>CM038640.1:30359847-30949847 GCA_021554675.1 Leuciscus idus | reverse complement strand
GTGGTCTATAAAACCCCAACCTGCTTTAAACCCCAGCAACACAACCACAGCTGTACAACTGCCCAACAGCAATACACTGCTTTAACACACAGCAATACACTGCTTTAACACACAGCAATACACTGCTTTAACACACAGCAATACACTGCTTTAACACACAGCAATACACTGCTTTAACACACAGCAGAACAGAAAGAGCTGTCTGCCATGGATACACACACTGTGCCGAGGATCTGTCTTTGTACATTTTGCCTCCAGTTGATTAGTGTTCAAAGAAAATGATGGGAAATCTCTGAACTTCATGACACGTGACCTTACAAGAGTGATCACTGATAGGCTGTCTGTCACCTGCAAAACACCAATCACGTTTTAGAGATGAAAAAAAAAAAATCATCCCCTGACTGACACTACTTTGTACTCCAGGAACTTGACAGAAATGTAGTGGAGTAAAAGTAAAAAGTTTCCAGGAAAAATAATACTCAAGTAAAGTACAGATACTCAACAGTGTAACAGTACAGTGTTACTGTCCACCTCTGTGACTGTAGTTTAACTAGCATAACCAGAATGACATGTATGTATCTCTGGATTAAAGTGTATGTAAATGCATAAATGCAAATGCATTCATTTAAAGGAACACTCCGACTTTTTGGGACTTTAGCTTATTCACAGTATCCCCCAGAGTTAGATAAGTCCATACATACCTTTTTCATTTCTGTGCGTTCTGTAAGTGTTATTTGACGCACCCACCGCTAGCCTAGCTTAGCACAAAGACTGGATGTAAATGGATAAGGTAGCATACTAATCCCAATAAGTGACAAAATAATGCAAACATTTTCCTATTTATGTGTTGTGATCTGTATAGTCACAGCGTGTACAAATAACAAGGCTATATGAGACGGAGACCATTTTTAATCGTATAAATACTGGGAACTATATTCTCACTAGGCGTAGGAGCACAGCTAGTTGGGCGGAGTGATTAGCGCAGCACACGAGACGCCCTGTGGTGAGGAGCAGAGAGTTCGTTTGTTTTGTTTACGGAACCATCAACAGGGCGTCTCGTGTGCTGCGCTAATCACTAAGTCCCAAAAAGTCGGAGTGTTCCTTTAAATGTCTAAGCAAGGAACACACGTCATGTCTTCATCTGCACAACACACAAATGTGCATTTTATTCCCTTTTCAATCTCTCTCTGTAGCATCACGCTGGTTCAGTCCTATTTTGTGTCCTGGTCGCGAATCAGATCAGCAGTGGTGCATGATGGGACACGTAGTTCGCAGATCACTGACAGTGTAACAAGACAACCGACAGGTGATTATGACCAACACACAATATATGCACACACATCTTTGTGAATAATTAGTGGTTTTTAGGGTGGCTAGTAAGAAATAAGCTGCAACCACACAGAACACCTTAATGATGAAATGCACTTTATATTTAATGCATTATGTGTTTATTTTTTTGTGCAGCCTCAATACTCGAACAAACAGGCAAACACACATCCCTGTCCACAACCACATCTACCAACACACTCTCAACATATAGCACACACACAACCCCTTCTGTTAATACACACACAAACACACAATCAGTAAACGTCACTCAAACATCTCTGTCCTCATATAGACACACATCTACACACACTAACACATATGCACCATACAACACCAACACGCTATCAACATATAGCACACACACAACCCCTTCTGTTAATACACACACAAACACACAATCGCTAAACGACACTCAAACATCTCTGGCCTCGTATAAACACACATCTACACACAACACATATGCACCATATAACACAAACACCAACACGCTCTCAACATATAGCACACACACAACCCCTTCTGTTAATACACACACAAACACACAATCAGTAAACGTCACTCAAACATCTCTGTCCTCATATAAACACACATCTACACAAACTTTCCCAAGCACGTCTTCATCTCACAGCTCCACAAATGCTACAATAGACACAAACACACACAAAACTACACAAACACACACTCTCCCGAATCTACAGTCACAGACCCACAGCGCCAATACACATGCATTCATGCGACAAACACACACTGTCCCGAATATATTATCACAGACCCACAGCGCAGATACACATGCATCCATGCAACAAACACACACTCTCCCGAATCTACTATCACAGACCCATAGCGCAGATACACATGCATCCATGCAACAAACACACACTCTCCCGAATCTACTATCACAGACCCACAGCGCAAATACACTTGCATCCACGCAACAAACACACACTGTCCCGAATCTACTATCACAGACCCACAGCACAGATACACATGCATCCATGCAACAAACACACACTGTCCCGAATCTACAGTCACAGACCCACAGCGCCAATACACATGCATCCATGCAACAAACACACACTGTCCCGAATCTACAGTCACAGACCCACAGCGCCAATACACATGCATCCATGCAACAAACACACACTGTCCCGAATCTACTATCACAGACCCACAGCGCAGATACACATGCATCCATGCAACAAACACACACTGTCCCGAATATATTATCACAGACCCACAGCGCAGATAAACATGCATCCACGCAACAAACACGGACATATACGCCTTCAGTACACACTCACAACACACAGATCTTCACAGCATCCCTCCATCCCGAAGCTCTCCGTCGATCCCTCTCAGATTTTTTCCCATCCCGGGAGCCAACAGAGGGCGCCGTTTCTCTGACCCCTCGCAAGAAACACACTTCAAATCTGTTTAGAGATGTTTTCAAACCCCCCAAACACGTTGAAGTCCCGTCTGGAGTCCCGGAGAGAGGGAACGAGACACCAGAGCATGTTCCCGGGAAGAGCACATCCGAACTGGGCCTGTTACTGGGCCTGTCGGGCGCGCTGGGAATGGCCGTGGCCGTTGGTCTCCGGTACCTTCAGAGAAAACACTGCCGCAAGCGAACCGCTGTGTCACTCAACGACTATAACCATGAAGACCGAGGCATCATCCATGTTCAGGAGTGTGGAGACCTGGTTCAGGTGCGCAAAATACGCCAAAACAGCTTCCTCGTGCTCCAGGCCGAGTACAACCTCATAACACCGTCGGGAAACTGAACCGGCATAGGCTACTAAACACTGTCTCTTATTCCCACCAAGGCTGCACTTCTTTGATCAAAAGAAACTAAAATAAAACAGTAATAATGCTAAATGTTATTACAATTTAAAAATATAGCTGCATGCAACGATAAAGGGCCCAAGCACAAAGGCACGGTGAGCAATTAAAGACACACTATGTAAGATTTTTGGATCAAAATATCCAAAAACCACTAGAACAATGTTATATATTTTGTTGATTTGTGTACTTACATTATCCCAAATGTTTCTAAGAATTTTTAAATCCAGAGAAATAAGCAGTTTTAACCAGGACACGGACCGTGTCCATGCGTCGCTTATCAATGAATATATCATGTGTTTTATTAGACAGGTGAGCAAATGTTTGGATGCATTCATCGACAGAAAAGTAATCATTGTTATAGAGCTCAACACAGTTCGTCTTTTTGTTTAAATCTCGTTTTGTTGATTTACCGCGAGTACCATATTTACCATGCCTAATATTGATCTAGCTGCAGTGTGCAACAAGTGTCTCATGTAGTATCCGCCGAGCGAATGCACAGAGTAGCATTATAACAACTTTCAACACACTCAAATGTATCTAATATGATAAAACAGCGCTGCCTTGCCACACATATGCATGACCGGAAGAACCTCTAGTGACCTCTAGTGGCGAAAAATTACAAAGTGTGCCTTTAAAGACATGTAAAGATGATTTTAGGCAAAATGGCTGAAAAAAAAAACAATCACTAGTAATATGATTTAATGGTTTATCACTTTTGACCAACTGGTGGAGCTGTGACCAAATTGATTATGGTGTGGTCAGAGTGAGGTGACAATTGCACATGCAAAGTTTGGGGTTAAAAAGTCAAAGCATTGCAGACATACAGCTTCAGAGTCATTTTGGCATCATGCCATAAAATTTGTTGATATGGTATACGAAAACGGTTTGGTCTATTGACGCGTAATCCATAAGGTTTTGCCAGCATGGTCTGAAGATGATATGATTCAATTTTGGTGAAAATCAGACCAACGGTCTAGGAGGAGTTAAAAAAAGTTTTTGAAAGAAAATCAAATTGGCGGACAGGAAGTTGAGCCAACTATGGCAAAATTGGTATCTATGTTCTCGGCATGACCCAAGTAAAAGCAGTTTCATTAAAATAGACTAATTTATTCAAAGGTTAATCGAAATTTCACTATAACTGTCTCAACTTTTTGAGTACTGTCAGGGCATGGTGCCGAAGACACATACTGAGTTTTGTAATGATACGTTCGTAAAATATAGCATTTTTACGTCAATATTCTAAATGGTCGACGCCCAAAAAGGCCGATATGGGACAATTTAGTATCGTTCGACTCGGCATGCTTCACCAAATCTAAAGAGTCCAGTTTTGGCCAAACCATTCAGAATTTATAAGCAAAAATGTTAATTTTTCATATCTCCTGACCACTAGGTGGCACTGTGCCGAAACTGCGGGTACCTTCAGGTCATGGTTGTCACAAACACACAACATTTTTTTTTTTAAAACACACCAAGTTTGGTCAGATACGCTAAAGCGTTGCGGAGATATCAGTGTTGCCAACTTAGCGCCTTTGTCACTATTTTTAGCGACTTTTCAGACCCCTTTAGCGACATTATTTCAAAAAAGCGACTAGCGACAAATCTAGCTACTTTTTGGACAAACCTCAGTAACCTCCAAATGTTGCCAGCACAGTCCTGCGAGCGCGAGGTTTGCGTTCTCCTTGCCGTCACCTCTCTCTGCGTCTACCCTGTTCAGTGAATGGCTGAGAGAGGAGCAGCAGCAGCACGGAACAGACGTGAATGAGCAGTGTTGTTTCCACGGACGGACTTATCTTTTGTTTTATATTTAAAGAATTTAGTTTGACCATTTTATTTTATTACTTGTGCTTATCACTTGTAATACTCACTATCACAATGCTTTAGTTCACCCAGTTCCCGAACTCTCTCAATTCAGATAATTTTACACATATAAAAAAATAGTCATTCAACAGCTACTCGTTCTGTTGTCTGACAAAAAAATATAGTAAATGAGAACAGCTTTATTGGACATTCGGCTATATTATAAATGTTATATTATATTATAGTATAGTATAGTATGTTATATAAAAACACAGTATGTGAGCATGATTTTAACGAGAAAAAACATTAGGCAGGCAGAACGCAAGTACGCCGCGATGACGTCATGAATATGCTAATTGACGTATGACGTCATCTAGCGACATTTAGCGACTTTTAGGGGAGGCGTTAGCTACTTTCCTTTGAAAATAGTTGGCAACACTGGGAGATATTGCCTCGTGTTCATTTTACCGTGCTCTTCGTCAAATTCATTTGCGCGTTATCCGAGAACTGTTTTAAACTTAAAATCCATCCATCCAAGTTTTTGTCGGCATGGTCAGAAGATGATCTGGTAACATTTTTCTGAAAATTGGTGTGATGGCCAAGGAGGAGTTCGAAAATTCAAAAAATTTTCATGACGGAAAATTACGTCATGCATTCGAATCACCTTGAGCCAAGGAATCAGTGCAGAAAAAAATAATTGTTTCCAGCCCTTATGGTTCAAAAGTTATGAATAAACATGAGCGAAACTTTGGACAATTGGTGGCGCTAGAACGATTGAGTTAGAGAACTTTGCTATGGTTAAAGTTCAGACTGTCCTCTATCTGTGTGCCAAATTTCATAACTTTCCCGTTAATGGTTCTATGGGCTGCCATTAACTCAAGAGCGGAAGAAGAAGAACACTAACGATTCCAACAAAGTGCTTGGCCCCTAATAACTGTTTTCTATTGTAATACATTTAAAATGTCATTTATTCCTGTGATCAAAGCTGAATTTTCAGCATCATTACTCCAGTCTTCAGTGTCACATGATCCTTCTGAAATCATTCTAATATGATGATTTGATGCTCAAGAAACATTTCTGATTATTATCAATATCATATTTTTGTGGATATCATGATGCATTTTTTTCTGGACTTTTTACATTTTCTGCAGCAATGTCTTTACTGTCACTTTTGGTCAATTTAATGCAGCCTTGCTGAATAAAAGTTTCAGTTTCTTATAAACAGCATAAAAACTTAAAAGCATACTACAGTTGCATACTATTAAAAAAAACAACAACAGTATGCAAGTAATCACAGCCACTGTATTAAACCTCCTTAATGACAACAAGACAAAAAAGCCGAAAGTGCTTTTGCCTTTAGTGAACATAAAATATCAGTTGTGTTTAATAACCAGAAATTATGCATTTCTGTTTGAATACTAGTTTAAAAGCTTGATTTTAACCATAAACTATAAGATACAGTAGAAATGTTTAAACACAATAGCGTCTTTTAAAAAGTAAATCAGGGTTTAATTATTTAGTTTGAATGTTTTCACCCATTAGACTAAAAAATGTTAGATAACTAAAAACTATATTTGATTTGAATAAGGAAATGTTTTAATAAGTTTAATAAATACAGATTTATTTTGAAGAGCGTATGGTGTATTTGTGATCAAAGTTGATTTTGTTTTTGTTATTTTTTGCATGATGCACCACAAAACATGTGATCAGAAAGAGTTTACACAGAAAACCTCATTTAGACAGAGTTTATGACTGTTTATTGTCTTCAGTAACATAACATGGCACAGTGGAACAGCTGATCTTAGCGTTTACTGCACCAGAACAAACGACCAGCGGTTCAGTAATACTCTCGTCATCAGGTACATGTAAGAAAGTTAGCAGGGCATTCAACAGTTCAACGAAGCCACACAAATATCCCCTGGAAGTCGAAATAAGAAAAACAAACCCATATGACAAAGTCTGAGTGCTGTTGGAGTAGGAAAAGATTTCACACTTCATATAAAAATAAAAATATACATTCATGTATCTGTTTAAAAAAGCTCATGGAATGGTTTTCAGTCCCTGGCGTCTGAGGTCCCGGTCGAGTTAAGGCACTTGATATCTCACGTTTACTGTACGTTCAGCGAGTAAAACTCCTGTTAGCGGCGTCTCGGTCTGGTTTGGTCTCGTTGTTTCTGGTCTGGTTTGGTTTGGTTTGGATTGGCTCAGCCAAGTGTTTCACAGCTTCCAGTCGACAGTGTAGTTCATATGGGCGAGAGAGTCTGAAAGAAGCAAGTCAAGAGGTTAAAAAGTCAGGAGGTTAAAACAGACACAAAATAATTGTAATAATAAATGTATGTGTGTGACTGTGTGTGTGTCTCTGAGCGAGTGAGTGTGTGTGAGAGTGTGTGATCAAGTGAGTGAGTGAGTGTGTATGTATGTGTGTGTGTATGAGAGTGTGAGTGTTTGAGAGTGTGTGAGAGAGAGTGAGTGAGAGTGTGTGATCAAGTGAGTGAGAGAGTGTGTGAGTGAGAGTGTATGTGATAGAGTGATGAGTGAGTGAGTGTTTGTGTGAGTGCGTGAGCGAGTGTGAGAGAGTGAGTTTGTGTGTGAGAGTGTGAGCGTGAGAGTGTGAGCGAGTGAGTGATGAGTATGTTACAGAGTGAGTGAGTTTGTGTGAGTGTGTGTATGTGATAGAGTGAGTGAGTATGTGATAGAGTGAGTGTGTGTGTGTGTGAGAGTGAGTGAGTGTGTGTGAGTGAACGAGTTAGTGTGCGAGCGAGAGAATGTGTGTGTGAGTGATAGTGAGTGAGTGTGTCTTGAGTGTGTGTGTGTGTGTGTTACCTCATGTCTCCTGCTCATCCATGTTTTAATGGAGGGCAGGAGGATGCTGCCCAGCAGGATCTGAGCGGGATGATAGATCAACAGAGGCACTGATATCAGAGACAGATGCTCATAACCCTCGAACACGATCTTCAGCATGGGGATACCTACACACACACACACACACACACACACACACACACACACACACACACACACACACACACACATTAAACCAGTGTTTTCAATTACAGAAGGTCAGTAATGATTAATATTTGCCTTATCCAGACAGAAGCTTGTGTTTTACCTAAAGTGAGGGATTTATGAGTCGCACAAAACATGATGGCGACTGAATCAGCTGCAGTGAATCCTGAGGATTTCCTACAAACATCACAAAATAAGATGCATATAAACACACTATGAAGTCCGTCACAGATCAAAGAGTGAGTGGATCAGGGTTATGTCTTAATCTTAAACCAATAACACCATGACAGAAGACTGAGTGTGTTTCTTACCTTGTAGACAGGAAAAATATCAGGGCCATGAAGCTCAACTGAATGGAAAATACTGAAAAACAGGGAAAAAAACAACAATGTCGATTTTGTTCTCTTGAACACATGGGATGGGAAAACAATATTCCAGTTTTGCCCATGCGTTAAATCCGCAGCTTTGGCCGGAGAGCTGGCAGGTTAAACACACACTCACTGATGAAGACGACGAGGAGGAGGCTCAGGTGGTCCAGCTCTATGTTAGGGTTGGAGAACGTGTCACAGAAGGTGGTGTAGATTATCATGAGCAGGACGACACTGCTCACCGTCCCGAACGGAGGCTTCCGGCGGTCCAAACACTCTCTCAGGAACCTCCTGCACACCTACACTCAAAACAATTATTCAGACACCAGATGTTAGGGCTGGCCGATTTTTCCATAAATCGTTTTTTTTTTTTAAATGTGGTCGATTTTCAAAGGCCACAAATCGATTTTTTTTCCATATTTATTATTTATCTATCACCCAAAAGCCAGTATTAGTTTTCCTCCACTGTTCATAGGCTTGTTCCATGTTACACTAATGCTGAGAGATTTGTGTTTTATCTTAAACATAAAATAACCTGATCCTGTTTGATCAAGGCATGAGACTGTTCTCACTCGTCCAGTTTTCAGCATCAATGTTTCATCTTGCATCAAAATCCTGTTTATTCATCGTATGCATTTGAAATATAGAGTTGGGTTCTGTTTTAATGTACCTACAATAAAGAGAGTTTAATACACAGGTTTGTGGCTCTTAATTTCTCTTTATTAATTAACCACTTATGTAAACTTATGTTCAGTTCTTTTATTATAAATATAAGATTTGTATTAAATCTATATCCAATGAGTCAAATCGAAAAATCAATACCCAGCCTTACCAGATATCACTTTTACTAGTGTGTGCAGGACATTATAGTTCATGTATGTAAGTGAGGAGAGCAAAATAAAGTCAACTGTGACATATTATACCCAATAATTCTTCATACAGCGACTACCAGTAACATTTATTAAAAATTTGAGATAAAAAATGATTCCGACACTTTGAGCTGATCATGTTTTGCTGAAGTGTTTTGTCTTTAATTGCTAATGCTCTTTTTACACACAGACTGAACAAAATGAAGCATTGCTTGGTAATTGTTTGAGCTAAACTGGTATTATGTAATTGTGTAGTTAAATTTAACAGCTGACAGATATTCATCATAATTCATCAGTGAGAGTCTAACAGAAGGACGGACAAAACCAGTCAAATATCAACTGAGTTCATAACTCATATTTTATTACCATTTTCTAAACTACAGCGAATAAACTGTGATAATGTGAGAAATGTTGAAGGTGTCTGAATACATGTTGGTCTGACTGTACATCGGTATCACAGTGGCGGCTTCCTATTAATAACTGCTGATGTTTAATTATTTAAGACAGAAACTCAGATTAACGTTTCTAATTATTTCCCTTACAGATGCTATTTGCCTTTATCACATGTGAAATTAGATAGATGAACTATATTTACTAAAACAACACACACACACACTCACCTGTCCAACTATGAGCGGGACGACCACTGTCATGAAGAGCTGTGAGAAGATGGAGGTGAACGGGACAGAAGACGAGGAGCCCAGCTACACACACACACACACACACACACACACACACACACAGTGAAAAACATTATACAAACAATATATCAGAAACAACTCCTGTAAAACACACTGAATGATCAATAGAGTATACAGTATATGTATATTTACAGTATATATTACACTCGTACCACATGCTCATTGTTGAGCACTGAACACAACAGAAATAAAAGAGTTTTACTCACAAACACCAGCAGCAGAAGAGGAGTGACCACAATCCCCTGCAGAGAAAGCAGAATCTTAACATTGTGCTTTTATTTCTTTTGTTTGTCTATTTTTCTCTTTTCTGCTCTCTCTCTCTCTCTCTCTGCATTATCACACTTACCAGAAAGCTCCCAAATGCAGAATTGAAAATGGCTGCAGCCTGTAAAGAAAACAAATATATACACTTTTACATTAAACACATGAATTGAATTGAATGTGTTTTTAAAATGAACGTTGTAAAGTTGTGATTGTGAAGGAATGTGTTTGTAAAGTTGTGATTGTGAAGGAATGTGTTTGTAAAGTTGTGATTGTGAAGGAATGTGTTTGTAAAGTTGTGATTGGTGTGAGAAATGGGTTTGTAACGCTGTGATTGTGATGGAGTGTGATTTTAATGTTGTGATGGGAGCAAGCTGGTAAAGATATGATCATTGTGAATTTGTAAAGTTTGGGGTTTCATTTACTATTTTTACTAAAATGGTGTTATTTTCTGTTGGAAATTAATTTGTGGTGAGGTCTGCTTGTAAAGTTTTAATGAAGTGCATATGTAAAGTTGTAATTGTTGTGATAGAATGTGTATTTAAAGGTCTGGTGAGGTCTGTTTGAAAAGTTATGAAACACATTTGTACAGTTGTGATAGTTGTGATTGAGTATTTTTGTAACATTGTTTCCCTAATGGTGGAATGTGTTTGTAAAGTTGTGATGGGCGCAAGCTTGTAAAGATATGATGTTTGTGAAAATGCATTTTTAAAACTTTTTGTTTATTAGCACACCAAATTTAGTTATCTGTTGGAAAGTCATGTTTTTTTTTAAATTAAAACAAATGTGTAATTCTAACAGTGATAATGATTTTGTGGTGAGGTCTGTTTGTAAAGTTACATGAGATTGTGATTGTTGTGATGGAATGTATTTTTAAAGTTGTGATGGGAACACGCTAGTAAAGATGTGATCATTGTGATTAAATGCTTTTGGGAAATTTGGGATTTTAAAACATTTTTAAGTATTTGTAAAGTTTCTTTACAATAAATCTGTTCTAATTTTTACCTCGTTTCCTCCTACAGTTTTAGTGAGGATGACAGCAGAGGAGACAGGAGGAGGCATACATGCAACCGTCTGCAACCTGAGAGAGAGAGAGAGAGAGAGAGAGGGAGAGGGAGAGGGGGAGGGAGAGGGGGAGAGGGAGAGGGAGAGGGAGAGGGAGAGGGAGAGAGAGAGGGAGAGAGAGAGGGGGAGAGGGAGAGGGGGAGAGAGAGAGAGAGGGGGGAGAGAGAGAGAGAGAGAGAGAGAGAGAGAGAGAGAGAGAGAGAGAGAGAGAGAGAGAGAATTTTATAACACTTTATTTAATCATTTTAAAAAAAATAAACATACACTTTACTCAAGATATTTAGAAAAAAATAATAATTCACCATCCTTAAAAGCACAACATTATAATTCCATAAATTTTTAAATTCCTCTACATTCTTCAGTTTTATAAAATAAACTCTTAAAAACGTGTACTACATCCCGGCCAACTTCACCTCCTATTTTTTCCTTTCTTGTCAGATAAATAGCCATTTTCGCTTTTCCAATAACAAAGTTAATAAGTTGCCCTTTTTTCTCTTTTTTTCCACAACTTAAAACCAAAAATGAAACCAACCTTTGAAAATATGAATTTAAAATCCACAAACATGAAATTAAGCATCAAAAATAAGCTTTTAAGTCTGTCACAAAGTACAAAACAGTGAAAAATAGTTTCTCTCTGTTCACAAAAAGGACATTTGCTATCAATTTGCTGAATTAATTATGCTAACAATCGCATTTAAAGGTGTACACTTTTACACACACAGTGTAAAAACATGCGGTCTCTCTAGACAGCCCAGGCTCCACAAACAGCAACAAAAACAAACTGGCCCAGCCTGGACCACGAAACACAACAAACAGTGGAGCTAACTGGTAGATTAGACTCTTGCCGTATCCGGTCGGCAAAACAGCAAAAACGCCCTTCTTGCAAAGGAACGATTCGAGCGCCGTCTTCTGTTCCTCTTTTAGATAAAAAGCCAAGTCTAACTCGTTCATTGTAGCGGCCAAAGCCGTTTCAAACAACTGGTGTTCCTCCATAGCCATCTTGCAATGTTTACTAATGACTTGGACGTCACAGCGCTGTCGTCTTCTGTTTAGCTCGCCTCTGGCCCGCCTATATCAGATAACCCGATGTGATTGGTGCAGCTCAGATCGAGGGGCATATTTAATGAGCATCATTACTCGACACCAGAGTAACTCGCTGAGCAAATTCAACTTGTGCTCTCGCGAGAACTCTGGATTACCAGGGTAGAAAAGGAGAAGGATCGCAAGAAGTCCCGAATTTACATCGGAAAAGCGTTCAAAAGGTGGCGAGAACTCCGCCGGCAGAAGGGTTTCCAATCCCACATTCAGGTGTCTCTGTTTTTGCCGGACAGGGTAAATCCAGTCTGCTTTTTCTAAATGGTTCATGACTGTTTCAGGAAGCACGGAAGGGAGGGGGAGGGGACGGGATGAGGAGGAGGGAGGGTCGAGCTAGCCTCCGTTTTGTTTGACAATACTTTGAACGTCAATAAGAAGTGACTTCACCTAACATCGCTTAGAGCACCTTTAACAAATATTAACACACACAACTGAATTTAAATCACATTTATTCCCCTGCTTTCCAGACAGGAATCCTCCACATACTGTCCCTATCCTGCGTCACCTCAGGACATTTCAACCAATGGCACAACAACAGTAACTCATAATCTTCAACGTTATAAAAACATGAATGTCTTTTCTGTGTGTGAAAGGACGTGTGGAGGTTGCAGGGGAACACAGCGACTCTCTTGCAGGAAAATAACCTTAAAGCGCCAACACAAGAAGCCCTCTGAGATCCAGTTTCCCTCGGCTCAAGCTCACCGACAGAGACTTCATTCAGTAAAGCAGAGAACAGGTAGAGATTGTGTACGAGAAATCTGGAAATACACGCACTCACCCTCTGAGAAGCCATTGGTTGATCGCCGTCAGGGCCAGGACTTTCAGAAGCAGCCAGATGGCGATGGGGAAAAACACTAGCGTAAACGTCTGGACGAAGAAATGCAACTTTACGTGCATTAATGCACTCGCCAGCTCCTGGAAAACACAGCAAAATAGAAATTACTTCTAGAAAAATCTATCAAATCATAACAAAAACCGGTACCGGTCGTACCTCTGTTTTCAAAGACAAGCCACTGTTGAAGAAAATAACAGACACTGCAACGTAGGTGATGGTGATCTCTGGCCGAAGAGGACCTGAAAGAGAACAGACTCAATGAAATAATAGCAGCATAAGGAATTATGATCATATATATTGGTTAAATTAGATTACCATGTTTTGGGACACTAGGATAATGGCACTAGGGTTATAGCATGGTAATTTGGACATGTTTCATAATATTGACTTATTTATGTTTTCTTGCAGCATCATATAAATGCAACCATGGTAATCATTTAGTACCATAATATAACTATATGTAACATGGGTCCTGTACAGTTTTATAAGGGGAGTCATTAAAATGCAAACACTTTTCAATATCAACAATATTTGTCTCCAATGACCTTCTAATTAATGCATCAACACTTGTAAATGATGTAAATGACCTTTCTAAGTCAAAATTAATTGATGTTTTGTGATTTATTTTCAGTGTCAGATATTCATATTAGTTGAAAACAGACATGCTGATGATTATTAGATATAATTCGGTGGTGCTTTCAAACTTTATCCATTGAAATCAAAGACCTACAGCCTGTTCTGACTAATGTTGCTATTACGATTCTTATCTATCCATCCATCCACCCATCCTCAAACTTCACTGGGGTTTTAAACTTTAAACAAGTCTTTGTCCAGGCAAAACTGTTCTCACGCATGTATAAACAGGAAAAACAGCGGTAACTATTCTCCACCCGGACAGGATTGTTCAGATCCGGGTGTTGCAAGTCAACGTGTCACAGTGACAGCTAGAGTAAAAACAACCATCAAACACATCGATTAACACACTGTATGATCATATTCAGATCAAATTTATCATGAAGTCTCCATCTATACGCTGAAAACTTTACATACAATAATGTGACCTCATCCCTCATCATAATTACTTCCATTTTATGTCAATTCACAAATGATCAACCATCTTTTTGTGTTATATTGATGCATACGAGTCATTTCCTAATAACGATCATTTGCATTATTATTATGTATGTGTGCATTAATTGATTTTAAAGTTTGCATGGACAGAAATGTGTCCAGGTGTGTGTTTGATGATGATTCTCACCTCCTTTCACTCCCACGGACGGCGCGAGCTTGGCGCACGTGATGACGAGCACTATACCGATGATAAACCATTCTTTCCGCACGCGAGCGATCAGACCCATCGCCCATCAAACCGACGCGCGTCTAAAACTGACGAGCTCCTGGTCCGTGCGTCGAGTCTCGCTCTTCCGGACACATATGCGATACCGTAACGACTGGTGTCTGCGCGCAATGGCTTTGTCAATACTGCAACCACGGTGAGCTTTATTATTATTATTATTTTATTATTGAACATATAACAGCAAATACATACAGTTACAACTCAAGACTGAATTAAACAACTATAATATAATTATAAACAGTAGACGAAAAGCCACTAAAATAAACAGAAAAAACATTGAGCATATCATTTACATGTTATACATACAGTCGGCATCTAGTCATAGTTGGGGGCGTGGTCTGGCGTTGCGAGGGTGGAGTCGGCGTGGGGGAAAACACTGCGAGCATCGTGTGTATTTGAATGACAAAAATGTGATATTGCGAGTCATTGACGCCTGCCGACCGGCAACGGTACATTGTAAAATTAACTGCAATAGGTTATGATAGCCCTTATTTAATTAAAAACTGTGTCAATGACCCAACCAAATGGCCGGAGGTGTCGTTTCCAGACATATTTTGTGATGTGGTTGAATCTCCAAGACATCGCGGCAGCTGTAGCGGTAACATTAGCCTATAACTCAATCAACTTATGTTGCATACTATAACTCCATAAAACCTTGTCACTTACCAATTGTACGTATGCTTCACTCCAAACTATTAATCATTTTGTAAAACGGTGATCAGTAGTACGAAGTTGCCGAGGGACTGAGCTGACAGTTATCCCTAAAGTCCTCTAGTAACTCACAGACTGCAGTCTACTCCATAGGTGAGCCTTCAGCTGATAACGCTAATGTGAATGAGACATCCCTTATGAAAAACAACTATAGGAATCTTGTAGTATTTTGGGACAAAATATTATAGTAATCCTATAGGAATACTATAGTATTTTGGGACATAGGCTACTATAGAAGTACTATAGAGGTATTACAGAACATCACATAAGTATTATACACTACTATAGAAATCTTATAGGATTACTATAGTTCTTTTTCGTAAGGGATGTAGACAAAACTAGCCCACCACTGCCTAATACGAGTTTAACACCCACTACTATATCACACAGGGATCTACTCACACAGTAATCTCAAAAAAGAAAGCTCAAAAGCCATTTTGTCCTCCTTTCCGGTTATGTGTGTTTATTAGGAAGGATGTAGAACATCGATTCATAATTTGTGTGTTTATTGGCGGCACAGAAAACGGTACAGGCAACTCTTCGGCATGATTGCCCCGTGTATTTCAATGAGCGCCAAGGCAATGTTTTCCCCATAGACTGTAAAAAAATATGGACGTAGTGTCCGTGACGTCACCCGTAGGTTTCTGAAGAGCATTTTTGATGCCTAAAGTGGGCGGAGCCGGCCGTCGCCATCTTGGCCTCGCGTCACTCCCGGATAACAACAAATGGGCAAAGAGGCGGGGCGAGTGGGGAGGTAATGCTATGCTGACAGTTCTAAGTCTGCGACTGCTCAGGGCCTCGCGCTAAAGTGACAGTTGATGATGTAAAGCCAATTAAAAGTTCCTGTTTTTGCCCTTCGAAATATTATAATAGTTAAAAGACATGGCAACAAGTGGCACTGTGTATCGTGATTCTGTACTATTCTGCTAGTTGAAAATGTATATGCAGTAACTAAATATTACTCCGAGAGAGTGTGTGTGACAGTGATTTATGTGCATACATGTCAGTCACTCTTTTTTAATAGTGTATGGTCCGTCAGCGCGGCATCGCTCGTCAAGTTCGTAGAGAGCTTATTCAGTCCATTTTAAATTCTGATTTTGGCCGCCTCTCAAATGGGTTAAACCATAGATATATTAACGTTACCTATGAAGTTCAAGTAAATGCGCTGGAAATAAAAGCTCATGTAAGGATGTGCATTTATTGCATGGACGGAGAAAGCGCCGACACCTGCAGGATTTCATCTGACGGTAAGCATTATAATCTATCTGTTCCGTGAGAGCAGAACGAACGAGCTTTTATTGACGTTTTTAAATCTGAAAACTCCAAAAAGCAACGAAATTGTCAGACATCCATTGGTGCATGTTCACAGAGGAAAACAACTGAAATACAGCGCTGGTTGTTCTCTCGAACGATACTCGACGGCAACGACGGAATCCGAAGTAATGGGTGTATTAAATTGTATGAAATAATCCCGAAAAAAAAGCACAAACACTGCAGAGATGGCAAGTTAATAAGCAGCTAACATATGCTGAGGTGAAGTGACGGCTAGTAACAGCACACAAACGGCTAGCATTGACATCAGCGGGAATCCACCTGTCACTCTAGTGGACACACCCTTAATTATGCAGAACTTTAAATATTAATCAACTAAACGGATGAGTTATAAAAAAATTCACCCCCCTCACAGTTGTTATGAAGGGCAAAATTAGCTGTATAGACCAAAGCCACATACAGACACCAGGCTGTAAACACGTTTTTTTCTGCTGTAAAATTTGGCATTTTAACATGGGGGAGATACAGATTTGACTCACTTTTGACACCAGCCTCAAGCGGCCAGTCAATGAATTGCAGTTTAACTCACTTCCGTGTTGGTTTCAAGAGAGAGACGGGGAGGTTGCCGCTTGGGTTTTCCCCCACGGGCTAAATTCACATCACGTGACGGGGCGTTCCCGGGGGCGTTCCCAGACCAACCGTCTGTATCTATATGTTTGGTAACAAAATTTTTTAAATAAATTAAATTAAATTCAAGAGCGAGAGAGAGAGAGAGAGAGAGAGAGAGAGAGAGAAATGCCTTGAGTCCATTTTTTTATTTTATTTTTTTATAAAAAAGCATAAAAATTATATTTTGTACACAACGTAAAGGACTTTAAAGCTTTGACATTGCTGGAAGAAGAGATCGTACCCAAATAACATTTCAGGTCTTTGCGAAAAATAATAAAAAGAGGTTTAATAATAAAGATGTACACATGTGTACAAAATACTTGGCTAGAAAAATAAATAGATTTATAAGAAAATACTTGTCTTTTAGATTCTTGTCAGAGTTATAAAATCTAAATAAGACATCCTTAAACACCGATGAAAATGTGTCTAATAAAGAAGAGAACGGGTTGTTTTGGCCCCGCCCCCTGCGCCAGGATTGGTTAGAGAAAGCTGCTAACAGCCGAGTCAGCCCTACGCTCATGAATATTCATTACTGATGCGTTGCGTACGTTTAGAAACTTCACAATATTCCTGTCTAGCTCGACGCTACCGTAATAACTCGTGTCAGAGCGCACAAAATGGGTTAGAATTATTGCATTATTCCAAATAAATAGATTGAGATTCACAAATAAACGTAAATAGATTCACAAAATTGATTGAATTCACAAATAAATAATTAAGATCCACAAATAAATGTAAAGAGTTTCTCAAAAATTACAAAAATTCAAAAATAAAATTAGATTTGCAATTTGCAAATTAATAAAAAATATTTACAAATGTGTGTTATGTTATTGTGTTATGTCACAAACACAATTCTGCCTGGCATTCATTTGTGAATCGCTTCTTTTGCATTTGTGGATTTTGAAAAATTTATAGCATCAAGACAATAGTTAAATGTAAATAGGGTCCACTCCAAGATAGTGCAATATTATAAAACACTAAAAATAATTAACAATTTAAGCAATATAAAGATAAAATGTCTAATTATAAAAAATCTGTAAGCTAAACTGAGAATATTTACAGAAATGTACAGACAATAGTAACGAGGTAGTTACATAGCAGCAATGTAAAGTGCAAAAGGATGCAGTTTTGTAGCTGCGTTACAATAAAGAGCAGTCAGTGCTGAGTGCAGGTATTAATGTCCAGAGTACAGATGATGTTAAGAGACCGAGTTTAGGAGCCTGATGGCCTGGGGGAAGAAGCTTCTCCTAAGTCTCTCTGTTTTAGACCTCACGCTGCGGTAGCGCTTACCAGATGGCAGCAAGTTGAAGAGACAGTTGTGTGGTTTTGGTTGATTGAAGTCTTTGATAATTTTGTTGGCTCTACTCTTGCAGCGTTTGTGGTAAGTGTCTAGCAGGGGGGGAAGAGGAGACCCAGAGATGCGCTCTGCTAAGCGCACAACTCTCTGAAGTGCTTTGCAGTCGTGACTTGAGCTATTCCCATACCACACTGTGATACACTGAGTTAAAACACTTTCTATGGCCCCTGAATAGAAAGTTTTTAGGATCGTTGGTGATACCCTGAATTTTCTCAGCTGTCGCAGATGGTATAGTCTTTGCCTGGCTTTCTTCACCTGTGTGTGAATGTGAGAGGTCCAAGTAAGATCCTCAGAGATGTTCACACCGAGGTACTTGTAGCTGCTCACCTTCTCCACGGGTGTCCCCCTGATCATAAGAGGAGTAAAGGCCTGCTGTCTCTTTCTGAAGTCTACAATCAGCTCTTTGGTTTTGGTCACATTCAGAGAGAGACAGTTGTCCTGGCACCAAGATGTTAATTTCTCAACCTCTTCCATGTATGCAGTCTCGTTGTTGTTGGAGATAAGGCCCAGAACCACTGTATCGTCAGCGAATTTGACAATAGAAGTGGAGCTGTGAGAAGCCACACAATCATGTGTGTAGAGAGAGTAAAATAGGGGACTCAGAACGCAGCCTTGTGGCGCTCCTACGCTCATGTTGATGGAGTCAGAGGTGAACCGGCCTACTACCAGCATTTCACAATAATTAACAGTATTATTTTACAGTAACTTGTTGTAATTAAGTTTCCCTGTAATATCCCAATGAATACCTGTAAAAACTACAGTATCCTTGGATTTTACAGCATTTAACTCTTATTTTACAGTAAAATATTGCAATCTAAAACCTGCTGTTATATCACAACAAGGTCTGTAATATCACAGCAACACAGTGAAAAAAAAATAAGGATTTCACAGCATTAAACAGTATTATTACAGTGAAATATTGTATTGAAATGTGCCCTGGGAAGTCACATGACATAACCGAACTGTTTTGAACTGAAAAGGCGCGGTCGTGTCCCTCTTCTGAATTTCCGGGCTGAATGGAGAAGGTGAGCAGCATGCATGTTTGCAACACTTACACCCATGTTATTTTAATATGATGATAATATTTACTTTTAAATAAACGTTTATCGCATGACACAGTTCACATTTTGTTAGCAAGTGCCCAGAATTGTTGAAAGTTCTCTCACAGCATTTGCTAATAGTAGTAATGTTAGTAATGAAGAGAGTTTCGCTATTTTTCATGTCACTATCACCGTTTAGACAAATCTGGTGTTTGTAAAGTTTATAAAACCAATGATGGGACAAACATTACTATTTATGTGTGCACATTTCTGTAATTAGTCAAGGTTATCATAGATTAGCAGGGCTAACCGTTAGCTGTTTAACTTTAATAACTTAGTGATTCAAACGGTCCATGAAAAAATATTTTTCCAGCGGATATCCTAGTTACAACATGATTGAGCTAACTGGAGTAAGTTAGTCTCGTGTCGTGTTCGACAACGGGAGGGTTTTAACACTAGGGTTTCCCACTTGTCCTGATATGAATGAACAGGGTTCTCAAGTTTTATCAAAAGCTTGGAGTGAGATCACATGCGGTTAGGGGAGGAGCCCTAATGGAGGCCCGCCCCCGCCTGTCCCCGCCTGTCCCCGCCCCCCAATTTTACCCATTGTTCATAATTAACCAGCACAAATTGAAATTATAACAATTGGTAAATCTGATAAATGACAGAGCAATTCATCACATCAAATATACTATTTAATGTTATATTTCAAATTACAAATATACAAAAATATAACAAATTGCCCCCCGTGAGAAAATTTTGTGCATTTTAATGTTAAATCCATCAATCTGGTGCACTTTGAGAGTTCAAAATTAAAAGCTCCAAACTATATTCAGTGTGCAAATTAAACAAAGAAAAATGTAAACCTCTTTTAGTTACAGTGTCTATTTACATTACACCTACTACATAATAATAGTTATAATATTAATCCTATGACCGTAATAGCCATATTTTGTAAAAACAAATGCACTAAAAAATAAAGGAAACTTTCATAATTAGATTTGTACCTATTTCTATACTTGAAAGAGATAAGCACATGATCTTTTAATTTTGACGCAAACTGCATCAAGCTTTTATTTTGGCGGAAAACATGGTTTACAAACGCCTCTCATAAAATTTCTAGTGAATTGCGGTAATCGTCAAATATGCAGATATGGAAATAATCTGTAACTGGGTTATGGGTTCCTACACTCATGACATGGCCTAAGTGTTTTGAAAGTAGTTATGCTTACCGCGGATTACTCATCTCTCTCCTGATCCTCCTCACTATCATCATCATCACAGGCTGGGGCGCTGTAAAGGGGGGGTAAACGATGACGATTCTCGGGGCCCATGACTAAGAGGGGGCCCAGAGAAGCCTCCAATAAAATTGTGGTGCTAAAAAAAATATTTGATAGTAAAAATTATTAACTTTAAATTATTCTATTTGCTGTTTCCTGGTGTCAAAATTTTTTATTTGTTTAGGAAACACAAACGTCCGTGGACCCCTCTCCCCCTCTCGATTATCATAAAATGGTTCAGTCCGCCCAAATTGTATCCAGGCAACACAAACAGCTTGACTTCACGCGATGACTTCGGCTCTCGACAGGTAAGCAACAGTAAAAAAAACTGCATTATATTACGGATTTTTGGATTAATTCAACGATTGTCTTGTCATCACTTCATCCTATACATTTGAAAAGTTTAGTGTTCTTAAGTTTAGAGACGTGCTCCAGAAAAAAAGTCCACGGAGACGTTGTGGCAGAGGCAGAAAGCACCCTGTTTATTTTCTTTCTTTTACAAAAGCACAATGTTTTATTTCGATTGAAAGTGGGAAAAATTAGACATTTAACAGTTTATTTTTTCATATTTCTTAAGTCTGTAATCTTTATGACCAAAAATGACGGAGTATTTTAAGTCTATTTTGCTGCTATGTGGAAAAAAAAAGAGCAAAACGCGCGGGCGCGTTTGCCGACCCAAGAGGATTAATGACGAGTTAGCTTTGTAAGACGTTAGCCATATTTTTTTTCTCAGTTTTAAACTTTACGTTTTACACGATTATCAGTAATTACGCCTAAAAACCATGAATATGTTACTTAAATCATGATATTTTTGTTTAATATTTGTTATTTTGTGTGCTGCTTTCTTTATAGATGACAAATATTGGCCACGAATTAACAATAGGCCTAACTTAAGTGAGAAGGTTCTCGTTTCCTTCATTGTGCACAATATAATTCATTCCCTCATTCATTTGCTAAATCATGCATACTAAATGGTCCCTGCTTTTACTAAATCGTGACCACGTTGTAAATGACAATAATTCGTTGCCTTGCTTAAATCAAAACGAATGAAAAATGTGTACTCCCAAATTCCTAATTCGTGATTTCTGCATGCTGTCACATGTTAGCATTAATGTGAGGAAATGACTATGAGAGTAAGGTTATGCAGGATGTTTTTAATGATTTTAATGATTTGGTATAAATGAAATGAATAATGTGAATGCAAATTAATTAACTTTTAATTTAGAAGTATTTGCTGTTTACTGATTATTGGTTTTTTTTCTCTCTTTCTTAATTTCAGGATATTTCTCAAATGCATTCAGTCCTTTGTGCCTCCGTTGCTCTTTGTTGAGAGGGACAAAGAGAGAGACCGAACACATCCGAATTGTTATTATTGTCATTATAGGTTTCTGTAGATGCTTATTTCTTAATAAATTACTCTTAACTGCACATTGTCACAGTATTATTTTGTCACATTATAAGAGTAACATTTAATTTAATTTAAAATAATTACCAGCACTGCATAAAACAAGTAAAATGTATTTAAAATATCAAGTGGTTTTACTTAATTATATTATTTATATCAGATTTGTAAGTAAAAATTACTCAATATAATTTAACAGGCCAAGTTATTCTCATTCACTCATTTACTCAATTACTCATTCACTTTGTGAATTTTACTCGGCTTAGTTAAGTAGATTTACTTAATTTCCATAAATGTGAAATTTACTTGAAAAATATTCATTCGTATTGAAAAATACTCAAATTGAGTAAATTCTACTTGTTTTTCTCAGTGCATCTTCACATAATACTTTCACATTATCGGATCCAGACCGTCGGCAAAACTCAATTTAAACAGCGCAAAATGACTGCCTGTGGACGTTATAGGTAGAAATGATTATATTTCTGTTTTTATTCACACAATAAATATTTAAACTAGTTTTAATGAAAATTCATAGTTTTAGGAAAAGTCAGGGAGCAGCAAGGCTTTGTGATTTATTTAGACAAAGTTATTGACTATGCAAATTTCAAAACGGCTATACCTTGGCCATTCTTTGATATAGTATATTATGCAAGTTCTGCTTAAATTATTAGAAATTTTAAATGGCCATTTTGTTTTATGGTGGTGTTTTCTTGCTGAGATTTTTTTTCACCACAGATTGTAATTCCTGTTTTTTAAATTGAAGAGTTTTATTTTGAAATTTCAGTATCAGTGTTGAAGCAAATAAATATAAATACTTTTCATTGTATTAAGAGTGCTCAGTGTTTCCGTTACATTTCAACTGTCATGTTAAAAATATTAGGTTAGATTAAATTAACTTTATTGTCATTGCCAGTGTACAGTACAAATATGTACAGTACATACATACAAATATAAATATATGTGAATACACTATATGACACATGTACAGCTATGCACAGTATACATTATACAGTACTGAAGTAGTGCAGTATTACAGAGGACAAATTACGGGTGTGGACATGGGATGGAGTTCAATTGTCTGATTGACTTAAATATATGAGAATGATAGTCAAAATACCATAAAAGCGCATGATTTTATGTAAATTAGTATGAAAAAAGTCTCAGCTGTGTTGGGGGCCCTGTCAAGATTCTTTTCATGGGGCCCAAAATCCTTAGCAGCGCCCCTGACCACAGGAGCTGATGAAGGGCAGAAAACATACTGTATATTTTGACACAGTTTACAGTGTCTGCTTTAAGGGCCAGTTTCTATTGTTTCACGCTATTTCTCTGCACATTCCTTGCGTTTCTTCTCCATCTCGCTGAATATTTTGACAGATGCACACTGACACTGCTGCACGCTCGCTCACTCGTTTAAAGTTGTGATTGGGCCAGCCCAGTGTCAATCAAGAAAAGAACCAATGGGCCGCTGATCTACATGTTTCATGGGCTGGTCTGTCAGAAAAAAAAAAACTACTTTTTTTGACCAATGCATTACACCAGCACAAACCCAGCGCGTTCGCGCGATGTTGTTGGTTACCTAGTAACGAACGTACGGTGCGTGTGCGTGCACACTAGAATGAATAATAATTGTAAAAGTTGTAAATGCACTTTACATTGAGTGAGCAATCTCAAAGTGCTAAAAAAAAAACACTATATATATATACCACTATCATTTTTGACATACGGCTAAAATTAAATTACAATGATCATAATCTGCATTCAAACTGAAATTCTTATTGTTGGTTGCATTTGTGTAATTTCTCCTTTTTCTTTTCTTTCCAGGTCATCAGAGAGAGTTTGATGCTTGAAGTTGATGTAAGATTTTTTATTCAAATATTTAAAATGCAAAATGAGTGATTACATTATCAACATTTACCTTGCATGATTTACTACCTCTGACCAATGAACAATATTTATCCTTTATCCTAAATCCATGCTATTGTGTGTTAATGTTACAGCCATGTGCCACTGGTCAATACTGCAGAACTCCCCAGCAGCCCCTGCTTGATCATTCAAGGTAATGTTTCTTTGATCTAGTATCGACATTTCTAACTCATTATTTTGTTTTCATTCTAGAAATCTACAAGACCACAATAAATAATAATAATTATAATTATAATAAGAATTACATTTGTATAGCCATTTGTATCTTAAGCAGATCGCAAAGTGCTCATAACACATAATGCTGTATCTGTTCATTTCAGGTGACATGATGAAGCCCTCTGGATGGCTTATATCCATCGAGGGACATGTCGTGATGGGCCCACACCCTTTCTTTTTACATTACGTCTTCAACCTTGAGTATCCTGCCGCTGGATCGTCGACGCTGGAGTTCATTCAAAGGTATTTTATAAAGATCACATTTAATCTTGTAATTCACACTATAGTACAGGCTTCCAACTCAATGATTGTCTTGAGGTCTAAAATGCTGACAAACGAGGTACCTGAGGCTAGCCTGGTGAGACCATCCTGATCTCGCGAACTCATTCAATTTCGCTCTGCAGATCAGTCTGGGTTTCTACACATGTTATGCTGACAAATACCTGCCGGTCCAATCACAGCTATTTATTTTGTTTTGGGGCAGGCTATGTGATGATGATTTTGAAACGTCTATTGCGAAATGCGAATGTATTGAATGAAGTAGATGAAATTTTCTTTCAAAGCAGAACAAAATGCTCTCAGGCCCTTTATTGAAAAGGATATTTGTCATACTTTCAACAGGGTTTGGTTTTAATTTACCAACTGGCCAATTGCGTGAAGATGCATTTCAGTGGCGGCACACGTTGATATGGCCTCTCATAGTAGAAAATCAACCCTATTTGCCTCAGGCAAACCTAACCTGAGGCACCTTGGCTAAAAATGGCTAAAAAAAATTATGGTGAGAGTAAGATCTAACAAGTTTGGATTATAAATCTATTAGGGTTTGATGTGGGGAAAAAGCACAGCAAAAAGCACACCTTGATAAATGCTGTCTGCAATACATACTGTAAGTCTATTTAAAACTGAAACTATCTTTGCTTATTAACAGGTGCTTCCTGAAAGAGGCTCAAAGACCAAGAAGCGGACAACAATGAACCCTCATGTGAGCACCCTTTTGAGGAAACTTATTGACTTTGAGTGGGCATCATAGTTTTTTTTTGCAGCGGTAGTTGTCAGGCTCAGTTTTGAGTAGCCTTGTTCTTTTGTAATTTTTCAAGACAACTTTGCACTACAAGATTTTTACACAATGCTGTTGCGTGTGGACTCATTATAATGTTTGAGACTGAGAGGAGCGCCTGACCCCTTTACGACATTCCTTCATCGCTCTCTTATCTTGCCATGAAGGCCTCATTCCCATCCTGTCCATTACTGTTATTGTGACACAGCTAGATGAATAGTTGAATTGTGAGACAGGTAGTTGAATTGCAAGTTTGCACAATTTCTCTGCATTTTCTGCATTTTAAGATGACTTTTATGACTAGAAAGTTGAATTTCTTGAACTCTTGAAGTTCTTGGCATCTGCTGTACATTGAAAAATATGTATTTGTTAATAAATATGCTATTGGGCTAACATTGACTTTACCTCAGAGTTGTTTGTTGGGGGGAGGGGGTTAATTGTACAATGATTGTAAATTCACAGTAAATTATTGTCAACTTGTACATTACTTTCACAGTACACACTGTAAAAGTACAGGGCCTTGTTGTAACGATGTACAGCAAAAGATTGTAATTCCCCAGTAATGTACTGTAATATCACAGTAATTGCTTTGTCATTGAAGCTGTGAAGTTACAGTATACAGTTGTGCTTTTACAACAATGCATTGTAATATCACATATATAAAATTACAGTAAATTGCTGTGAGTATATTTCACAGTATATTGCTGTAATCCTGACTGTGAAAGTCATGCAAAATTTATCCAATTATTTATTGTAAATTCACAACGAAAAATTTTGCAGTGTGGGGTCTGTATGAAAGAAAGTCCTGAATCCACTTGCAGAGTGAAGAATTCAGACCCAGATTTAGGAGTTTGGAAGTTAACATCCACAAATACAGACAAGTGGACCCCGCCCACCGTCAAGTTAAGCCAATCAGATAACAGCCATCTGCGCTGACCAATCATAGCACGCTCTGTATTAAGATTCTTTACAGTTATTTGTGAATCTCAGTCTATTTATTTGGAATAATGCAACAAATCTAACCCTATTGCACACTCTCTCAAAGAAGAGAATAAATAGCTAGATATTCTATTTGAAAATATGAATTTATTCTATGAAAAATATTTACTTTGTCTGCCTGAGATTTTAAGGTCATAGAGGCTATTTAAAAAATTTAACAACACATTTGCATGTTCGTGGTTCTCTGACGGTCACATAAAATGCAGGTAAACAAATAAATATTCCATCTTTTTTAATATTATTTTAAAAAAGATTTATTTTTTTAATTATGGTTATATTATAAAATTATTTATTTTAATTTTACATTTTAATTTAATTTAATAATTTAATAAATGAAATCAGATCTGAACAGTGAAACTTTAAAGGCGTGGAAATGTAAAGAAATAATGGAATCTTCTTTATGTAATCATCAGTTTAATAAGTGATCACAGAAAATATTTCATACAAAGTCAATAAAAATGTGAATTTGTATTTGATTGCCCTGCTGCTCTTCATCTTCTCCATCATCATCATATCATCATCGCTCACACACACTCTTCCTCGTGTGTGAATGAACATGGCCGCACTGAACTCTGGGCCGGTTCTGCTCGGGTCTCCTCTACAGAGAGAGGAACATCCAGAGACTGATCCATTTCTACAAAAGATGAACATCAACTTAAACACACTCTATTATTTCAGTGCAGATCTTCATTCAGAAACAAATGACACTAAACTCATGTTTTGACCGCGAGTGTGTTAATAAATGAATAATATGTTGTTTAAAGAATAATCATACCCTCAGAGGAACAAACACAAGTCCTCATCATCTTCCAGAGAGCAGACAGACAGCAGGACACTGATGGACAAACACACGACACTGAAGAGCCTGGACAGGAACAGATACAGTAACATTTACATTAACAGATTCACGGGGACAGTCTCGTGCCATAGTGTCTGCATAATGATTCACAAGCTGTAAATGTCGGCACAATGTTGTCACGTTTAACGGGGGCTTTTCATGGGAATGGTTGAAAAGCAACTATTTGCTTGAGACTAGACTTGAGTATTAGATAACATTTACTAACAATGACTAATATTATTTACAGCTTTTATTAATCCTTGTTACTAAAATACAAATGTTAATTTCTGAACTAGTAGGCTATGTTGATATTAACATGAACTAAGATTAATAAATGCATGTAGAAGTCATCATCGTTAAATAGTCCCATGTTTGTTAACTAATAGCCTAAATGAAATCTTATTATAAAGTGTTGCAAAAAAAAACAACTAAGCATCAGTTACATTTACACAAATCTCTGTCAGTATTGATTATTATTAAACAGCAAATCTACACACAACACACTCGTTGTTAATGTAGTGGTGTTTTTAATTAAAAAAAAAAAAATAGGGTTGTTTAACAGTTCATGTTTTACCGTTATAATATTCACAATTATCAAAATATATTTTGCTCTTCTTAATTTACAAATTACCATTTTTACAAAAGTTTAAATAAATGAAATATATTAAAATAACTCACTTGTTGAGGAGTTCTGCATGATAGATGTACGCCTGGAGTTTGTTCAGCTTGAGTATTTGGTGCGGTGTGTTTGGAATCACGGCTTTTGAATCAGAAGAGATGTTTGGTGATGTCCCGCCCTTTTTTGGAGAGTTTATTTGAACACTCACATTTTAGTTTTCACAATACTGCAAAGCCACCGTATTTTCATACGGAATTCTTTATGTATGTAGCCTAACCACAGCAATGCGGTTCCTGATATAAGTCACCATATTTTCTTAGAACTCTGAGAGCGGAGCTCTAAGAAAATATGGTGACTTATATCAGGAACCGCATTGCTGTGGTTAGCCTAATGAGCAAGAAAATCCCCAAGTGCTGAATGACTAGTGGCACGGTGTGTAAACACCACTTGTTAAGTTTCTCCATTGTAATTTAAATTTCATTAATTATAGCTTTGTCATTATTGTGTAAGTCCAGTGCCATTCAATTTTACAGTTGCGTTTTTATATGTTTTGACTTTGCCATAAATTGATGTTGTATTAAAACCATTAGACTGTAATAACACTGTGTAATAACACAGAACTGCAAATGCTCAAGCGCTGAGCGCATGGATAATATTGAATATTTAAAATTCAACAATCGAAAACGGACATTAAAACGAGGCACGGATGCACTGAATAAATGAGTAATGTTAAAACAAATTATGTTTGAAATCTGAGGGTGGAAAAATGATTCCATTTGTAGTCTAGGTGAATATTCAAAACACATAGCCCAGCTAACAATTTTACGTTCTAGGAACGTTCTGGGAACGTTAGTTTTTGGTTCCCAGAACGTTCCCTATTGGTTAGCCAGGAAAGTTTTCTTTACGTTAATAGAACGTTCCCTATAGGTTAGGGGAACGTTCCCGGAAGGTTCTCGGAACGTTCCCGGAAGGTTCTCCTAACGTCTACACATCCTGATATGCCTGTACACAAATTATAGGTCTACAAACAACATAATCTACATTGTTTATTGTTCAAACACTTAAAAATCCTATGAATATATTATTACAATAAATTGAATTTACAGAAACTATCATTAATAAGTAAATCAATCAGTTTGTATTAAATAAATAAATCAGCACACAATCCATGTTTTTGTTGATTCATTGTTTAATTATCAACCTAAAATAAGTCATCAAAAACAGCGTTAGCAAAATGTATTCAGGAACAGTAATTTACATTTAATATTTCAAACATGAAAATATTTCAATAAATAAAACTGCACAAACATTTTAATTAAAACTATCTTTTTGCAAACTGTAGCCTATAACTTAGAACAAAATTGAAAAAGTCTTCATTTATATACAATATACATGAATGTGCCAATCTTCACTCCGCTCAAAACATTTAAACTCCCAAAACCATCTGCAAATTTAACAAGAAAATAAAAAGACAACGCGTTACATGTACACACAATCCCATGCCAAAATTCAAGCCCTGTAATGGCATTAAAATTAATCCGGAGCAAATGAAAAGAGTGAGGTGGGATTGTGTGTCACAAGCTGTAGGAGATATGAGAGCACGAGCACTGCTGGTATCGTGTATTTATTCAGATATTTCAGCATCAATGTGTATAGAAAAATTTATATATTTGAAAACACTACATTGCATTTATTTATATTGCACTATTTATTATTTCAGACTACAAATCAAAAAAGGAATGTTTTATATAGGGGTAAGGATATCCATTAAGCCTATGTACCCTTTAAGCCCACTTTCGACTCTGAAGTCAAATAAAAAACAGAGAAAATAATATTCAAGTCTAGTGAACTCTGACCTGCGAATTCGCTCTACATATAACGTATAAGTCTCACCTCCAATGAAGAATTTGAAAACCTGTAACTGCTGTGTTGTTTATGAGAGAGAAAGAGAAAAAAAGTTTGAAACTACTATCATTTTTTTTTTTATCTCTGTGACTTTACACCTACAAATTCCACTGTCACAGGTGCTCAGTTTTGCTATAATAATGCCCTCACAGAACATGGTAATAATCAGCCATCCATGCAAAAGCAAAGGTCGGTGTAGTTTACAGGAACATCTGTCCAGGCCAACATCTGATGCCTTGATGCCTTCCGCTGGGATCCCAGAAAACCTGAAAAAAAAAAAATATATATTACAGTTCAAAATCTATCATACATACATCTCATCTGGTATCACAAATTATCATTCCAAGTTCACTTTAAGATATGCTCAATATTAGGGCTGCACAATATTGAAAAATGTAGAGTTTATTTAGAGATATCAGCCGTATGGTTTAGTGCAGGCGCTAACGGCTCCAGGTTTGTATCTGGTAAATTACCCCACTAATAATGCCCAGAATGGCACCAAACTTCTACAGTAGTACAAATAGGTTCTGTACTCATTAAACCAGGCATTGGAAAGTTTGTAAGTAAAATCAGGAGTTTATTTAAATAACATTTGCCTGATGGCTAATGCTACTGCTGACGCGAATGTTGATGTCACTTTATGAGTACAGAACCCATTTGTACTTCTGTACTACTCATTTTCCCCGACATAGAGCAGATCGGCACACAACAAAAACTGCTGTTCGGATGTTCCCTTTTCTGATATTTTAACATTCGTGACATTTTAATTAAAACAGAAATAAGAATTTTAGTGTAATAAGCGAAAATGAACAGTAAACCGAGATCACCTACCGCTGCAGATGTGTACGGAAGTGAAAAGCGGAAATGCTTAGACCTCTTTCCGGTTCGACCGCTGGGCGCTCCGCATAACCCCTATTGGGGGGATTTTGTAGAGGAGTGAACCTGCATAGAAAATTACAATAGATAACAAGCATAGATAAATACAATAGAAGAAAAATACAGTTGAAATAAGCAGTGCATTATGTTTTTCAGTTAAATCTGAAAACATCAGGTACAGAAAATGAATTATCAAAATGTAAAATAAGTCTTCACTGTAAAAATAAAATAACTATAAATTAATTAAATGTATCTTTGCTAAAGCTACAAGTCATTTTCTCTTTTGATGTTTGATCACCATTGGCGACACAAACAGCTGCGGGTACGTTAGGCTACTGTCCCTTTAAGACGAATGCGCAGACCTAATATAAATGACACGCATACGTTTTCTTTCTGTTTAAAACACACAAGACTGTTTACGAGGAAACTCGCCAAGATGGGCATTTTGACAAGATGGGCTAAACTCACCTTCTTCATCTACTGACTATGGATGGCATCAAGGTCTTGTCCTGAAGAATCACAGGACCAAACAATAGGGATTATATCTCATCTGGTAACAAGAGCAAAGCCATAACTTTAAGAACTCTAATGATATATTTACCCCCTGATATTGCATTGGGGATATCAATTCAAACATTTTTAAAGGCTAAGAGTATGAGCCACAGCTGCCCAAGATATCTGTGAAAAATAACTGACTAAAGTTGTCGACCCCCTGAACCACATTCAGCATTTAAAAGTACAAAGAATTTCAGTATTGATCAATAAAAAAAAAACATACAAATACATAAATACCTTTGAGTTGGACAGTATGGTGTCAGTCTCATTGGCCAACATAATTCAAAACAGACCTAAAGAAATAAAATAAAATATACTAATGATCAGGATATCATGTTATCATAATAGTTAAATGAATTATTATTATAACTATGACCATTATAATATTGTATTAGTCGCCTATTATTTAGCTGATTATTTAGCCTACAGGCTTCTCAAGGACAATCTCACTGAAAAACCCTGGGGTTAATGATTTTAAAATGTGAGACTTATTTCAAAAGCATAAATCTTACAGACCCCAAACCTTTGAACAGTAGTGCACTGTATGTTTGAGGTGGTTTTGCTTACTAGTCATATGGTTCATAGCCGTGGAGATTGTCTTGGACAGGGGGTGCAGCAGGCCATCACAGCATGATGATCTAGGAACATAACAAGCTATTTGTCACAGAGCCAACAATATTACATGGGATTGGTTTAATAAAAGGAACCAAGCTAGAACAGAGGTGAAATGCAGAAAAGATAAATATATAAAAATCTTAAGATAATATATTGTGAAATAAATGCATATGGAATTATTATCATGATTAAACAATAACTCACCCCTTGTTGTAGAGGATTTTTTTTCTCTCTCGCTATTCTGAAATCACATTTTTGCAATATTGGTAAGTGACGTCACTGATTAAGTTAACAATACAGTGCATTCTTTTAGGTTAAATAAATTAGCTTACTTCCAATCACCCATTGACAAATTACCAGCAAAACTATAAAAAACTGTTATCTACACTAAATATGTGTTTAAAAACCCAAACTTTCATAAATAAGACCTTAACTTAACGTAACTTAGGCCTAACGTTCTCTTCTGAAACCGGTTAGCTTAGATGCTAACGGACTTTTTCAAAGACACAAAACCATTTCTTTAAAGTAAATATTCAACAGAAGCGTGTCAATTACACGTAAGAAATGTGTCAGGGACGTTTGTGTGTATTATTTGTGAGATTTTGTTGACTAAACTTACCTAAAAGCAGTGAAACCAACAGCGACAGACGGGAGTTTTGTTGTTTGTCAGTTGTTGATGACGTTTCTGGTTTCCATGATCTGCTCTCGCGCAGCGCACGTGCGCGCTCCAGTGTTTGATTCCGCGCATGCGCATTAAAACACTTCAAAGTCACGCAGCATTTAAATAAACATATAGAATTAAAATGTATAACATAATTTAAAATATCATTAATAAAAAGTTATTGCGAATAGATCTGAACGTTGTTGGTTATCTTATAACCTTAGGGGACCGTACTGACGACGTTGTCAGTTGGTAATCTGCCTGTTAAGTGATATTAAAATAATAACCTGCAGAGAACGTTCCCAGAACGTTCTCTTTAGGTTATAAAAATAAAACCTAAAAATAATTAACTAAAAAAGACTGCCTACCAATGAGCAAAGTTATTGATTACTAGGCATTATCTACTGCCTGATAATGGTCATGTAATTAAGCATTTGATAAATGGTGTTAAAGCACAAAACATTGCAAACCATTCAATTGGTTTAAGAAAAATAGAACCTAAAAATAACTTACAGGGAATGTTCTCTTTAGGTTATAAATTAAACCTAAAAATAACCTACAGGGAACGTTCTTGGAACGTTCCCTTAAAGTTATAAAACTTGGTTGGACGTCACCACGACAGACCGGTACATCGACCGCATTACTGCAGAAGCTGCAACGATCCGTCTGTCAATCTCCCGTTCCATCCTTCCCTCACTCGCGAACAAGACCCCAAGATACTTAAACTCCTCCACTTGAGGCAGGAACTGAACCAACCTGAAGTGGGCAAACCACCCTTTTCCGACTGAGGACCATGGTCTCGGATTTGGAGGTTATAAAAAGTTATAAAAATAGAACTTAAAAATAACCTGCAGGGAACGTTCCCAGAACGTTCTCTTTAGGTTATAAAATTAAACCTAAAAATAACCTACAGGGAACGTTCTGGGAACGTTCTCTTAAAGTTATGCAGATAGAACCTAAAAATAACCTACAGGGAACGTTCCCAGAACGTTCTCTTTAGGTTATAAAATTAAACCTAAAAATAACCTACAGGGAACGTTCTGGGAACGTTCCCTTAATGTTATAAACATAGATCCTAAAAATAACCTACAGGGAACGTTCCCAGAACGTTCTTGTTTGGTTCCCAAAAAAATAACCAAATGGGAACCAAACGGGAACGTTAGGGGAACGTTCTGTGTTTGCTGGGAGGCTACAAGTACAAATACATAAGCACTTGTTTAAATACAATAAGGACTTAAGTAGCCTATGTCTACTTTTACCCTTCAAGTAGGGACTTCCCTTTATTACTCCTTTTGGAAGGGTTTGAAAATGAATATCTAAGCAAGAATATGCATGCACAAACCCCATAACAAATATAAAAAAATATATATATTCAACATAATAAAATGTCATAGATCACTATTTCCAGACACAAAGTTAGATCTGTTTTGACTGTCTATAAATCTCACAATTGTTGATATTCAGATTAAATGACTAAATAAAAAATAGTGTAAGAATCAAAAGTGCTGAGATGAGATTTTGTGCCATATGGTCAGAACCCCGACATACTTTACCGGGGGAAAGATTATAACATGTGTGTGTGCAACTCAGAAGTAGAAGTTTCCATTAGAAGTATTCCATCAAAGTGAAATTAGTTAGACATAGAATTGCCTGTGATATAGGGGGAGACCGGGGACAGTTGCAACAGGGGATGGTTGCAACATTTCATTTTTCTCCAATCAGAAACAAGCTAGAGTGATGACACTCATACTGCACATGCACAGTTAGACCCTCCACCCACCAAGAAGACAGTAGACATATTCAACTTCTGCTGCTGCATTTATTGAACAAAACTTGTTTTGGAGGTATGAAAGTGAATCTTTTCATGAGATATATTTTTGTCATACTGTCCTGAAATTTTGTATGAATTAATCAAAACTTACATAGTTTGAATTATTGTTTTGTTGACTTCTAAGTGACATGGTTAGCATGTGTCAAAGTCAGTGTGTCTAGCAGGAGTATGATGTTCTGTCATGGCTGATAGGGTCGGGGACGGTTGCAACAAGTTATAAATTGCATGTTTAATAAAAGTTTGTTGCATTGCAAATTGTTAAATTCTTCCTGTCTGACACTGAAATATGGAGAGATTGAATAGCATCTGTAACTCCTGCACACTGAATATATGTAGGCCTATGTTCTACACATGAACAAACAAAACTCAATAACTGTTATTTGATAAATATGACTAAATAAATAAATAATAGGCTACAATAATATTATTGAAATAAATAATACTATAATATTATAGTAGGCCTTAAACAGTTAATATTTTCAGAATTCTTTGCTCATTGAGACAAAAAGCTTAAGTTAATTAATGAAATTTAAGGTATTTTTAACATGTTGCAACCGTCCCCTGGGTCGGGGTCAGTTGCAACATCTGACTTCTTCCATTCAAATAAATACTGTGAACGATATGTCATATATAATCATCTTTAAATGGTATGGGTAATTAGCAGACAGATGCAAGTTTAATATATACAAATTTGGTTGGTCTAGTCCAAATAGTCTCTGAGTAATTGAGAGAAATGCAAAAAGTGTTGCAACTGTCCCCGGTCTCCCCCTAATCATTTGAAATTAACAAGATAATAATCTCACATTTTCACATTCGAACCATCAACGAATCTTCGAAAGTTATACATTTGAAAGATTATACTTTTTCACACACACGCCTGAAATAAGTCAGTTCGCGCTGTGAGATTTGAATGCGTCTCTGGGCATCAAGAGCTTCTCGGTGGAAAACAACTGTCTCTGATGATGTCTCGAATGAAACGAGATTTTGGATGAGTGGAAGGAAGGATGAAGGAAACACTTGGAATTGTCAGCTTCTAGTTTGAACTATTTTCACATTTTACAAATTATGTTTGAAGTTGCAAATTAATTTTTTTTTTTTTTTTTTTTAGCTCACAAATATTAGAATACATTTATTACACATTCATTTGTAAGGCCCGTTCACACCAAGTACGATAACTATAAAGATAACGATAAAGATAGTTCTAAAAATCGTTCTCAATATAGCAGAGTTCACAGAACAGCTATAACCATATAATGGCACAGAGAAACGATGTTGTTTGAATCACTTTCAGAACGATTTTATCCAGCTGATGAACGATAAAAACATTGACAACTGTAACGAGCTCGAGCCTTTATCGAGACAAGCACGCGCTTATAAACAGAACAATATCATCTGCTGTGTGGGGACACTGAGATAGTTATCTTATCTTTATTTTATCTTTAGTTATCTTTTTTTGGTGTGAACGGGCCTTTAGCTGGCCAAGTTGAATAACTTGGGGGCCATTTGCACAACAGCATTTTCAAATAAATAGGCTAAATGCATCTTTTTATGCGATTTTGGCGTTCCGACAACGGCGTTATGGGGGGCCTGAAAACGCAAACTGAACTGAAAAAAGTTTAAAAGTGCAAGTTTTTGAAAACGATAGTGATAGTCTCCATGTAAACTACAAAAACGGTGACGTCATGCGCATGTGCATTTCTTTATAGTGACATTGCCTTGCCATCTACTGTCCTGGGATGAATAATACAGTGTTTTTAATCGTTGAATCGGATCCGTGTGGACACGTTTTTCGTTTCCTCAAAGGAAACACGTTTAATGTTTTAGGGCCGTTTAAATGACACCATTTTCATCTAAAAACAGAAAAAACGTTTTATGCATTTTGGACATTCATTTTACCGACAACAGCGTTTTGGTGGCCTAAAAATGTAAACTTTTGAAAACAGGTTTCAAAGTGCTTGTTTTTGAAAATGAGTTACAGCCCTGCCCCTGTTTTTTAACTTTAGTTTCTTTTGTGAGAATTTGAGGACCTCCTTGGTGGGCGGGATTGCCCTAATGAAAACTGCACCTGTGGCATCCTATTTAAGAAGCTCCTGGATGTTGTCTAGTTCTCTCTCTCTCTCTCTTGTGTCTTTGTTTGAAGAGTGGGTTCTTGAGTATGATTTCCACGACTCTACAAACCACATTCCCAACAGTTTATTAATTTGAGGTTGTATTGATATTTACTATTATTACCTTATGTTTTGACCCCAGACATTATTTGTTTAAATAAACGTCTTTTTTCTCTATTGAAACCCATCTTGTGAAGTGTCCTCTTTATGTTATGACTTTGAGCAGAGTCGTAACAAAATGATACCAGATTATTGCATCAGTGTAAACTACAGAAACATGAGTCTGTGAAGTCTTTGATCAGGAGATTCTGCTTCTTTCAGAAGATGTAGGCTATATTAGCGACCCCTACCGTATAACAGAGAAAACACAGAAAGCCGGAATGGGGAGAAAGAGTAAATACTGAAATGCCCACTAAAGGAAGTTAGTTGTTGTATAGCATGAAGGAAAGAGAAGAAAATCAGCTTTTCCGTGCAAATAAACTGGTGTGATCTCTCTTGATTTGTCAACTACACATCAGATAGCAATTCTGTATTTAACATTTATCCTATATTAGTGAAGTGAAGTTGATTAGTGCGTTATTTAACAGATGAGAAAACACCAGTCAAAGCTGTGAAAAAATAAAAGAATAATAATTTTATATATATATATATATATATATTTAAATTAATAAAGTATTATAAATTAATAATATATTATAAATTAATAATATAAATATATATTAAATAAATAGACATTGACAAGAAATCAGTTACACATTTTGCTAATATTTTACACTTACAAATTTGTGGATTCACAAAAATACAGAGAACCTCAAGAGCACCTGCAAAATTAAGCATTGAATCGCTTTTCTCAATCGCAGGATCTCATCTCATCCACAGACAGCATGAACAGTTCATTTACTGATTTATTAATATTGCACAAATAACTGAAAAACACTTGTAAAATCTCTAGTGTGACTCGACAATCTGGTAAGAAACAAAACTGTTTAAAAATGTGCCTTTTATATTATGAATTTTGTACTGAAGAAAAAAATAACTGCATCAGATATCATTTTAATAGACATATAGAAGTGAATTTTAACCACTAAGTGGTGGTCTCTGCTGCATATTCTCATTTCTGTTTACTTCTGTTTAAATAATAAAGTGCATTGGCTGTAAATGAGAGAGCATTTATAGATACTGTATCTGTGAGAGTTTCAGTTAAAACATTTTCTTTTTTAATTGTTGGACCTTCAATGCCACCATGTTTCGTGCTTCTCATAAGCCATCCTTTACATCAAAACAAAACAGCTTTTATCATTTAAATATTGGTGTGGATATGTGGTGTGGATTCTGTCTACAACAGAAACTGCTGATTATTAAGTATTGCTTAACTGCAAAGCAGAAGAAAAAACAAACAGGTTTCATATGAACTGCAGCATCTAACCTCAGTTCCACTCACACTGACTTTTCTTCAGTCACTCTGCCAGGGCTCACAAAGTCATCAGTATAATTTTAAACGTGTGTTATAAATTAGGAAATGATCTTCACCCACAAAAGACAAGAAAGGAAACAGCTGGGCCCAGGAATCAGATCTTTGACATTTAGCCTAATATCAGAAACGTATACAATGTGTTTTCTGCATAGTGTGAATAGCTGTGGGTGGAAGTGCAGGTCATCCTTTCCACATTTCAGTGCTTTGAATATTAAGTTCTCATGAGTAATGTGAGGTCAGATACTATTAATGATATTGGCACTAATCACATATCACAAACAAAAGCCACACAAGGCATTATGAAACTTTTTTTTTTGCTAGATCTACTTTTAGATGTCCCTTAAAAATCAAGGCTGTATGATACAGTAAATTCAACTCACTGAGAAATGAGTTGAATTTACAAGTATTGCAAGTAGTGCAACTATAATCATGATGCTGTTGTGTTTTTCACTTTATAGGTCTTGAAAAATGAATATATATATATATATAATTTAGGAGCATATATTCACTAGCCTATTTGATTACTGTGAAACTATTTACCATTTAAACTTTTTCATTGAACTTGATTCTATCATGGAAAGTGGTTCCACAATGGAAACAAGTTTATCTCTACTCAAATACTTTATGTGGGAACGGAGTAAACTTACACATATCCAAATAACTTAATTGAAAATAACTTAATTGAATCAACTTTAGACACTATTCAATATATATACACACAACCCCAAATCAGAAAAAGTTGGGACACTGTACAAATTGTGAATAAAAACAGAATGCAATGATGTGGAAGTTTCAAATTTCAATATTTTATTCAGAATACAACATAGATGACATATCAAATGTTTAAACTGAGAAAATGTATCATTTTACGGGAAAAATACGTTTATTTTAAATTTCATGGCATCGACACATCTCAAAAAAGTTGGGACAAGGCCAGGTTTACCACTGTGTGGCATTCCCTCTTCTTTTTATAACAGTCTGCAAACGTCTGGGGACTGAGGAGACAAGTTGCTCAAGTTTAGGAATAGGAATGTTGTCCCATTCTTGTCTAATACAGGCTTCTAGTTGCTCAACTGTCTTAGGTCTTCTTTGCCGCATCTTCCTCTTTATGATGCACCAAATGTTTTCTATGGGTGAAAGATCTGGACTGCAGGCTGGCCATTTCAGTACCCGGATCCTTCTTCTACACAGCCATGATATTGTAATTGATGCAGTATGTGGTCTGGCATTGTCATGTTGGAAAATGCAAGGTCTTCCCTGAAAGAGAAGACGTCTGGATGGGAGCATATGTTGTTCTAGAACTTGGATATACCTTTCAGCATTGATGGTGCCTTTCCAGATGTGTAAGCTGCCCATGCCACACGCACTCATGCAACCCCATACCATCAGAGATGCAGGCTTCTGAACTGAGCGCTGAGCTCTTTAGTCCGGATGACATGGCGTCCCAGTTTTCCAAAAAGAACTTCAAATTTTGATTCGTCTGACCACAGAACAGTTTTCCACTTTGCCACAGTCCATTTTAAATGAGCCTTGGCCCAGAGAAAACGTCTGCGCTTCTGGATCCGGTTTAGATATGGCTTCTTTTTTGACCTATAGAGTTTTAGCCGGCAACAGCGAATGGCACGGTGGATTGTGTTCACCTACAATGTTTTCTGGAGGTATTCATGAGCCCATGTTGTGATTTCCATTACAGTAGCATTCCTGTATGTGATGCAGTGCCGTCTAAGGGCCCGAAGATCACGGGCATCCAGTATATGGTTTTCCGGCCTTGACCCTTACGCACAGAGATTGTTCCAGATTCTCTGAATCTTTGGATGATATTATGCACTGTAGATGATGATAACTTCAAACTCTTTGCAATTTTTCTCTGAGAAACTCCTTTCTGATATTGCTCCACTATTTATCGCCGCAGCATTGGGGGAATTGGTGATCCTCTGCCCATCTTGACTTCTGAGAGACACTGCCACTCTGAGAGGCTCTTTTTATACCCAATCATGTTGCCAATTGACCTAATAAGTTGCAAATTGGTCCTCCAGCTGTTCCTTATATGTACATTTAACTTTTCCGGCCACTTATTGCTACCTGTCCCAACTTTTTTGGAATGTGTAGCTCTCATGAAATCCAGAATGAGCCAATATTTGGCACGACATTTCAAAATGTCTCACTTTCAACATTTGATATGGTATCTATATTCTATTGTGAATAAAATATAAGTTTATGAGATTTGTAAATTATTCCATTCCTTTTTTACTCACAATTTGTACAGTGTCCCAACTTTTTCTGATTTGGGGTTGTATATATAAAACTTTTTTTAACAGCTCAATGATACTGTTTACATCCATAACATTCCCACAATTCTTGCTTTTTTATTAAAGCAACTAGAATGCATGTTAGCAGGTCCTCAACCAATGGTGGGAGCTATTTTAAATACCAACATAATAAAATATTAAACATTAACAAGTCCCTCCATTTTCTCATCTTGCTAAAAAAATGCATAAAATAACAACACTTTATTTCAACATTAACTCTCCCTATCCAGCCCTGTGTAAAGCATGATGGCAAGTAGAAATCCTGTCCCTAGTTTCTAATGCTATGTTTCTAATAATTTAACACAAATAAAATCATTCATGTAATCTCAGCTCGAATGGATAAAGGAACCTGGATGAACAATTAATTTGTTAGATTAATCTGTTTTCTTTAAGTAAACTTAACAAAATTAATTTGCCCTTTTCCATCAAGCTACTTGATTGCAACATGTTCTTTCAAAATGAAAACATTAAGTTAAGTCAAGGAGAACCAATTTAACATTAACCAATCATGTTTGAACAAGAAACCTGATACAATGGTGCTAAATCAAAATTAATTGTTTGAATAAAGTGAACAGCATAAACAAAACAAAAATTTTAGACAGTGTTGCATTGGTATTAATGCTCATGATACAGTGAACATTAGTGTAGCTACCGTAATATGCAAAAACACATCAAAAGCTCAAAAATCATTCCAGGGAGAAAGAATTCAACACATATATTGCAGACTCTATTCACTTCATCTTTTTCCAGGGATAGGAAGAATGACTTTGTGATGCACATATATGACTCAGTGGGTGTTCTGTGTGTGTTGATGAAAAGGAGAGAGACTGTGGGCTTATGGAACTTACTATGCAAATGGCATATTTTCAAATTGTCACACTTTCTAAAAAATTTGCATATAAGATGCAGGACCGAAGTCTCAAAATACCGCAACGTTCGTTATGAACGTAATGAAAGTAGATTACTTGATATGATAATGGAGATATCAGTGAAGCAGAGGAAATATACAGATACAACACATAGTCTTAAAAATATTGTGCTACATACACAGGGAACTATCAAGAGATTAAATAACATGCCACAAACAAAGACCAATAATTTCTGTATTAAAGGGAAAAGCAGCATGGATATCGAATGAACTTTATGTGCATAAGCATGAGAGTGTTCATGGGAACAGACTTTGGTATGACATGGGCAGTGGCTCCTACTGTTGGCAACAAGTGTCCCTACACTAGATACAGCACTGACACTTACACAAGCTGCTGTTGCACTGCACCGTTAGCAATGTATTGTCTTCATTCAAAAGTTCCTTATGTAATCAACATTTCTGTACAATCAGCGTATTTCAATGCATGGAGCTCATTAGAAATAAATGTAATTCTGGTTTGGTCCTACTCAGGGATTCTGATACTGGTCCTATGGAACTAACCTCACAATCATCACGCTATCAGTTTTTCATCCCGGCACACTATAAACGCTGAGCTGTATACAGAGCATGAGAAGTCTTTGAGAGTGTCAGGGTGTGTAGTGAACCACTAAGGACAGAGTGTGCTGCTCTTATTCTGGAGGCCCTTGATGTTGCATGAGCATGAGGATCTTCTTTGCTGCTGTGCTGAGGGTTCTGACCGTGAATAGATGGTTCTCCTTGACACTTCAGAAATGCTAAGAAACACCTGTAGAACTGAAAGGGAAATGAATGAGACAGAGTCATTAGTATGCCTTTCATTTCACTAATATGCACCTTTTGGGGGTAGATAAGGTACAAAGTTGTCCTTTTAAGTGCATACTGCCCCCATGACAAGCTGTTGTACCTCTAAAGCTGAAAGTAAAGTTTTGCTCTGGCTCACGGATAGTGTGCGCAACTTTGCAGTGCATGGAGTGGAGCACAGAATATGAAATATACACAGGCCTTAAAGGTAGAATTTTAAAAAAAATACACTAAAATAAAAAAACATCTAATTTTATATACCTAAATAAATATTACTGCTGACACTTAAATTATGATTATTAATTATGTGATGCATTGTAATGCATTATTAAAGGGATAGTTCACCCAAAAAAGAAAATTCTGTCATCATTTACTCACGCTCAAGTTGTTCCAAACCTGTATGAATTTCTTTCTTCTGCTGAACACAAAGGAAGATATTTTGAAGAATGTCATTAACCAAACAGTTGATGGACCCCATTGACTTCCATAGTATTTATTTTCTCCATACTATGGATTGGAAGTCAATGGCGCCCATCAACTGTTTAGTTACCCATATTCTTCTAAATATCTTCTTTTCCATCTTCTTCCCAAAGATCATACTGTCCTTACTAATAGTGATATTAAAACACATTTTAAGGCTTAATATTAAGAAATGTGCATTATGCAATAAAGATGTACTCCAAATATAGTTTAATTATATTTATATCAGTAAGTCTCAAGTGATATGTCAGTAAATATGTTAATGGGTTTGTAATACTTAGTATGAAATACATGTATTTAACTGTCACCGTCCCGTATACGGGACGCCTAAATTTACTTCCCTATATTACTATTAAATCCTAATCTAATTATGACAAACTATATATCGTTGGAAAGTTCTAAGACTCCTAAATAGATATTTTAGGACTGTTTTTTGTTATAAATTATGTAGGAACAGAAATAGATGAATTTATGACAAGAGTGCACCTCAAAAAATCTACATAATAACAGGAGTTCTGACCTTTGTCACAAAAAGTTGACGCACACACTTTTAATAATTGATAGGTTGGGTATCATGCTAAAATTTCATAAGAAAATATATAATCTAGTATTTGCCAATAAAAAAATAAAAAAATAATATTATCTTCTAAAAAGTATAATATATATATTATCCTCTAAAATATTATATTATATTTTTTTATTGCTTTTTTTTTATTATATTACATATTTTAGTAGTTATCATAAATTAGGTATCATTTGAAAGCTTATGATCTTAGAATTCATCCTGTGAAAACTGTTTTGAAATTGGACATTGTGTTACCATAGAAACGGTACTCTAAATGATTTTATCAGGCTCCTCCCCTTTTGGGCATCATTATGTTTCATAATTTATGATCAAAATATTTTCTAATCTTGACAAAACACATATTGTCAGAAAGGTCTGAGTCTCAAGGTTCCATATTTTGTGACAGAAGTGATATTTGGACAGAAATGTATTAATTTGTTATGGTAGAATGCATACAGTTAAATTCAATGGAATTCAATGACACCCGGTGGCTATTTTTGGTAATACGCCTAAACAAAATCTCATAGGAACTTAATTTTTTTGTGATATCAACTTCAAATTTGGAACACAACTTTGTTAGATATATGGCTTTAATTTTATAGTAATTTTTTTTGTAAAACATATTTTGTAAAATATATATTTTATATAAAAGAAAAATATTAAATAAATTCTATTTGATTTAATGTAAATTTAAACTTCCATAACTTTTTCATACTTTAATTTTTTGAAGTGCTCTCACTTCAGCAATAATCTGCTATTTTTCCCCTTTAAAACAAGACTAAACTTAGGTCTATACTCCAAAGCATTCTTGAATTACAACCATTTAAGCTTGAATAGTGCATTTTAATGTCCATTCTCAAAAAGGGGGGTGACAGGTAAGGGGTTAAATACATTTTGGTATAGGTTTTTTTTCACTATGGAAATGAATCCATGTATGTTATTTGAGTTTTATATTCAATTATTAAATTCCATACTCAATGCATTACATTTTTCTTTGTCAAATCAAGGGGCGTAAAAGTATAAGTGTGTCCACTGATATTCTTTGACACCCAACTAAAAATTCAGAAAGCCATCAGAGATGGTCTCATTATTGGGAGATACGAGGGTCCGTGGTTCTACCGTTGTAAAAAGCGTAACGGCTAACTTGGATCATGTGTGCCTTGATAACCAATCACATTACAGCCTTGACGTCATAGAATTTCGTTCAGAGTTCTGCGACAGTCGATCAGTGTTTGTGGATACCATAAAAATCAACGAGAAGTGCCGTAAATTGAATCATACCTGTCATGCAATTGTCCATGACTTCTCTTATAAAACATTTTTTCAGTGTAAACTCTAAAAATAGATCAATCCAAACTAATGTTTAAGAGCAAACATGTTGAAGATTAGCCAATGTTCTGTCGATTCATTAAATGAGAAGCTATTTCCTCACAAAAGTGGTTTATTCAGCCTCTCCTCTATTGACATCCATTAAAAAAAAAACAGCCTCTTGTCTCCTTCCCTGCACACCGCAGCGCCGGCCTGCACTTTTTTCAGCTAAGGTTGCAGGCTTGCCTTCAATTGGCTTTGATGCAATCCCTCTGTGGACTCACCTGGTTGTTGAAAAGCACATAGATTACCGGGTTGACCACAGTGCTGCTCTTGGCCAGAACTGAGGCCACCACACTGGTTACGGGAGTGATCAGTCCCCTCCTGCCAAACGCAGCTAGCAGGGCTATCACCCCATAAGGCATCCAGCACAGCAGATAGCAGGATACCATGGTGACAACCATTAGAAGAATGTGGTTCTCTCTCCTCTGTGCGGTCAGCAGGTTGATTTTAGTTACCTGAGCCAAAAAAGAAACACTTAAAGTTATAGAAGTTGCAATAGTCTTTTCTTCCCTACTGTGACATATATCAGAGTGAAATGGCTTGATTTTGTCCATTGGGAATTGATTGGATTGTTGTTGTTTGTTATTGCTGTAATGTCATGTGAGTGACAGGTTGTCTCGCCCTCACGCCAGTGAACACGTCATCAGAGAGGGAAGGGAAGTTATTTAGATTAAAGATTACGTGGGCATATTAATAAAAAAAATAAAAAAAATAAAAACGATGTGGACATAAATCATTTATAATAAATATTAAGAATATGAATTGCTCGTTGTGATTTCATTGTGACTTTAAGGCATGTGTTTCTTGATTAGTGCAAAATCTAATCTCTGATATCTACTTCTATATCTAAAAGTTAAGAAGTTACATTCTGATGCAGAAATAGGCCTTTTTAACCATCTAAATCAAACTAAAAGCTTCGATCTTTCTACAGAGAACATGGGCTATCCTACAGCAAATGATGTGAACCAATGTGTGCAAGCTGTTCGCGAATCAGAGGAAGACTGGCAGATGGCTCCTTCATGCGTTAAGTCTGAGTGTCGTGACTTCTGTCGTCTAGGGTCTGTTAGCCTTCCCTATCCCTTTCCCATCATGAAGTAATCTCTCTGCTGGTCAGGGCACAGAATAGGAACTTCCAAATGAGAGCTGATCAGTGGAGCTGATTCAGATTAGTGATGGGGATTTTACAGTGACTCTTTCTGCAGGTTACATCAATGTGCCAGTAGGTGGCGGCAATTGACGAGCCATTCAATCAATCATTCAATCAATCCGTCTCAAATCATTGATTTATTCAAGAAAAAGAAACAAGACTAGGTTAAAAAGCAAGACTAGCATACTACTCTTTGGCAGCATCCGAATATGCTACATAGTAAGTGAAAATCATGGCAAAAGTAGTATGTTCAAATTCACATTCACCGTAAAACAATTGGTGAAAAGTACTTCAATCAATCAATCAATCAATCAACTTTTATTTATATTGTGCTGTACAACAGGATAACAGGACCTATACTACTTTCAGCAAGATTTTGAAGTCTGCAACCGACATACAGTGGCGGTTCTACATTGAATTACACCCTGGGCGAGACCCCCTTCGAGCGCCCACCCCCCCATAAGAAATTTTTCTTACACCATTGGCAGATCATGTTTTGCTTGTTTTAAGCAAAAACTCAATTTTTATTTATTTCCCCGGAAAACAAGACTTAATATCTTATGTCATTTTACTACTTTTGTAAAATAACGTTATGCATCTTTATTTAAGAAATGTTTGATATTTGGACTGGAAACAAGACAAAAATACTAAGTAAGAAAAGCATTTTTTGCAGTGTAATAACTGAACTTGTAACAGTTTTGTTGCAAAGCACAATATTATGGTGAAATTAGATCTCGTGTTTGAGTTAAGACCGAATTATTGTTAAGCATAGAAAGAATCATAGCAAAAAGGCTAACAAATAAGAGTTATACCCACCCACCAATTAATATTGCCCCTTCATTCATGACATGGATACCGTAATCATACAGAGAAAACATAGTTGCATACCTTTATCTTTCGCTCGTTTCTAAATTGGGCACCTGATGGCTTTGACCTTTCTTGTCCATCTCTTATTTGGCCCTCGACATCGACAATCAACAGATTTCCCCTGATCCTCCCCATACTGTCACTCACGACGAGTCACGACCAGAAGTCAAGACTAAACCAATTCACCTTGGTGGTGGTGACTAAGTAATCGTTTTGTATTACCTATTTTTATTAGCCATTCAGACAATTCAGAAAAACAAAAATGTGCAGGAAATATAGAGGCCTGTATTTATAATATTATGAATGAAATGTGCGTTATTTGGAAGAAAGTCGAGGTGTGACTGACTTAGATAACTATATGGAACTTTCATCCACGCCCGCGCCTCCGCGCCCCCTCCCCTTTCCCCTTCTCAAACAAACAGCTTCTGTGCACGGCATCTTCTCAGCAAGCAGGGGGCGCAAATTTGCCAATTCCCCACACAGTGAAATGATAGATAATAGAAAACCGCTTCGCGGCGCAGATTTTTTTTTTTTTTTTTTTTTTTTTTTTTTTGCTCGTGCCGGCGGCGCCGCCCCCCCAAAAATGCCGCCCCGGGCGATTGCCCGGTTCGCCCGTGCCAAAAACCGCTACTGCCGACATACACTTTACTATCCCAGAAATCATGAACTTAATCATCACAATTATTTTATTATAATGAAAGCCACAGTTTTATGTTTGTTTTCCAGTACTCCGTAGGTTAAATAGATAATAACATATGTATAATAACAGAACACCTATTCAGAGGAGAAAGCGTCAAATTGAGTTTCCTCATAAAGCATCTCTCACTCACCCCTTTGATAATGAACAGGATTTTGCCATAGCAGAAGATCATGAGCATCAGGGGTAAAAGCAGACAGAAGATGAACAGGCACATCACGTATGACATGCTGTTGGTTGAGCGCAGGTGCCACTGCACTGAGCATGTAGTCCCGGGTCCTTCAGGTCCATAGCTACTCCAGCCCAGGAATGGTGGGAGAGTCCATACCAGTGAACAGAGCCAGGATCCGGCCACACAAAGCCAGGCCCTACTGAAGTCAGACACGTCTGCCTTGGTGGGGCGCAGAAGGGCGGTATAACGCTCGTATGACAGTATAGATAGAGACATCAGAGACACAATTCCTGTTTGAGATAAAGAAAGCCGAAATGGAAAAGAAATAGTGCTAACTTGTGCTGTTTTAAATGTTTTTTTATTATAAAATATATTTGATATGTGTACTGTGTACACTAGGTGATGTGACAAGTACAGCAATTTTGAAAACTTGCAGTCACACAAGGGACAAATGACAAAAGCAAGTTACTGTAAACATCAGGCACAGTTCCCAGAGAGAAATTTGAGGTTAAATGCAAATGCACAATTGTTATAGAGTTTATGCACTCAGTGATCTTGAATTCTGTTCCTGGGTCAGTCTAGCAATCAGCAACTCTTGTATAAAAGTAACATTTCAGACTACCAAAATAAACTGCAGCTTTGGGGTAGTGTGTTAATGAAACTGCTGTTGTTGTAAACTAAAACTAGAAAAAAATGAAAAACAAAAACTAAATGAAATAACATTAAAATAACAAAACAGACAACTTTATTTGAAGTCACCCCCCCCCCCCCCCCAAAAAAAAAAAACCAGCACTCCCTTCATTGCTCCACCCCCCCCCCCCCCCCCCAAAAAAAAATGCATACACATTGTAAGAGTGTATCTTTTATCATAGCAGAAGCGAAGCAAAATAATGCTTTGCGAAAAATAAAGCGAAGATGACGAACGAACAAAAACATACAGAAAAAATGACCATACAGAACACAAGGGTGTACAAGCATGAGTTTGTTATTAGTCGCCAGCAGCACACACTCAAAACCATGTTCCTCACGTATGGATAGATTTGGGCAAGTTACTTCCAAAATGTAATACATTGTAAATTAATAAATTATTATTTGAAATGAATTAGTTGCATTACAATATTACTGTCTCTGAATTGTAATGTGTTACACTTATGCGTTACTTTTGAGTTACTTTCACCAAAATAACTCCAGAAGTATGACTAGGCATTCTAAAATGTTAAAATTTTGTTTATTGATGCTCATTATGTATATATCCAGGAGGGCGACTTATGACTTATAAATGATGGGAAGGCTCATGGTGCAATACAATAAGTAACAATCACTGTCAGAATCACAAAAGTAGACAAACAATCAAAGTCGATTCTATTTTTTCTTTTCTTTTAATTCAGGTTCACAGCACAAACCTGGACACAAATCTCTTCACTTCTCAGGGTTCGAGCAGCATAGCAGCCCGAGAGAAACTTAATTTCTGTTGCTTTGTCTTGCCCGCGCTCTCGTCCGCCGCATTCTTTCACTTAGCCAACCCTGCAGCTCTCTCAGTTAGTGTTAGCGTGGCACTGGTGCAGGTGTTTCTTCAAGTTACTCGTGCTATTTCTTGATATAGAGAGTTCCCTCTGTGTTGCACATAGATTTCGCTTGACTTCACTATTACATTTCTGTCCTTTTCTCTGACAAACTGAAAATAATTTGAGTATGTCCATGTCACAGTGTCTGGTTTGTGTTTCCCCAGGTGTCCACTAGAGGTCTCTCTCCCTTACTGTCGCCATTCATTCTGGAACTGCATTTCCCACGATCCTTTGTCTGTTCTCATCACTCATCATTGCACGCAGCTGTTTCTCATTACATTGTTTAGTTCTGTGTATAAATACCCTGTCTGTTTTAGTCCTTGTCATGGAGTCGTCACATATTGTCACCACACTTCTGAGGTCTGTCTTTCTTGTCTGTTTCTTGTTTTGTTTCTTGTTATGTATTTTGGATTGATTATATGGACTTTGACCCTTGCCTGGATGACTACGATTTGGATTATACTTAATAAAACCCACTGCATTTGGATCTACTGTTTCCCGTGTGTTCCCGTGACAGTCCATCTCACAAATGTAGAATCTGTCTCTGCAGTCATCTCAAACACTGAATTCCAGCAACAGGAAATAAACATTTACCCGCAATTTTTTTCTCTGGTGCTGGAAAGTCTCACGGTGTTGGTAAATTCCTTTCTTTTTTTTTTTACTAACACCACTGTGGAAAGCAGGACGAGGCAGAGGGCCGTGAAAATGGGGCGAGATCATGACGATAATGAGTGTCAACTGCGTGTCGCACCAGTCTCGAGTTTCTCACGGAGGAGCTTCGAAAGCATTAAAGGGGGAGTGACGACAGTGAGGGATGAGAGAAGACCAGGCCTGGGGCCCGTTCTTCGTACGTCGCTAACTCAGTTAGCTGGATTTGATTGTTGGCGATTTGGCATGATCTTGAATTGTTTGGTTCTTCGAAGCTCATCCTGGACTTGCTGTCATAGCAACAGGCGCGCAATCTTAAACCTGCTCGGGAGCAGGCTTATTTCATGTTAACAGGATTAGACTGCAGCTTCATAAGTGGAGCTGATACGGGAAGTCCAGCGCAGCGCGATAGTGCACTTTCTGAGATGTATATTTTTTTCTAGTGACTCGTGAGATTGTCGTTTACATTATTAATTTGTTGGAAACACATTTATTTTCGACTTGTCGGAGTCGGGCTTTAACTACAGCACAAACTGTTTGCATTGCCCTAAGATTATTTGCGAGTGGCTCTTTACTTTACACCATTGGAGATGCGGAGAACTTGATGGAAAGTGCGGTCTGTTGTGTCATTTGGAGTTTACCTGGCGCTTTTAGGTTTAAAAAACAGTTTTAGGTTGTTTTTTTTGTGTGGCATTTCCAAGCCACTGAAGACCCAATGTTGTAAAGCAGTTTTTTTTAAAGCAGTTTTTTTTTTTTAGGCTATCATAACTTTTATGAAGATCATGCAATCATGACCATGCTGATTACAGTATATGTCACTCATGCTTCACTAACGTGATTGGTACCATAGACTATAGGCTAGACCCGACTGCCATCAAGGCCTCAATGAAGGGGATTATGTGAACAGAAAGGGGGTTCACAATGTAAATGTGCAGCCCAGTTACTATTGGGATTCTTAATATTCCAGATTAGTAATATTATATCAAATAAAAAAAAGGCAGTTGACTAAAATCTTCCATATCACAAATGTGAAAGCAAAATGGCCAGGATCTGTGCATGACTTAAGAATTTTCAGAGATTCACATTTATGCACATTATTTGAAAGTGGTAAGGAAAGTTCCACAATTAAATATCAAGCTCACTGTATTACATACACTTATGCTGATCCTAACAGAACTGCATTTTTTTCATAGGTGATTATGACATGTTCCTGCCTGCATGACCCCATTCCCTGACCCAAACCAGTTACGCAGCTCTAGCCAGGACAAGGGCACACAATGAAATGAACTTTGGCTAACTAAAGGGAAGATTTCAGTGTCTGAAAAGTCTGAGGGTTGCACACCTGACAGAGCCTGTGACATTGTTGCATGTGCCATATTACACAACATTGCCAAAAAAAAACAAAAAAACACTTTTCATTAAATGTTTAATAAAAGACAAATATGCTTAGTTCCTTGAGTTTTATTTCAATTGTTCTTTGTAAAGAAAAGCCAGTGGTCAAGTGCCTGCAACAAGAGATATTAGACATGCCTCATGCAACAAATAAAAAGGAAAAGTTGGCTATACACTGCCCACCTGTAGGCCTATGTCTCCTCTGTCTGTGCAGACTCTTCTGTAGGCCTTTCTGTAGATGTGGAATCCTGCAACTTATATTGCAGCCATAAAGCATACAAGTATAAATGAAGTAAAGTTATTTATGCACTTGCAGGTAGGCTAGTTCCTCCATATGACAGTTATCTGAGAGGGTTTATTCACTGTCCAGTGCAATGGAAACAAATGGACATTACAAAGTCTTATACTTTCTTTCCTTTGGAAAGTTAGAAAATGTCCACTTACTGTACATATTTCAGCACCACTTTCTTGGGAACAGATACAAGTGTATTATGTAAAAGTGCACAAAAGAGGAAAACACAATGTCATTACAATGAACTACACTTGGGAAAAATGTGATCAATAACTCATGGCAAAATATTTTTACATTAACATAAGTTTATCAGTTTTCACTTTCACAAGTCAAAGCAATTCATCATTACTCATCATTAAGATTTAACAGTTGAAATGACTATACGGCCTTAATTTAAAGCAGCAAAAATTATTTTACAGTGTAGGCTACTAAGATCTTTTCTTTCTTTTTTTCTCAGCCTTTTTCTTGGTTTTATTTTTATAAATAGATAACCATTTATTTAACAGTGCCTTTTATAAAAGAGACTATAATATAACTAAAAATGACCATTATGTAGAATATTTTTGTACTTCACTTTTATTTGTTCCCATGTTCTAGTGTGGTGACTCTGACATTACAATGAACAAAGTAATTATGCAATTATTAAAATACAAATATATAGGCTAATAAGTGATAAAAACATCTAACTTCGCCACATCTAACGGATTTAAATTGTCTACTTTTTGCCAGCCCTCTCTCCTGGCTTTTGCAGACTTTGAGGTGTTCCCTGGGGTTTTGATTAAACATTAAAATTCCGAATAAACTTCGACTATAGTTCTTGCTCTGCTGAGGAGAAAAGCTGAGCGCGCTCTTTGGCCACACTGAGCAGCCAATAGCAGCGTTGCTGATCAATGTTTCTACTATCGATACATATCCCCTTTTCAACCAGCGGATGAACGCGCAATTATCTCAGATAACTCAATACAGCGATACTAATCCTATCCGGCAAGTGTGTTCGAAGAACCGAGTTAGCCAGATCATGATTAGCACGATGATATCATCTTGGATGTCTCATTTGATCTCGGATGTTTTAAGCAACGTACGAAGAACGGGCCGATCTAAATCTATTTACAGAGGGATTTATGGATATCTACTTTTGTTATCCTGTAAATCAGAATATATTGTCAATAGCCTTAAAAATTATTTTCGCCATGTTTTTTGGAATAAAATGTTATAGGCTATAAATCAGGCTAGGAATAATATATTTACAAAACCCCCTGTAAATGTCTTCATAATATAACTATAGTACAAGACTGGAAAGTTTGTAGGTGCTACTGAAGTGGAGATTTCGGACTTTGAGAATGAGAAAAAATAAAAATAAAAACCTATGTGAAAAAAGTCATTTTGAGAAAATGGTGGTTGTTGACAGAAAGGAAATGACCATATTTGAATCCGACAGCATTGTACAGGAGAGAGAGAGAGCTTTACAGCAGTGCTGTCTTCTGTGGGGGAAGCACTAGCAGTGCTGTCTTCTGTGGGGGAAGCACTAGCAGTGCTGTCTTCTGTGGGGGAAGCACTAGCAGTGCTGTCTTCTGTGGGGGAAGCACTAGCAGTGCTGTCTTCTGTGGGGGAAGCACTAGCAGTGCTGTCTTCTGTGGGGAAGCACTAGCAGTGCTGTCTTCTGTGGGGGAAGCACTAGCAGTGCTGTCTTCTGTGGGGAAGCACTAGCAGTGCTGTCTTCTGTGGGGAAGCACTAGCAGTGCTGTCTTCTGTGGGGAAGCACTAGCAGTGCTGTCTTCTGTGGGGGAAGCACTAGCAGTGCTGTCTTCTGTGGGGGAAGCACTAGCAGTGCTGTCTTCTGTGGGGAAGCACTAGCAGTGCTGTCTTCTGTGGGGAAGCACTAGCAGTGCTGTCTTCTGTGGGGAAGCACTAGCAGTGCTGTCTTCTGTGGGGAAGCACTAGCAGTGCTGTCTTCGGTGGGGAAGCACTAGCAGTGCTGTCTTCTGTGGGGAAGCACTAGCAGTGCTGTCTTCTGTGGGGAAGCACTAGCAGTGCTGTCTTCTGTGGGGGAAGCACTAGCAGTGCTGTCTTCTGTGGGGGAAGCACTAGCAGTGCTGTCTTCTGTGGGGAAGCACTAGCAGTGCTGTCTTCTGTGGGGGAAGCACTAGCAGTGCTGTCTTCTGTGGGGAAGCACTAGCAGTGCTGTCTTCTGTGGGGAAGCACTAGCAGTGCTGTCTTCTGTGGGGAAGCACTAGCAGTGCTGTCTTCTGTGGGGGAAGCACTAGCAGTGCTGTCTTCTGTGGGGAAGCACTAGCAGTGCTGTCTTCTGTGGGGGAAGCACTAGCAGTGCTGTCTTCTGTGGGGAAGCACTAGCAGTGCTGTCTTCTGTGGGGGAAGCACTAGCAGTGCTGTCTTCTGTGGGGAAGCACTAGCAGTGCTGTCTTCTGTGGGGGAAGCACTAGCAGTGCTGTCTTCTGTGGGGGAAGCACTAGCAGTGCTGTCTTCTGTGGGGAAGCACTAGCAGTGCTGTCTTCTGTGGGGAAGCACTAGCAGTGCTGTCTTCTGTGGGGAAGCACTAGCAGTGCTGTCTTCGGTGGGGAAGCACTAGCAGTGCTGTCTTCTGTGGGGAAGCACTAGCAGTGCTGTCTTCTGTGGGGAAGCACTAGCAGTGCTGTCTTCTGTGGGGGAAGCACTAGCAGTGCTGTCTTCTGTGGGGGAAGCACTAGCAGTGCTGTCTTCTGTGGGGAAGCACTAGCAGTGCTGTCTTCTGTGGGGGAAGCACTAGCAGTGCTGTCTTCTGTGGGGAAGCACTAGCAGTGCTGTCTTCTGTGGGGAAGCACTAGCAGTGCTGTCTTCTGTGGGGAAGCACTAGCAGTGCTGTCTTCTGTGGGGGAAGCACTAGCAGTGCTGTCTTCTGTGGGGAAGCACTAGCAGTGCTGTCTTCTGTGGGGGAAGCACTAGCAGTGCTGTCTTCTGTGGGGAAGCACTAGCAGTGCTGTCTTCTGTGGGGGAAGCACTAGCAGTGCTGTCTTCTGTGGGGAAGCACTAGCAGTGCTGTCTTCTGTGGGGGAAGCACTAGCAGTGCTGTCTTCTGTGGGGGAAGCACTAGCAGTGCTGTCTTCTGTGGGGGAAGCACTAGCAGTGCTGTCTTCTGTGGGGGAAGCACTAGCAGTGCTGTCTTCTGTGGGGGAAGCACTAGCAGTGCTGTCTTCTGTGGGGAAGCACTAGCAGTGCTGTCTTCTGTGGGGGAAGCACTAGCAGTGCTGTCTTCTGTGGGGAAGCACTAGCAGTGCTGTCTTCTGTGGGGGAAGCACTAGCAGTGCTGTCTTCTGTGGGGAAGCACTAGCAGTGCTGTCTTCTGTGGGGAAGGGTGCAGTCGTGCAGACCGCGTTCGCGGAGCGATGTTGATTAAGAACGCCAACTTTGTTGAATTTATTCATTTATTTATTTATTTATTTGCAAGGACAGTGCATATTAACATAACAGCTCAACTGTAAAATATGCCAGAGTTAGCCAAAAGGCTAGTTTTCATCTGTAGTCCTAGGCCAGATGTACAGTACTGTAAAAATTAAAGGAGCCTCAAATATCCTGTCGGATACTCAAGGAACTTCAAAATGTAAATTAAGTGTCTCAAAGCTCTTTCTCCTATAGTAGGGTTACTGGAGGAGCATTGACAATCGTTGAGGTTACACAAACGAAATTGCTGATCGTGTGGATTCTTATTGAAATGACTGGAATTCACCAGTGAACATTCACAGAATAACAGATCATTTTACTGCACCTTAATACTGTTTCCGGGTCGAAGCCTCTACTTCTACTTCCTCTATCTTGTTTCATGAGAATACTCAACAACCATTTATGAACACTGTTGATTCAAGTCACACATTTAAGCTTTTCAAAAGCCATAGTGTACATTACAGTCTCCAGTCTCACAGCATCCCAGACTTCAACATTTTATGATTCAAAATAGCTGAATAACTAACCATCAGAGATTTCGGTATAGAGATAAAGGTTAGGATCATAATTTTCAGGAATATTACAGCACAACGAGTGCATATTACCACTGTTTGTTTGTTTTTGGCATCTGATAGAGCTTTTGGACTTGGAAACAGTGATGTCAGACTTACCATCGGACTGAAACACAAATGTTTTAAAGTTAAGTAAAGATGGACATTAGTCAAAATTATTAAAAAAAAATTTACATTGATTTATTTTGTGGAACATATGTGTTTCCATGCATTTTGTTGAAATGTCTTTTCTTGTATAGCCTATTGTATATACATGATATGTATATTCATGTTGATTATTCATGTTGCTTATGTATTATACTTTTTTTTGTGTATTTATTGATATTAATCTATAGTTAGCTTTTTTTCCCATGTGCATGGAAGTGTATGTATAAAAATGAATATAAAATATGTAATAAACTATTCTTATTTTGTATTTGGTTCAATTTGTTTATTATAATAGAAGTCAAAGGTAACCATAGTAACAACATGAAATTAAATATTTAAAAAAAATGAAATTTGGTTCCTGGAGGCACCCATAGTGGTTCCACACAGAGCCTATATAAGAGTTCCTCAGGAAACCTGTGTGGTTCCTCAGAGAACCGCCCCTTTTTAAAGGGTGCCTAGAGGATCTACAGACGGTTCCGCCGGTGTGGCAAAGTGAAGAACCCCAAAAGGTTCCTCCAGGCACCTTTTATTTTTACAGTGTAGACACCCTGGAAATAGGTAATAGGTAAAACAAGTTGATTATCACATGGCAAAATACAATAAACATTACATTTGCTGCAGCAGCAGGAATAAGACACCAAAACAAACATGCAACAAAGAGTTCATGTGCTATAGAACTTAAGTGGGAATACAGCTGGAGGTGACAGGACATAAGAGCACAAGCAGCAGTTCATGAAACAACTAGAATCAGTATTAAAGGACACAGTCAATTACATTAGTCAGTTATAATACAAAGCTTAAAAGGGAGAGTAAACATTAAAATGCAGCAGTATCGAAATTAGATAAGGAGAACATGCAAATGACTCAAGAAAGCGGCGATAGAAGTTCAGTGCTGGCATGTTTGATTGCTAAGGAGCCAACATTTTAATGATGAGCGGAATGCATTATAACTATTGATTTCTCTGATTGGTGTTGGAATGTTGTTCCATTTTTTTGAAGCTTTAATAGAGAAGGCTGACTGACTAAACACAGTTTTCCTGAATGGAATGACACAGTCTCCTCTGGATGTTCCTCTAGTGAGGCAACTGGTGTTGGACCTTAAACTCAGAAACTCACTAAGAGGTGGAGGAGCCTGGCCATGAAAACGTAGGCCATGAAGGATTTTATATGCTAAACAGATATTTGTGAACTTAATACGATTTTCCCAAATTAATAAATTGTATTTTGACTGAATATTGCAATGATGAAAATGACGTGGTTTCTTATCCAGAACTTTAAGTGTTTGTTTGGGACTGTATTTTTCAAAGTGGTATGGTTGGCCTGGGACCATCTGGTGAGGCAGTAAGTCATATGCGAAAACATCAGTGAATGCATAAACATTTTGGCTGCTCGGGTGGACATTGAGTTTCTGATAAATCGAAAATTGGATAGATTAAATTTTACTTTCTTGACAGTTTTGGTGATATGAGAATTAAAGTTGAGTTTGGAGGAATTGGCATTGTTTTTTTAAAATCAGTTTACAATCTTTCTTGAAATATCTAGCTAGCTAACTAAATGTATGAGGGGCATACAAAAAGGGAACTCAATTCCCCCATTAGAATGACTTAAATGGCTGTCCCAGTTTGCTAGTAATACCCTGTCCCAGTTTAACAATACGCTATTGGCAAACTGGGACAGTGTCAAAATCACATAAAAAACAAACAAACAAAAAAGATTCATATGAATGTGATTTTTACAAATTCTGATTCACCATTACATCCTATAACAAAATATATAGCAATTACAAATGATCCATGAGTGTTTTCATTTTTATAATCTTAACATTATTCACCTCAGAATGCTGTCATTTGACTTTACACGATGACGATCGCTCTGATTGGTTTTAGGTCTATCCAATTGCGCCCAGAGGCATTTGAGCGACGTCCGTTGGTGACGCCCCTTTGGAAATGAGTTATTAATGAAGCTTTGCCAGACCATAACTCAGTTACTACTGAGAATGGTCTGGTTTTAACCAGGCTAGGCATCAAGAGCTTCTCGGTGGAAAAACGACTGTCTCTGATGAAGCCTCGAATGAAACGAGATTTTGGATTACATTTAATCATTTAATAATTTATTCATTTAGCAGACGCTTTTATCCAAAGCGACTTACAAATTAGGAGAGCAATAGAAGCAGTTCAACTAACATGGACAACATGCAAGTGCTCTGTGACCCTTCCCAGTTTAGTCTAACGCAGTAGGCGTTATATATATATAGTCGTGCTCAGAATTAATGGCACCCCTGGTAAATATGATCAAAAATGGCTGTAAAAAATAAAAAATTGGCAAAATCCTAACCTTTTATTGAAGTAAAAGAATTGAAAGTCAAGTCAAGTCAAGTTTATTTGTATAGCGCTTTTCACAATACAGATTGTATCAAAGCAGCTTCACAGTATTAAATTAAAATAATACAACAAAGTTTGTTTCAAGAGGAATTTATTGATTGATAAAATTAAATTAAATAAAATATCCCCAAAATATCCCCAACTGAGCAAGCCAAAGGCAACAGTGGCAAAGAACCGAAAAACTCCATCAAGTGACCTAATGGTGTCCTAAAACTTCATCAGGTGACCTAATGGAGAAAAAAAAAAAACCTTGGGAGAACCCAGGCTCAGTCGGGGGCCAGTTCTCCTCTGGCAAAGTGGGGGGGAAATCACATTATGCAAAATGTTTTTCTCCAAAACACGTCGGCCACAATTATTCATGCCCTTTTATTAAATACCCTTTTGCAATCTCCTTTTGCCAAGATACCAGCTCTGAGTCTTCTCCTATAATGCCTGATGAGTTTGGAGAACACCTGACAAGAGATCAGAGACCATTCCTCCATACAGAATCTCTCCAGATCCTTCAGATTCCCAGATCCATGTTGGTGCTTCTTCTCTTCAGTTCAGCCCACTCATCAGGTCAGGGCACTGGGATGCTCATGGCAGAAGCTTCATTTTGTGCTCCCTAACACATTTTTGTGTTGATTTTGATGTTTGTTTTGGATCGTTGTCCTGATGGAAGATCCAACCACGGCCCATTATAAGATTTCTAGCAGAAGGCTTCAGGTTTTGATTTTTTAACTGTTGATATTTGATAGAATCCACGATGCCATGTATCTGAACAAGATGTCCAGGACCTCCAGCAGAAAAATATGCCCACAACATTGAAGATCCAGCAGTATATCAAATTGTACACATGGGGTACTTTTTATCCTTGTGTGCACCAAACCCATCTAGCGTGTTTGCTGCCAAAAAGCTCTTTTTTTAGTTTCATCTGACCACAGAAGCCTGTGCCGTCTGAAGATCCAGTCGTGTCTGACCACTGAATATGCTGGAGTTTATTTTTGGAGGAGCGAGGAGGATTTTTCTTGAAACCCTCCCAAACAACATGTGGGGATGTAGGGGTTGTTTGATTTTTTTTTAATAGGCTTTCTGACCCCCAAGACTCAACTAATCTCTGCAATTCTCCATCTGTGGTCATTGGAGAGTCTTTGGCCACTCAAACCATCCTCCTCACCGTGCATTAAGATAATATAGTCACACGTGACACGTCCTCTTCCTGGCAGATTCGTAACATCTTTAGTTGATTGGAACTTCTTAATTATTGCCCTGATGGTCAAAATGGGGATTTTCAATTCTTTAGATATTTTCTTACAGCCACTTTCTATTTTGTGACGCTCAACAATCTTTTGCTGCACATCAGAACTATATTCTTTCTTTGGTTTTACTCATTGTGACGGATGATTAAGGGAATTTGGCCTTTGTGTTTCCTCATATTTAAACTCCTGTGAAACAAGAAGTCATAGCTGGACAATTTCATGTTCCCAGTCACCCTGGTGTACTAAATAAAGGTAAATATTAATGGGAATATATTTCAGAGATATTTTACTCATAAAAAATTCTAGGGGTGCCAATAATTGTGGCCGACGTGTTTTGGAGAAAAACATTTATGCATAATGTGATTTACCCCCCAATTTCAATTCTTTTACTTCAATGAAAGGTTAGATTTTTGCCAATTTTTTTAATGAAAGATCAAAAGGATAAACAGATTTATTTTTTACAGCCATTTTTGATCATATTTACAGGGGTATGATTAATTCTGAGCATGACTGTATATATACATACATATATATATATGTATATATATTATAGACATTGACAAGAAATCAATTGCACATTTTGCTAATATTTTATGTGTGGATTCACAAAACGTTCACAGAACCTCAAGAGCATTTGCAAAATGAAGGACTGAACCTCTCTTCATACAGGATCTCATCTCATCCACAGACAGCATGAACAGTCCATTACAGATGTATTAATATTGCACAAATAACTTGAAAACACTATGTTTAAAAAGGTGTCTTTCATGAATTTTGTGCTGAAGAAAAAATAACTGCATCTGACATCATTTTAATAAGTGCTTCATTTAATTTTTTTATGGTTTTATTATACAATATTTCATTTAAATTTTACATTTTACATTTTAATTACTAAAATTATTTGATTAATAAAGTCAAATACTTTCAGTTTGGGAAACCAGTGAACAGTGAAACTTCAACGGTGTGGAAATGTTGAAAAATAATGAAACCCAATTGGTCACAGAAACTATTGAATACAAAGTCAATAAAAATGAATTTGTAGATTGTCCTGCTGCTCTTCATCATCATCATCATCATCATCACCATCATCATCATCGCTCACACACACTCTTCCTCGTGTGTGAATGAACATGGCCGCACTGAACTCTGGGCCGGTTCTGCTCGGGTCTCCTCTACAGAGAGAGGAACATCCAGAGACTGATCCATTTCTACAAAAGATGAACATCAACTTAAACACACTCTATTATTTCAGTGCAGATCTTCATTCAGAAACAAATGACACTAAACTCATGTTTTGACCGCGAGTGTGTTAATAAATGAATAATATGTTGTTTAAAGAATAATCATACCCTCAGAGGAACAAACAGAAGTCCTCATCATCTTCCAGAGAGCAGACACACAGCAGGACACTGATGGACAAACACTCGACACTGAAGAGCCCGGAGAGGAACAGATACAGTAACAGATACACCATTAATATAGTTATTATAGGCCTAGCGTCACTTGCAGGATAATTATTCCACTGATCTATTAATATCACTCTCTCTCACATCATGCCTAATACAGTCACTTTAAGACTGGAAAGTCACTTAAATTCACTTAGTAGCTATAAGGTATTATTTGATGCATTAGCTAACAATGAGCAATGTTTTTTAACAGCATTAACCTTTGTCAATGTTATTTAATAAAAACACATTTGTTAATTTCTAAATTAAACCCCCCCAGGGTAGCTATATGTGTATCAGTTGAATTTATGGAAAATAGAGTTTATTTGTAATATTAAAAAGTTTGCAGCGTCACAATCAAAATTCCACCAAACAATGGCAAATCTCCTTTCACTCAACACTGATTATTATAAACAACAATAACACGAGAATAACGTTATGGTTTTTCCTCCAGGAACTTTCTTGTTGCTGTTTTTTAGGGCTTTATTAATAATTGAAATAACAATGGTGTTGTTTAACAGTTGAAGTATTACAGGTCAAAATATGTTTTGCACAAAAAACTTTAAACTTCGCTCTATAATTATGTTTTTATTTTTTACAAAGTAAAAATGCAATGCAGGTTTTAATAAATAAAATGCATGAAATGTTGAAATTATGTTGTAAAGTTCACTGTAAACACTGCAAACTAGAAGTCTGATGATGACAGGAAGTGACAGAAATCACCACTTACAAAAATCGCTGCTGCATTGTCAATACCATCAGGAAGCAATTTTGTATTTAACATTTATGATATATTACTCTGGCAGAGTGAAGTGAGTAGTGCGTTATTTAACCAGTCAGAGGAAAAAACACCAGTAAAAACTGGAAAATACAAGTATACATATAGGCCTATATATATATATATATATTTACAAGAAATCAATTACACATGTATGCAAATATTTTACACTTATGGATTTTTTGTCTATTTACACACAAATACAGAAATCTTACTGCACTTGCAAAATTGACTGAATCTCCCTTCATGTCATCCAGTATGAGTCCTCCTTTGACTGGTTTATTAATGTTGCACACAAGTGGAAAGCACTTCATAAATAGATCAGCATTATGTTTGACAAAAAATACATATGTGTGCAATCAGTTAAGTAAGTCAACACACTGTGTATGAAAGTTGTCAGTTCTTAAACAAATGCTACAGATTGTTCAGGAAGACAAGGGCGTATGTTTACGGGGAAATGCCCAGATTCTGCGGAGGAATCAGGAAATGAATAATGTGTTCAGGTTTTTAGTCTATATTAATCTTAACAATATATTAATTAATGAATTCTGTAATGTTACAGGTATAATAAAGACAAGGAGGCAGTTTAACAGAGACTTAACTTTACTCTGTTCATGCATAAGTCAGTGTTTCTGTCTTGTTTCTTGATTTTTGAAGAAGACAAACACATTTTCATCTGTCTTTAAGGGAGTTCACACAAAAATTAAACGATGTTATCATATATGTCTGGTTACTGACATTTTAGGCTATATATATGTTTTGTGTTCAGCAGAAGAAAGAAACTCGTACAGGTTTGAGGGAAAGTAAACACTAACTGACAGTCAGTCAGAAACTTGTCATTACAGTAATGGATATTATATCTAGCATGACTCACACATGACTCTCTCACACACACACACACACACACACACACACACACACACACACACACACACACACACACACACACACACACACACATCCTAGTTTGTGAATGAAGATCATCTATTGTGGAGTGCCCTCTGGTGGCTCTCAAGGGCACTCCAGCTGGTGACCGTTACACATTGAGTGTAATCAGAGTTTGAAGGACAAGTTCGGTATTTTACACTTAAAGCCCTGTTTACAGATCGTATCTGATGAAATAGAACGGTTAAGATTAAAATTTGGACACATGCTCCTGTCCCGAGAATTTTAGGTTTATTTCGCTTCCCCCCCCACCCCCACAATGGTTGTCTATGTGCACTGGAAGATTCCGACCTAAAAACACATTAAACTTTCGTTTACAAAGACGTGAAACTCACCGAGTGGTCAGGGGGTGTTCACTGATATGTTCCATCAAAAATCGCTGAAAAAGATGCATTCCAACAGGTTTTATCGTAGTTTTTGTCCAACTCCATTGACTTGTAGGACGTGATGTGAGACCGCAGCACCTTTACGGTATTACTCCGCCGCTTCTTCTTCTGCTTCTTCTGTGTATTCAATGAAATGCCCGTGGTTTGCTTGCAATTGGCAAAGGTGCATTATCGCCACCAACTGGGCTGGAGTGTCTATTATTCAAGCTCTCAACGGAAGAATCACGGGCGATTTCCTAGGCAGATATTCACTTATATATTAAGGACTATATTAGGGGGAAGCACAGGCGAAGCACTGCTACTTGGGCGTGATCGCCCAAGTAGCAGTGCTTCACCTGTGCTTCCCCCTAATATAGTCCCAAGTCAATATCTGCATAGGAAATCGCCTAGTGTTAATCTGCATCGCTATTTGTACTTGTTGTGAACACGCAGGCCACAAGAAGTAATTAGGTGGGTTTTTTACATTTTTTATATCACTTTTACTCAGGACATGCTAGCTGGCAACAAAGGATTCCATTCATTATGCTAAGCTAAGCTAGCGCCGACCCTATCAAAACTAAAACAATGCATGCACTGAGACAAAAATGCATTTGCCCACCTATCTAAATGTAGGAAAGAAGGTGAATAAGCCCTATTTCAAAAAACGGTGGAGTGTTCCTTTAATGTTTAGAGAGAGAGAGTAACCCCCTCTAAATGTCTTTATTTTATTTAAATGTCTTTATTTTATTTTTATTGTTCACTTAGTTCGTATGTATTCTAAATTCATGATGGGGTTAATGCAGGAAATGTGTTTCAATCAATGTTGGTGCAAATGCATATAAGACCCTGCTTAATTTATAGTGAGTGATGCTCAAGCAGGCATGTTGTTGTTATAGCGATTCTACAGGAGAGGGCGCCCTAGCTGGGCAGGAGCGGGCGTGGAGTAGTGGAGGAGTAGAAAGAGAGGAAAAGGGTTTTTGTAGTGTTGTGAACGCACGCAGAGTTTTTGTGTATAGGCTACTGCGAATAAACGATCAAGATTAAACGAACCCATCAAATTATGCACGTCTTGGAATTGATTCATTTCGACATGCAACACATTTACTAACAATGAGCGATATTATTTACAGCTTTTATTAATCCTTGTTACTAAAATACAAAAGTTAATTTCTGAACTAGTAGGCTAGATGTTAAAATTAACATGAACTAAGATTAATAAATGCATGCAGAAGTCATCATAGCCTATGGAAGCTTATTGTAAAGTGTTGCCAAAAACTCTAAGTCTATCAGTTACATTTACACCAAACAAATCTGTCACTCGCATTGATTATTATTAAACAGCAAATCTACACACAACACACACGTTGTTATTGCATTGCTGTTTAATAAAAAATAAATAAAAAATAGGGTTGTTTAACAGTTCATGTTTTACAGTTATAATATTCACTATTATCAAAATATATTTTGCACAGAATATGCATATACTTTAAACTTCGCTCTTCTTTATTTACAAATTACCATTTTTATAAAAGTTTAAATAAATTAAATATATTAAATAACTCACTTGTTGAGGAGTTCTGCATGATAGATGTTCGCCTGGAGTTTCAACTTGAGTATTTGGTGCGGTGTTTGGAATCATATTGTACGACGGAATGTGCGCTGAGGGTGAAAGAGACGTGCAGAGTGTTTAGCGCTGATCCTGGTAAGTCCCGCCCACCGGCTAGACCGCGCTGTCATTCGTAAAGCCATAAGTCAATCATTCATGCCTCGCCTCTTCCTGAGAGTAGTATCCCCTGTAGTGAGCCCTGACTCGAGCGGATGAGCTCACAGAAACACTTTCGCGGACAAGAGTAGGCGGGTGCTGCATGTTACTGTGGGACTCGTGGTTTTATTTTATATATGTTCAGAGCGAGAAATCCCCCAGCGCTGAGTCACGATGTCAGAAAGTAGGCTGTACACCCTGGTGTAGCACCCTGACCGCTATTGCCTGGTTAGGGAGAAAGTGGTCAATAAAAAAGACACCGGACACGGAGCTGCTGCAATGTCTTCAGTGTCTCTGGATTGTCTGACTAATGCAAATATTTCTGCATTCTCATATTTCAATGAAACATATAACAGATTTCAGATCTCTTTAGAGAAAAACACATATACAGAAAGAAAACAGAATTATTCTCAGCTTCTATACAGCTTCTCAACAGGTGCTCTTTCCACAAATTCCACAAATAATTTCAATATAAACTCATTAAAATGCACATTCTTGATACTGCGTACAGTATATTGAATACAATATTCACATTTTATACTCTAGATCAGGGGTATCCAATGATAATAATGTGATAATCAAATATGCCGATGATACAACTATCATTGGGCTGATTAGTTCAAACGATGAATCTCAGTATCGCGAGGAGGTAGAGAATGTTGTTCAATGGAGCAAAAAAAAAAAAAAAAAAAAAAAAAAAAAAAAAAAACTTGCTTTTGAACACTTCAAAAACATGTGAACTTGTTATTGATTTTTGTCACAATAGGAATCAGTTGCCTATTACTATCTATGATTCTGATGTGCAGATTATTGAGAAATGTAAATTCTTGGGTGTGACTCTTTCTCATGACTTGAACTGGAGCTCTAATACGACTAGCATTGCTAAGAAAGCGAGACAGCGCCTCTTCTTTTTACGTAGGCTTCGAGAGTTTACTCAAAATACTAAGGCTACGTTCACACTGCAGGGCTTAATGCTCAATTCCGATTTTTTGAAAAAATTCGATTTTTTTGCAAGGCCGTTCACATTTCCAATCAAATGCGACCTTTTGTGATCTCCTGTGTGAACGTGAAATGACCCAGAAGTGACCCGCATGCGCAGAAGAGTACTCAACGGTCAACGACGTCACTTGTTGTTTGCGGAAGTAGCTAAACTTTAACTGTGATTCTCTCACACACACACACACACGAGCGCGCGCAGCGACCGTTACACAAGAGCCAGACAGCAGCCGCTGACCTATCTAATATCAGATTCAGCACAAATAAGTTAACATAACGTATATATAATGGCCGTGGGCTTTTTATTTTTATTTTTTATTAACGGGCTCGTCGAGGTCGACCCGTTCGGCAGATTTAGCTCAGCTCGACGAATATGCAGTCCGTTTTCAAACCGACGACTACTTCAACGCATAATTATGACGTTTTTCGCGTATCAATGACGTGCAGGTCGGATACATGCGACCTGGCCGTTCAGACTGAAGTCGCATTTCAAAAGATCGGATATGTATCGGATTTGGGACCACATACCCAAGTGGCCTGGGTCGCATTTGAAAAGATCGGATCTGTGTCGTTCAGACTGTCATGAAAAGATCAGATACAGGTCGCATAGGGGCAAAAAAATCGGAATTGGGTCGTTTCAGCCTGCAGTGTGAACGTAGCCTATTAGATTCTTCTGAATTTTTACTATTGTGTAATTGAGAGTGTCCTAACTAGTTGTATTACTTTGTGGTTTGGTAATCTCACCCTGAAAGAGAAGAAGGCTTTGAACAAAGTGGTTCGCTCAGCCAGCAGGATCATTGGCTACATATAAAGCTAGACTCTTGAATCGAGCTTTAAACTTGTTAAAGCCACACTATGTAGAAATTGTGTTTTTGTCAAACAGCGACCCCTAGAGTCGCTGTGGAATACTTGCACTGTCGTAAATTATATTATACAATTTTTACATGATTGCAGCTAAATCACAAGTAAATAGTCTATAGTCTAGGCCTACTGTATAATTTAATTTGTGTTGTTTTTATTGGAATGTAAACATTACAAAATGCCAGATAACATCAATTAAGTTAAATGTACGTCGCATTATTTCATAACATTGGCCGTTATGATGTCATTAGACATGATTATTGCAATTTATCATAATAGTTTGCAAATTGTGCTCGTTTACACTATTTACAACCTCTACGTTAGGCTTATTTATGATAATTATGTGAGATATTGAAAGCTGTTCTCATGATAATCGCAGGAATCAACGTCAACAACGTCGTCACGAAAGCAACACATATGAGCTGCATTTTATAGATCATCAGCTAAAATTTCAAAATCAAAGACCGCTATTAGAGAGAGCCCTGGTAAGATCATTTCGTTTCTTTACTTTTAATGATGAAGATTGTGTGTTAAGCGTCTGCGACTTACTTTCACTTTGATTTGCGATAGTTCGCACGTTGGCTTGATGCAGTTGCTCATCTGCGGTGATGCGTGTTCCAGCGCGTCGTCATATCTGGATATAACATAATAGCCTATACAACGCTCTCACACGTTTTTTTTTTTTTTTTTGCATTTTTGGGAGGAGTACAATTTACATATGTGGTTTCAAAAACCATATGCATTTACACTTGTCCAGTTTCGTCTGGAATGCGTCTCAGATCTCCTCCTGAAGTGGTTTGAGGGATCGGATTCAAATCCGTCTCAAATGCGTTTCGGAGGGCATTTAAACCTGGACTTTTCACAATCGGATATCTATCCGATCTGAGAAAATGCATGAAGTGGCCAGGTGTAAACAACCCCCATGACAAAAACATACGCACGAAAGCCGAAAACAAACGCTGGTTGGCCTCTCACGTCCAAATTTGACGAAATGGTGGGGGAAGTGACGTATGCCGTAAAGCAGTCGAATTTTGTAGTTCTTTTTGTGCTCTGGTTACTACCCGAACCCCGAAGTTACATAGTGCCAGTAAAAGCGATACAGACCCTGTCAGGCTATGGCAGACGTGTCATTCAACCTATTGTAAGTCGATGTACCATCACAAGGATCTTGGAAATATATAATGAAGGTTGAAAAGTTACATAGTGTCGCTTTAATGATGCCTCAGGCCATCCTGCAGGGGCCTTGTTTGAGATGCTTCCCTCAGGGAGAAGGTATCGCTCTGTTAAATGTTCTACTGGTCACCATTTAAACAGTTTCTTTCCCCAAGCTGTAATCATTTTAAACAAAGCACTTTAAATCAGGCACTTTCAATTTATGTGTGGTTTTTATTGTACAGCATTTTACTATTGAGTTTTTATGTGGCACCTGCTTGTCTGTTTTAGGTTATGTCCTCTTATGTGTTTGACATTGTACATTGAGCTTCTTGCACATCTTTTCCAATGTGGTTTTACACTGCAAATGGCTAATAAAGTGAACTGAACTGAACTGAACTGCAAGATGCAGTTTCTTTCCCAATCGCGATAAGCGCCAAACCTATTTTTAGCCTAAACGCGAAACATCCTCTAGACTAATCAGTATTCTCCCTCTCTCTCTCGCTCTCTCATCCTCAAATCACTCGCGCGTATCGCGCCAGATGCTCAATTTTCCTCATTCGCGCGACCGCGCCGCGCTAAACGCCTCATTCGCGCTGCAGGACCTCCAGATGCGCGTAAACGCGTCTTTACATTGACTTGACATGAAAATCACTAGCGCCAGACGCTCTATTCGCGTTTGGTGTGAACGCTACTCACTCACTCACTCATACAAGGTCATGTTGTGATTTGTTTTATGTAAAGCGGACAATGGTTCTACTTTTTATGGGTTCGACACTTTACTGAATGCCAATGTATTTATTAGGCTACTGACTGACTTGCCTTTTTTTTAAGACAAACTTTTTTTTTATGGAAAAAAAGTGATTTTAATAGTGAAATTACGTAGGCTGGAATGCAAGCCACGGACCACATGCAATGCCGCCGCGGACCACCAGGGGGCCGCGGACCACCGCTTGAAAACCCCTGCTTTAGATGGTTACACACTTTCATTAACATAACCACATACTCTCTCTGAACCAACAGATTCCTTTGTTAAACAGTGTCATCTGTCACTTAACTCTTAAATTATTTCTCAAAAACACCAATATAATATTAATTTATTCGTTTTCACATTTATATTACCTCACGGTCTCTGCCATCAATGAATAACGGTTAACTTGAACCGAACTTTTACCTACATACACATTGACTACACTTCAACAATGACACTCGACGTCTTTCACATCTTTGACTTATATAAAGTGTATTTCAACAAAGTTTTACTCATTTATACCTGGTTAGGGAGATAATGGTCAATAAAAAAGACACCAGACACGGAGCTGCTGCAATGTCTTCAGAGTCTCTGTATTGTCTGAGCAGCGCGCGCGCCCCCTCCCCCAGAAGGTGAAAGTCCCAAGGCAAAAGCAATCAAATGATCGCTAATCAATAAGCAAGGGCGCAAGGGATACCAAACTCATACACTATGCGATAAACACATTCAGATTATTTTTCAATGACATCAACATTCTGATTACACTAATTATTATTATTAGTTTTCTTTCCTTTTTCTTTCTTATCTATTTATATATTTTTATAACCACCACAGTGGCACGAATAAACACGGTGTTGCAAATACCCAGCCAACATTTGTATGTGGGACCCATATGGGTTTGAAATGGGCTGAAAAATGGGCCCCATGTAGGATTGTCCGTGGGTTCCATAATGGCCCCATGTTAACTGCCCTGGGCCCGGTTTCCCGATAACGCTCACTCTTAGCGTTCTAAGAAGACTCGAAAGATATATCTTACCAAATTTGTTTATGTTCCTAAGTGTGTTCCCCGAACTATACCTTAGAAAGCTGCTTAAGATATACCTTCTTACGTGCAACGTTACCCGGCGCTGTCCGTGGCGATGGTGCTGAATTGGTTGAAATCGATGGCTCGAGAATCAATTATTCTCTCGTGCTGGGGCTGTTTATGTGAGAAAGCGGTGTTCTTTATTAGAGAAGCACTTCAGAAATAGTTGAAATTGCATTTATTATGATTATTTTATATTATAAAAAATAATCCAAACTATAATAGCCTATAATAACCTACATATTTTAAAATTGTAACATATTGCTGCCACAATAACCTTTTAAAAAATGTACGTGCCTTCTTCTCTTTCCCATTTTTGTTCGCTGAGGTGGAGCTGCGATGAAATATTGTTCTTGGAAATACTTTCCAGCATTTCAGTAATAAAAGTTTACATCTTGCGTACGGTGCTCGGCAGTGATCAAAAAGGATTTAAACCGTGAATTTCGAATCTCTTGTAAACTCAGAGATGTGGATTCAGACGGCAATTAAATCACCACACGACCTGTTTGTCAAAAAACAGAAGGTACTAATTTGGCCAGGGATTTTTACGCGGGTTGGGTGAGAAAAACACTGATATTATGGATTCGGACTGCACTAAAATCACCGACTTACCCCTGTAAATATTTACAATACCGGACGAGCCCATGAGAACAATATTAGCGTCCGAATAGGACTTAACTGACAGTAGCCTATGCTTTCACTGGCCTTTAAAAGAGCGTTTTAATTAAATTAATAATATTGTATAATAATATAATTTTTTTTAAAATCAGTGTAATGACAATTTTATTCTTTGCATGAAAACACTTGAATTAGCCTAACTGAACACTGTCTGGGTGTATTAAAACTTCAGAATTATATTCATATAGCCCTGCAACAGTGATAAGGTAAAGCTAAGAGTGGTCCAGACCAACCTTACGAAAGTGTGACTTACAAAAGATATACCTAGCGTACGAACGTTTCGGGAACCGTCCCATAAGGTTAAGAGAGAGGTTAAGGAATAGGTTAAGAACTACTTAGAGATAAGAACGCTTTGGGAAACCGGGCCCTGATGGATTTCATGTAGGATTGCACTTGGTACTAGGCGGGACCCAAGTGGGCAAAATGCACAAGACCCATCTCTGTCCCAGCTTTAGAGGGGCGGCACAAGTGTTTTTCGCCTAGAGCGGCAGAAGTGCACTCGCCGGTCCTGCAAACACCACTTGTTAAGTTTCTCCATTGTACTTTAAATTTCATTAATTATACCCTATCTTTTTCATTATTGTGTAAGTCCAGTGCCATTCAATTTTAAAGTTGCGTTTTTACATGTTTTGACATAAGCTATACGTCTACATTAATCCGGATACATTTAAAACCGGCGTTTTCGTTTATAAACGCTCTCCGTCCACACTAGCGTTTTCAGGCGTTTCAGTGTGGATGAGAAACGTTTGAAAAACGCCAAATTCACCGTACTGCGCATGCGTAAAGCGGTAAACCCACAAAAGATCACTGATATGATTCAGATGGAAAAATAAATAAGGAAGTTATCGCGCAATTCTCTGACAGGATAATTTTATTTAGTAAAATATCTCAGCATTCACTGATGCGGTCCAGGTCGCACGCAGTCACCATATGTTTGGTCTAAAACGCTAAAACTGCTCTCATGTATTGCCGCAGGACAGCAAATGTGAGTCAATTATGTCATTTTTGCAGGACTGTGATATGAAGAATGTGTAATGTAAAATATTTTTAGCAACAGTGTGAAAGTGAATAGCACATAACAGGCACAATACTGGTATAAACATGAATATTTATTGGTACAATATGCGTCACATGACTAAATTTACGATAGGGCTGCACTGAATAATGTTAAAACAAATGAAGTTTGAAATCTGAGGGTGGATAAATGATTTCATTTGTAGGTGAATATTCAAAACACATAGGCTACAAGTAAAAATACATAAGCACTTGTTTAACTTGTATGTCTGTACTTTTACCCTTGAAGTAGGGATTTCCCTTTATTACTCCTTTTGGAAGGGTTTGAAAAGGAATATCACAGCAAGAATATGCATGCACAAACCCCTTGTTAACAAATAGGCCTATTTAAAAATATATATATTCAACATAATAAAATGTCATAGATCACTATTTCCAGACACAAAGTTAGATCTGTTTTGTCTGTCTAAATCTCACAAATGTTGATATTCAGATTAAATAACTAAATTAAAAATAGCGTAAGAATCAAAAGTGCTGAGATGAGATTTTGTACTATATATGGTCAGAACCCGACATACTTTACCGGGAAAAAAAATATTAGAACATGTGTGTGTGCAACTCAGTAGTAGAAGTTGCCATTAGAAGACGTATTCCATCCTAAAGTTATAAGTGAAAATAATTACATAGAATTGTCTGTGTTATATCTAATAATTTGAAATTAACAAGCAAATAATCTCACAATTGTTCCATCAACGAATCTTTGAAAGTTACAAATTTGAAAGATTATAATTTTTCTTACACACACGCCTGCAATAAGTCAGAGAGCGCTGTGAGATTTGAATGCGTCTCACGAGCATCGGGTAAAACGACTGTGTCTGATGATGTCTCGAATGAAACGAGCTTTTGGATGAGTGAGTGGAGAAGGAAGGAAACACTTGGAATTGTCAGCTTCTAGTTTTAACTATTTTCACATTTTACAAATTTTGTTTGCAGTTGCAAATTTTTTTTTTGTTGTTGTTTTATCTCACAAATACATTTATGACACATTCATTTGTAAGGCCCGTTCACACCAATAGGCTACGATAACTATAAAGATAACGATAAAGATATAGTTCTAAAAATCGTTCTCATAATATTAAAGAATAGCAGAGTTCACAGAACAGCTAACCATATAATGGCACAGAGAAACATGTTGTTGGAATCACTTTCAGAACGATTTTATCCAGCTGATGAACGATAAAAACATTGACAACTGAAACGAGCTCGAGCATTTATAGCGACAGACAAGCACGCGCGTAAACAATATCATCTGCTGGTGTGGACACTGATAGTTATCTTATCTTTATTCTTTTTTTTTTTTTTTTTTTTGGTGTGAACGGGCCTTTAGCTGGCTAAGCTGAATAAATTGGGGTCCATTTCCACAACAACATTTTCAAATAAATAGCCAACATACATCTTTGTATGCGATTTTGGCCTTCATTTTATTCGACAACGGCGTTATGGAGGGCCTGAAAACGCAAACTTTTGAAAAAAAAAAGTGCAAGTTTTTGAAAACGATACAGTGATAGTCTCCATGTAAACTACAAAAATGTGAATCTGTGAAAACGGTGACGTCATGCGCATGTGCAGTTCTTTATAGTGACATTGCCTTGCCATCTACTGTCCTGGGATGAATAATACAGCGTTTTTAATCGTTGAATCGGATCCGTGTGGACAAGTTTTCGTTTGCTCATGACACCGTTTTCATCTAAAAACAGAAAACTTTTTATGCATTCTGGACATTCATTTTACCGACAACAGCGTTTTGGTGGCCTAAAAATGTAAACTTTTGAAAACAGGTTTCAAAGTGCTTGTCTTAGTTTCTTTTGTGAGAATTTGAGGACCTCCTTGGTGGACGGGATTGCCCTAATGAAAACTGCACCTGTGGCAACAAGAAGCTCCGGGATGTTGTCTAGTTGACTAGCTCTCTCTCTTTTGTTTTGTGTCTTTGTTTGAAGAGTGGGTTCTTGAGTTTTTGTGTCCCTGTATGATTTCCACGACTCTACAAACCACATTTCCAACAGTTTATTAATTTGAGGTTGTATTGATATTTGCTATTATTACCTTATGTTTTGACCCCATTATTTGTTTAAATAAACGTAGGCCTATATTTATATTTAAAAAAATTTTTTTTTAATGTTATCACTTTGAGCAAGGTCATAACAAAATGATACCATTATTGTCTCTGTGTAAACTACAGAAACATGAGTCTGTGAACGGTGACGGCATGCAAGTAACCTATTATGTATTTAGTCTACAGGTATGCGCACAGTCCTTGCACAGTCATATACCTCGAACTGGGTCGATATTTAATTCAGTAACATTAGGCAATTTTGAATCATATGCTGTTTAATGTTGATGTTTTGATCAGGAGATTCTATAATTTAATAATATATTTAAATTAATAAAGTATTATAAATAATATATTATAAATTAATAATATAAATATATATTAAATAGACATTGACAAGAAATCAGTTACACATTTTGCTAATATTTTACACTTAAAAATTTGTCGATTTACAAAGATACAGAGAACCTCAAGAGCACTTGCAAAATTAAGCATTGAATCGCTTTTCTCAATCGCAGGATCTCATCTCATCCACAGACAGCATGAACAGTTCATTTACTGATTTATTAATATTGCACAAATAACTGAAAAACACTTGTAAAATCCCTAGTGTGACTCGACAATCTGGTAAGAAACAAAACTGTTTAAAAATGTGCCTTTTATATTATGAATTTTGTACTGAAGAAAAAATAACTGCATCAGATATCATTTTAATAAGTGTTTAATTTTATTTTGAATGGTTTTATTATAAAATTATTGATTTTGATTTTACATTTTAATTACTAAAATTATTTAATTAACAAAGTCAAATGCTTTAGTTTGGGAAACCAGTGAACAGTGAAACTTCAAAGGTGTGGAAATGTTGAAAAATAATGAAACCCAATTGGTCAGAAACTATTTAATACAAAGTCAATAAAAATATGAATTTCTAATTTGATTGTCCTGCTGCTCTTCATCATCATCATCATCATCATCATCATCATCATCATCATCGCTCACACACACTCTTCCTCGTGTGTGAATGAACATGGCCGCACTGAACTCTGGGCCGGTTCTGCTCGGGTCTCCTCTACAGAGAGAGGAACATCCAGAGACTGATCCATTTCTACAAAAGATGAACATCAACTTAAACACACTCTATTATTTCAGTGCAGATCTTCATTCAGAAACAAATGACACTAAACTCATGTTTTGACCGCGAGTGTGTTAATAAATGAATAATATGTTGTTTAAAGAATAATCATACCCTCAGAGGAACAAACAGAAGTCCTCATCATCTTCCAGAGAGCAGACAGACAGCAGGACACTGATGGACAAACACACGACACTGAAGAGCCTGGAGAGGAACAGATACACCACACAGTCATAGTATAGCGCCATCTATCGGTCATTCACTGACTTTTGCAACTGTCAGTCTGTTTTGCTTGACACAGTTACAGTTATAATATTTACGGTTATTTAATCTATTAGCAAACATGAAGTAACAATGACCAATATTTAAGCTATATAACAATATATACATATATTACAGCATTTATTAATCCTTGTTAATGTTAGATAATAAAAATACTCATTTTAATTTCTGAATCAATAGGTTAAATGTTGAAATTAACATGAACTAAGATTAATAAATCCTGTAGAATTCATCGTTATTAGTCCATTGCTTGGTTATTAAATAAAAGCTTTATTGTAAAGTGTTTACAAAAACTCCAATTCAACTGAATTTATGGACAATAATTAAAAATGACAGTAAATGGTTTTGGTGGCTTGGTTTTCTTGTATTTGAGTAACGTTAATGATTAGCTATTAGGTATATCTTCTAATGATGTGAGTAACATCATATCATAAAAAAAAGTTATAAAATCAGATGTCAATCAAACAAGAGCAAATCTGTCAATCACATTAGCAGCACTATATCATTATGTATACATTTATTCGAATTAATATTTTTGTGTAAAGTTTTAATAGATTAGTCTATGAAATATCTGAATAACTCACATGTATTGGAGTTCTGCATTGCTCGATTTGATATACATGTAAAGGGTTTCCGTTCGGCTGTATGAATATGAATAAGCGTTTAAGTCAAACGTTGCTGCTGTGAATGTGATGTGATGCGCTGAGTTTCCCGTCCTGGCACCGAAACACACTCGCGCTCTTCCTACGCGTCCGTAAGTCAGTGCGCTTCATCTGTGGTGGGGCAGAAGTTTGTCATCAGAGGCTCGCTTCAATGTGCATCCAATCAGTGATAGCGTTGAGCGCTTTGAGGGTTTTCAATCAACAAGGCGCTGACGCCCCTTCTGCCGAAATCTAAAAGGACCAATGGGATTCAGTCCACAACCGAAAGTGAAATGTGTCATATGGGCCAGTAAGGCAGTCGCTTTCAGGAAGCTGAAGTCTGAGGCATGAAGTCTGAGGATACACCCATTGTGCACAACCTTGCACAACATGTGTGACAGATTGAAAAGGAACATGTGTATTTTAAAAATGCATAAGTCTGTGTACACTGTATATATATATATATATATATATATATATATATATATATATATATATATATATATTCGCTATTTTGAATATGTAGAAAAGTCTATAAAATATAAATGGGCATTTCTCAGATTAAGGGCCAAATTGGGTTGCTGCAATTTTGAAAATTAAAATTCCAAATTTTACTAATTGGAATACATCAAATTATCAGTCCTTAAGTCAGGAGCGACGTTATGAGCTTGGTTGAGACCATAAGATAAGGGAATTTATTATTTTTTGCCATTTTCTTAACTATGTCAAGTCACTACCATCACATCATCGAATATATGTAAAAAAAAAAAAAAAACTTAAATGATAAATCAGTGCTTTTAAAACATTTTGTGGTTTCACATGGAATCTATTTTATTCTGACTTAATGATATTGTTCATTTTTACCTGCAAGATGAATTATAGTCATTTAAGTATCTAAATTTCTGATTCATCAATCTACCCTGGCTTGGAATATAAGCTTATATTAAGTGAATGCCATATATCAAAACTTTTTAATACAGTGATCATTTAGACTGTCCAACATTGTCAGAAATATATAATTGTAGGATTTTTTTGTAATTTATACATAATTTATTGGCAAAAATATGTATGGTGATGGTGATGACATTGCAGTTCTGGTAATGACAGTTTGTTGCGGTGGTGACAAATCACTGATCATAAGCTATTGTAATTTAAGATCCTATAAGTGACTTCAGACCAACAAAAACAAAACAAAACAAAAAACAGCTAGTAATCTGTTTAAACATCAAAACATAGTTTAATCTGATTATGGAAGACCAAACATGAACCGTGTTCCTTGGATTGGTTCAGTAATTATAGTCTAAACAGACTATTTAATAATTTCATAGCCATGTTGAATAAATAAAAAAACATGAAACAGGAGGGCAGTTAAGAACAGGTAAAACGCTGTAATTACACATTAGTCATATTACGTTCCCCGAACAACTAGAATCTAATCTGACAGTTTACTTAAACTTTTTGTTCAACAATTGGTTAAAAAATTAAACACCACAAACATGTCATTGATTCCAAATCGTCCACAAAACAGACAAAAACTCGTCAAACTTCCCTCCTCTCATCCATCATGGACGATACTTTATTCCAGACAGAGACATCAAGCATCAAATGCCTCTTGGTGACTGGTTTTGGCTCTGGAACGAGCCCCAGGAAATCTTCATGCCTGTACCACAGGATGTCGTCTTTCAGAGGCCAAAAAAAAACAAACAAAAAACGGTAAACCCCAATGATACACATTGTTTTCACCTGGACAGACTCTTCATCAACATCATGGACCACACCTGGGTAGGCCTCCCCATCGTAACAGACCACACACCATTCTCCCACCAAAGACATGGTTAATTCAGGCGTTGTATTGAGCATCCCTTGGCATGGCTCTGTCTTCATAGTGGTTTTCTGTGCTTTGTTGAGGACCACTGACTCAGGGGCAAAGCAGAAGCAATCTTCAGAAGCTGAGCAGAAACAGCTTAGGATTTGCCAGTTGATGTGGCCGGACTTGGTGGTAAAAATCTACAAACAAAAAGCACAACAGTCATAATTTCACACAACACAAATATAAACTAAAAGAAAACCAACACTTTGGACTGTTGTACTGCTTGTGTGGTGTGTGCTCAAGCTTACCTGGTGGATTTTCATTGTACCACATACAGTTTCAAGCTGGTCTGGTATATTCTTCTATCTCACTTTCTGTGATGTAGAAGAGCTTGATTTTTTACTTCTCTTCTATCAGCTTCTCAAAGAACATCCTCCCATCTGGAATGTCTGTTCCACCTGCAACAAGAACATCTGCCCTACGTTTTAAGGCTGCGCCAACCCCATCAGCTGCACCCTTTCCATGGCCTGTCTCTAGGAAATTCCATGTGACCTTTGTAAATCCTAGCTGAAATGAAACAGAGCTGAGACAGAAGAAGTTCTTCTTTGAACGATACTGCGTTGTTGGTCCATCACTTATCATGTGCAGTGTGTTCAGAGACGGGATGAGCTCTTTGAAGTGAGAGAGTACAGGGCTCAGATGTGTCCATATGGCCGAGGCATCATGTCGCATTGAAGCGGAGACTGAACAGAAGGATTGAGCACCATCAACCGTATAAGCAACTCCTGTGTGTAGGGATACTTGCTTATGAGAGTCTCCAAAATGTACAGCTTGTATTTCCAAAAAATACTTGCACTGATAATTTTCAGCAAAGTCCACATGGAGAATTAACTCATTTTCTTGAACATTTTCCTTCAGGGCTTTGAGGGTTGAGTACTGGTGAGCAATGTTAAAAGAATGTTTGCCATTCTTGTTCTTTAGTGCTGCTGTGGAATTTTCCAACAAGTGTTGAATGGTTCCTTGGATTTGCTCCTTCACTGTTAAGTGAGCAGTGAATGTCACCTTATCACCACCTTTCTTTTTCTCCCTGATTTTAGTTTTGCTCCGCCAGTCCATCCACTGTGTTTGCTCACCAGGTTCAAATGCAGCAGTTTGTACTTCTTTGTCCTGGCAATGGACACACTCTCTATACATGCAGGCTTTAGTTGTACTTTCACAACATAGTGAGTGCATTACGCTTTCAATTCTGTTGGTACTAATTACTTTAAGATAAAGCAACTTATCAGCCATGAGTTGGATGTTTGCATGGGTCTTGCATAAACTGGTATCTCTGTCTTGAATGGAGGGTTTGACGATCCAGAAAGGATGGTTCTCACAGAATTTACTGTATGAGATTTTCACCTGGGGATATTCCTCCTTGAAACTGTTATACAGTCTGAAAAGAGAGTCATTGAGGGAACGCTTCTGCTTTTTGAATTTCTGTCTAGTTATGGTGTCTTTCTTTCCTGTAGTAGCTCGCGAATTGTTGTCACGTTCCAAGAATTCTTTAATCTTCTCTTTTCTAGTGTTGCTCACCACATTACTATGTTTTTGTCTGGAATACTGAAGACCAGGTGTCATTATGTTCTTTCTCATTGTTTTGTAGGATATTCCAAGTTCTTTGTTGCACACCGCATACACTAACCGGTACTTCTTCAAAATGTGTCCAGCAATGACCTTTGATATGATTTGTTTTCCTTTAATTTTCTTTTGATGGTAGGTTTGTCGCAGCTGTGAGATGTGTTGTGGAACACAAGAGTCTTCCTGAGATTACCATGTCCTACCCTTATCTGTTTTCTTGCTTTAGTTCTTGGGGACTGCTCAGTGGTATGCTTCTAAGTCAGCCTATAACCTTTTCCTATACTTATCAACCTTTTGCAAGGCATTTTCCAGATTTTTTTTAGACTTTTGAAGATCATAGTAGACCTTTCTTCTGTTTCTATTGACTTTTTTTGCGTCCTCTTTGCTTTGGGGTTTGGACGGAATCTGCCATACCTCCTCTTTCATTCCTTGCATTTGGCAGATCCCTATTCTGATTCTCTATATGGATATCAGGAGATTCTGGAGGACTATACTCATTGAAAGATAATTTTCTATTTCTCTTTTTTCTCTGTCCTTAGCTCTCTTCCTTTGTTGATTAACTTTCCATCGCTTTTTTTCATATCTGTGTTCTCGCGTGCTCAATAGGGAAACAGATTTCAATTTTCCTGTTTCTCTTCTTCTATGATATCTCTCTTTCTCAGGATCATCTTTTAGACGTTTTCAGTATGATTTGGACCTTTGGGCAGCTGCTTTTGGAGCCATGTCACACCTAAACACAACAATTATAATGAATTCATTTAGTATTTTAAAAAAAAAATGCATTACTTAATTTAAAATATAGTGACTTTTGATTGGTAAATGTATATTAATTCATTTAGGATAACATATTCAACATAAATTCTTTAATGATGATGAAACCGAAACCGTAGCCAATGCGACATCTAGTGTATCTATACCCGCCCGCGCTCTCAGATCATTTGGAATGCTGCTGTATAGGATAGGACCATTTTGCTTTCACTTTTAGGGAATAAGAGCACGTTTACAAGAGCACGTTTACATCCATGTTCTTAATGTGATTATGCTTACTGTAATAAGCCGACCATGCATGTGGTCACGTAAACGTGTTAAAACTTTCAAGTCCAGACAGAGCGAGCTTTTCGCGGGCGCAAACTCTGAATCTTTCTTGAAATGTGTTTTCATCTGGTGCAGAAGTACTGTCAAAATCCTATGTAACGGCATGAGAGGATAATGTGTGTCAAACAGCGTATTTATGAATTTTGGAGGGCTCTTATTTTGTAATACAACATCAGAATGTCCTGAAACTGTGCAGGTGACACGGTGAGAAGGCGTACTCTCCTTCTGAGGTGAAATTGGGCTGTGTAAACTAGGATTTTTTCAAATATGATTTTCTGAATGTATATAGACACAACAGTATATTATTATTTTAGGATGGATAGATGGATGGATAGATAGATAGATGTTTATAAATAGACAGATACATGATAGATAGATAGATAGATAGATAGATAGATAGATAGATAGATAGATAGATAGATAGATAGATAGATAGATAGATACACAGACAGACAGACAGACAGATAGATAGATAGATAGATAGATAGATAGATAGATAGATAAATAGATAGATAGATAGATAGATAGATAGATAGATAGATAGATAGATAGATAGATAGATAGATAGATAGATAGATAGATAGATAGATAGATAGATAGATAGAGACAGAAAGAAATAATAAATTAATGTGAAATAGCCTTAGAAGATCAATTGTTTTCAATCCAGATGACGTCTGACGGTCTTACCGTAATAGCTAGTGTATGCGCGAACTGCCAAATATAGCGGCGGCTAGTTTGACAGTAGGGGAGCGCGGGGCACAACGTAACGCGGGCTAGTTGTAAACACGCTTGTTTTAAATACTTCCGCACATGCTTGGATGACGAAACTTTGTGTATTTACTAGTTGCCATATCAACACTATATAGAAAAAAAAAATCCGCCAAAATTATTCTTTTTTTGGAAGATATCCATAGACATTTATTAAACCATAGCAAAAGTAAATTTCTTACTTAAGTTAATTTTTCATCTCTATTTTTTGTGTTTATTTAAAATAAGACAAATCTGATATTATTTTAATCTCCAAGATGTTATTTAACAGTTGAGATAGTTATTTAATGCTTTGCTAACTAGCAGAAGACACTAGCAGGGTTTAAACCCCAGTTGTGCAGGCGGGGGCATGTTGTCACACTGCGTTACAATGTGCCCCTATTAGAAATATGCTATTATATTCCATACTTTTATTAATTTTATTGGGAAAACGTGAGAAAAAGGTGAATAAAGACTGAGAGTCAGTGTTCAGAAATGACTAATTATTTATTTTGAACTATGTTGTATAGCTGTGTTTTCATGTGTTCGTAGTCAAAACTCAAAAATTTGTTTATATTTAATTATTAAAAATTGCCATTATTTTATATGAAAAAGTTTTTTAATTGTATTTATTTAGAAAATATTTCAGTTTGTTTTGTATATATTTTTTATTAGATCAGATAACATTTTAAGCTGTCATATGTTATGTTACAATGTGCCCCACACATGTTACAATGAACCCCACCTATGGGGCATGTTGTCACATTTCACTTCCATTCTTTCGGGGTATATCAAGAAAAAAGTATATACTGTAACAAAAACACATAATTGTACTAGACATGTGGGAAATTAATGTGGGAAAAAATAAATACTCTGAACCATAAGTAGATTTACACAAACTGAGAAAGTCAAAAAGCGTTAGGTTGTGCCCCGCTCTCCCCTACATTTCCGGTCGGCGGCTGGCTTGACCGCAGTAGAGATACAATCGCATGTTTAACTTGTTTGCAGTCAGTGGAACGTAAGGGCCTTTGTTTTTTATTATGACTCAGACTCTACGTGACTTTTTTTCTTTTGCTCTGTCACTGGATCTCTTCTTTCTTTCTGTTCTGTCAGTCCATCATCCACAGGAACTTGTGATCTGAGCGCTTAAGCCGAACGGAAACCCTTTACATTTGTAGATCGAGCAATGCAAAACTCCAATAACGCTATCTCACGACCAATCGTTTTTCATATCATATATTAATCTATTAACTTTACCCAAAAACATTAGAATAAATCTATAGCCTACCGAATGATATTATGCTGCTTGATATGATTAACAGATTTGCTCTTGTTTGATGTAATTCTGATGTTGTAACTTTTTCATTGAACCAACGTTCCATACAAGAAAAGCAAGCCATTTACTGTCATTTTGAATTAATGTTCACAAATTCAGCTGATACAAATAGCATAACTTCTATATTTGTACACTTTAAACACTTCAATATACAAACACTTATACAAACACTTCACAATAAAGCTTTCATTTGATAACATTAGAGACCAAGCAATGGACTAATAACGATAACATCTACAGCATTTATTAATCTTAATCAATGTTAATGTCAACATATCCTATGATTCAGAAATTAACATGATTATTTTTATTAGGCCTTACATTAACAAGGATTAATAAATGCTGTAATAGGCCTATTGTTCATGGTTAGTTCATGTTTGTCAATACATTAAATACCATTAAATATTGTAACTGTAACTGGCAAACAAATCAGACGAAAACGGACGGACAGTTGCAGAAAGTCATGAATCAGATCATTAGATATTGAATCTCTAGATAAATAAAATGTTTTAGCTTTTTTGGTAAGTGCTTTATTTTGAATCACAAACTATTTAACAGGAAATCAATAAAATTGTGAATTTGTAGATTGTCCTGCTGCTCTTCATCATCATCATCATCATCATCATCATCATCGCTCACACACACTCTTCCTCGTGTGATTTTCTTCCTATTCATTTTGATTTGACATTTTAATTACTAAAATTGTTTGATTAATAAAGTCAAATGCTTTAGTTTGGGAAACCAGTGAACAGTGAAACTTCAAAGGTGTGGAAATGTTGAAAAATAATGAAACACAATTGGTCACAGAAACTATTTAATACAAAGTCAATAAAAATATGAATTTCTAATTTGATTGTCCTGCTGCTCTTCATCATCATCATCATCATCATCGTCCTCATCATCGCTCACACACACTCTTCCTCGTGTGTGAATGAACATGGCCGCACTGAACTCTGGGCCGGTTCTGCTCGGGTCTCCTCTACAGAGAGAGGAACATCCAGAGACTGATCCATTTCTACAAAAGATGAACATCAACTTAAACACACTCTATTATTTCAGTGCAGATCTTCATTCAGAAACAAATGACACTAAACTCATGTTTTGACCGCGAGTGTGTTAATAAATGAATAATATGTTTTTTAAAGAATAATCATACCCTCAGAGGAACAAACACAAGTCCTCATCATCTTCCAGAGAGCAGACACACAGCAGGACACTGATGGACAAACACACGAGACTGAAGAGCCTGGAGAGGAACAGATACATTTGAATTTCTGAATCAATAGGTTAAACGTTGAAATTAACATGAACTAAGATTAATAAATCCTGTATAATTCATCATTATTATTCCATTGCTTGGTTTTTAATGATATTAAATAAAAGCTTTATTGTAAGTGTTTACAAAAACTCGAAATCAACTGAATTTATGGACAATAATTAAAAATGACAGTAAATGGTTTTGGTGGCTTGGTTTTCTTGTATTTGAGTAACGTTAATGATTAGGCTATCATTAGGTATTTCTTCTAATGTGGGTTCATTAAAAAAGTTGCAAAATCAGATGTCAATCAAACAAGAGCAAATCTGTCAATCACATCACTCAGCATTATATCATTATGTATACATTTATTCTAATTAATATTTTTGTGTAAAGTGTTAATAGATTAATAAAGGCTATGGAATATCTGAATAACTCACCTGTATTGGAGTTCTGCATTGCTCGATCTGATATAAATGTAAAGGGTTTCCGTTCGGCTGTATGAATATGAATAAGCGTTTAAGTCAAAAGTTACTGCTGTGAATGTGATGCATTGAGTTTCCCGTCCCAAATGGCATCTAAACACACTCGCGCTCTTCCTACGAGTCCGCACGAGTCCGTAAGAAGTCTGCGGTGGTGCTCAATTCAGTGCGCTTCATCTGTGGGGAAGAAGTTTGTCGCGGAGCTCCGTTCAGTGCGCTTATATGGGGAGAAGCTTCACCTGAAGCGAGCTCACGTCAGAGCCGGTCAGAGCTCGCTTCAGGGCGCATAACCAATGATAAGCATTAATGAAGCACAGACGGCGCTCCTCCGCTTTCTAAAGTGTGTCTAACACAAATGGGATTGAGGCCACAAGACCGAAAGTGAAATTATGGAAATTATGGTGTTCGAAAGTGAAGTCAAACACAATCTCACCCTCAAATCACCCTCAAACACAATCTCACCCACAAACACAATCTCACCCTCAAACACAACCTCACCCTCAAACACAACCTCACCCACAAACACGCACATTTTCTTTTTAGAAGTAGCCTATGAGAGCGGGGCACAACCTAACGCTTTTTGACTGTCTCAGTTTTAGAGTATTTACTTTTCCCCACATTATTTCCCACATGTCTAGTACAATTATGTGGTTTTGTTTCATTAATACAGTGTATACTTTTTTCTTGATTTACCTCAAAAGAATGGAAGTGAAATGTGACAACATGCCCCACAGGTGCCCCACTCTAACATGGCCATATGACAGATTAAAATGCTGATCTGATCTAATAAAATAAAAAAATACAAGACAAACTAAAATATTTTCTCAATAAAATATAATTATTCACTTTTTAATATAAAATAATGGCATTTTTTAATAATCAAAAACAAAATATTTTTTATGTTTCATATATTTTATGGTATGCACACAAAAAACAATGAAGGCACTTTTTTTTTGGTCAAAAATAAATAATAAAAAAATGAAATTGAAATAATAATAAAAAAAAAAGTGAAAGGGAAAAAAACAAAAAGGGGTGCGTGTTGGATTAGGCCTATAGTTAGCCTGGAAAAAATGCATAAATGGTTGCCACTTATTGTAAAATTTGGTGATCCAGTGATCCACTGTGTATTGGACGGGGCATTTGTTGCTTTCCAATTAAGAAGGAGATGGCGTCTCACTATCACGGAAGTGAAAGCCAGGACCTCTAACTGCACTGATGAAAAACGGTGGGATTCTTGAGGAGTACCAAAAATGGCTACACTTTAGACATGGTGTCAAAATAAGTTTGCCAGATATTTCCTAGAGTTGGGCAGAAGAAAAACATATGTGCAAGATTACAGGGCGAACCAGAGCATCTGTCACAGACATCAATTGTATTAGGGGAAATTTGTGATGGTCGTGTTTTAGAATATCTAAACACTACTTTAAATTGTATTAAGGTCAAGCGGGCACAGATTGAGGCTTTGTGAAAAAATTAAATATTTTTTGAGTTTGACAACGAACACAGCGGAAAACACAGCGATGGGTCATTATACGAAAACGTGCCATTTCCCACAGGAAAATGATACGTTTATTCATTTTGCAGACGCTTTTATCCAAAAGCAACTTACATTGCATATCAAGGTCATACCTGTCAACCCTCCCGTTTTTCCCGGGATTCTCCCGTATTTTTAATCTTTCTATAAAACTTTTTTAAAAATCCCACTGGGCGCAAAGCAGTTAAGCAGAAATCCCGCCCTGCAGCTGATTTCATTGTTACAGTGGTTACAATGACGGGTATAGGGATAAGTGTTTGGTGTAGTAGCCTACGCTAAAGTAAAGAAGAACAGCAGCATCCCGAGGATGGACGAACATGAGAGAGATGGCGTTGGAGACTATGTATGTAGCCTAATGTATTATGTACCGGGTTGGTAATACAGAGATTATGTATTTATTTAATATCTGTGCATCCTTGTAACACACTTGTTTACTTCTACACATGCCAGAAACTTATGCTGCGTTCCAGTCCACTTTTAAACACTCACTTGCGAACTTCCCTAAGCACTTCCCCTCGGGGGAATCCCCGATTTTGAAGACACTTCGTGAAGTGGACGAGGGAAGTTTATATGGACAGACCCTCATTCCCTCGATTTTAACCGAGGGAGCGAGTCTACTTCATATGTACACTTCAGGCACCTATATTTCCCACAATGCAGTACGATTTTGACGTCACCACAAATCTCCTCTAACCACCACCACAATAAACAACTCTATGATATATTAATTATATTTATATATATATATATATATATATAGCCTATATATATATATATATATATATATATATATATATATATTTAATTTAAAACAACCCAAACACACCTATATACATTTGGATGCTGCATTAAACAAATGTAAATAATAAGTCAACTCTTTAGCTGATTCCAGGTGATCAAGGGCAGGTTCCGCCAGTAGTGGGCACTCGTGCATCGTATGCAATGCCGTACATCCGAGTGAACGAGACGGAGGGAAGCGAGTGAAGGGCATGACAATTTTGGACTGGAACATATCGTTGGTTGCCATATCGACACTATAGAGAAAAAAATGGCGCCAAATTTCAGAAATCTTTTGAAGATATCACTGAATATTTATTTAATCAGCTAAAGTAAATTTCTTATGTTAATTTTTAATTTTTAATTTCTATTTTATGTGTTTTAAACTTTAAAATGAGACAAATCTGATATTATTTTAACCTTATATCTGTTATTTAACAGTTGAGATAATGCTGATCTATCCAGAAGACACTCGCCGGGTTTAAATCTGCGCCGGTGGGGCATGTTGTCACTGCGTTAATGAGCTTCTATTCTATTCTATTCTATTCTATTCTATTCTATTCTATTCTATTCTATTCTATTCTATTCTATTCTATTTTAATCTGTTCTTTTTATGAATTATATTGAGAAAACATGAGGAAAGGGTGAATAAAGACTGAGAGTCAATACTCAGAAATTATTCATTATTATCATGGGTGATTCTAGGATTTTAATTTTAGGGGGCTCAGCCTCCAATGAGTGTATGATTTAAAAAAAGGTAACATTTTAGTTTAGGGTGTAATTCTCACTATTAACTAGTCCCTTAACATGCATATAATATGATATCAGCTGTTTATTACTTATAAAGTCACTATAGCTTCCAGGAAAGGTAACTAAGTTTATTAAATTCATTCACAAAATGTACATTCATTATTGATCTCATGCCTAATACAATCCCCAAGGTCCTAAATTTTAGGTTGCTAGGGGTTTCAAAATATTGAATAGTATTTATTCCAAATGTTACTAGTAATATTTTTTATTTTTACTAGTAAGATTTTTAACTGAACTCTACAGTGGCCGTTCTAGTCATAACATAAGATGAGTAAAAATGCAGTTGTGACTAAGATAAGAAATGTTACTAGTTACAATTTAAAAAAGATATCAGTGTCTAATAAAAAAGTACTAGTACATTTTTTATTTTTCATATTAGTTCTATTTACTAGTTCTCTTGTATTTAAATCTTTAGATATTGTTAAACCAAAGTATTTCACATCAGATTTACCCGGAATGGATCCTCATCACACGAATAAAGAGGTAACAGTTCGTACCTCGTACCGAACCCAGAGTACTCCCCCCAAAGGGCTAAAGAGCAGAGGACAGCCGGACTTGTGTGTCTGTCAAGGGCCTAAACATCAGTAGGGCTGTTAAAAATAACCAAATTCAGATCCATTACTTTCCCTTCTTTTATTAAGACTGCAAGTATATCCTGAGGTGCATCATCATGTGTGGATCTGACTGAAGATCCGTACAGAAGCTTTTGTTCATCTCTGATACATCAAATCTGCAATTTAAATTAATTATTATTGTGTATTTGCAGCCTTCTTCTTAAAACAATTAAAAATATTCATTAGAACAAATACCAGCATACATAGGCTACTTAAACATAAACAATATAATTTTTTTGTTGTGAAGGTGTAAATCTATATTTGGCATAAATTCATGAAATAAATTATAATATGATTTTTATTCATGTTTTTTATTTATTTTATTTGACAGTAATTTAAAAATCCATTCTTTGCGCATTTACACTTATTTAAACAACAGATTCATCCGTATTGCATCAATAAATGTGGTCATCTTAAACTGTACACATACATTTATGTATTATTTAACATTTATGATACATTACTCTGGCAGGGTGAAGTGATTTAACCAGTCAGAGGAGAAAACAGTCAACGCTTTGGGGAAACAAATACAAATACATATGTGTATTTATACATAAAACCATAAACAATAAATATAATAAATGAAGGACTGAATCTCCCTTCATTCAGTCTCTCATCTCTTCCACAGACAGCATGAACACAGTATATTAACTGATTTATTAATATATTGCACACATAACTGGAAAACACTTGTGAAAATCTCTACAGCCTGCCTGACTTTAATACAACAAGAGTAATTTGATCACCGATCTGGAAAGATTAAACCACATGAAAGTAGATTGAAATAGATTTTTTTTTTTTTTTGCCGTTAAGTTCACACTTATGGATTCAATATCGGAAATGCACAAAAATCAGATTTGGACTGTTGAACGAGTGTTTGGAACGATATTTGGTGTTTTAAGACACTCAGGAATCTGTGAGAAGAGATTCAGCATTTTCTCCACAATCGTTCACAGTGACGGACACACAATCACTGCAATTATGTCTCCACTTTTTTTTGGAGACACTGGATCTGTGAAGAAGACAACAGAAAACTGTCCTTAGTGAGGAACAACATCATCATCATCATCATCTTCTTCCGCTTATCCGGGGCCGGGTCGCAGGGGCGGCAGTCTAAGCAGGGATGCCCAGACTTCCCTCTCCCTAGACACTTCCTCCAGCTCTTCCGGGGGGACACCGAGGCGTTCCCAGGCCAGCCGGGAGACATAGTCTCTCCAGCGTGTCCTAGGTTTTCCCCGGGGTCTCCTCCCAGTGCAACATGGCAAAGAGAAATATCCAACTTTATGGAAAAAGAGCTGAAAGATTCCCAGAGAAGTGAAGGGCTTCATACCTGGAGACAGCAGGAGCTTCTTCTTCTTCTTCTTCTTCTTCTTCTTCTTCATCCGCTGCTGTCTTACGCTTCTGAAAGTCAACACAAAAACACAATGTAAACCAAATGAAAAGGTAAAGTAAAAGTTTAAAGGTCCCGTTCTATGTGATCCCATGTTTCAAACTTTAGTTAGTGTGTAATGTTGTTGTTAGAGTATAAATAATATCTGTAAAATTATAAAGCTCAAAGTTCAATGCCAAGCGAGATATTTTATTTAACAGAAGTTGACTACAAAAAACGGCTGGATTGGACTACACCCCTCTACTTCCTTCTTTAATGATGTCACTAGAACCGTAACCTCCGCCCACAGGAACACAGGCGTCTTGATGGCGAAATGTCAACAGACGTGGTTGATGTTTATCTATAATCGGATACCGCAAAAGTTTAATTCGAAGTTGTTAGTTTGCTCTGTCCATTTCACCACGGACTGTTTTTCTAACCTGGAATAATATCAAGCAGACTTCTCTCAGCGTTTCATACTGACGAAGGGGGCAATTTCAACTATATTCCAGCAAGCGGTAAGTGATTTAATATGGAAGTAGCGATCACTCTTCACATCGTTCGTTTCTCTTAGTAGGATGAAAATAATCTTACTTAAACTGTGATTAATATACAGAAAGCGATCAAAGAACAATCCCTTTCCAATCGCCCAAGCTGCTGTCGGTGACACAGCGCGAGTTTATCTGGACTCTTGCCAAAACTCGTTATGAAATCAATGACGCTGTTACACTGCACAACGAAGCTCTTACTGTATTTATATACCTCATGTTTGCATTGGTGAAATCATTAGTGAGAGTGCAGAAACTGCGTTGCAATGATAAGATCTTTCACGCGATCAACAGACTGTCATCTGCTCAATGCTCATCACTGCAACCTTTTATGTAATGGTAATAGATCTAAATACTTAAAAAACTTCTCACGATTTGTTAATCCAGATAGCTGTAATAGTAAAACCGTATAATAGCTGTAATAGTAAAAGTTTTCCAGATAGTTCCACATGTAATGCCAGATATTTCATATGCAAGCATGTCAGCCAATCACAGCAGTGGGTGTTTACACTGAAGTCTCACAGCAGACACGCCCCTTCAAACAGAGTGTTCAAACCAGGGAATGAAATCAGGCTAGGAAATATGCCTTTTATTTCTAAATTATAACAATTTTTGATCTAAAAAACATACTAACATTAAGGGCACCCCTGGAAACATTATTAAATAATAAAAATAATCCATGGAATGGGACCTTTAAGTTTTTATAAATTTTTATATTCATTTATAAAGTATTTGACATTATTTTAAAATCCCCCTGTGGTGTAAATCCAGCTTTTAATGTTGTTTATGTGTCTATGTGGTGTTTTTAATATAGTTTAAAGGAGTCATGACCTGTAATTTTCACTTTTCCACGAGAATCAATGTATGTTATGATTGCCTAACGATTATACACTGGCCGGGAAGCCGATATTTAAAAGTGAAGCGTTTGTTTACCCCTGGGTTAGTAAACCAGCCCACGTGCACGCGCACTCAAATACGAGATTTTAATTTCTGCCCCGACTTGACGTCATGACGGGGCAGGATATACCATATATGGACACCGCAGACATATGCTGCAGGAAGCCCACCCTGCCCCTCTCCCCCTCATATTCAGTCGAGAAAGATGCAGAAACGTAGTGCACACGTGAGTTGCTCTGTTGTTGACTGCCAGAATCAACATGTAACTTAAATGTGTTTTCTCTCCCAAGAACGGACCAAGCTGTCAGGGACCAGTGGATTAAATTCATTTTTAATGACGCGGTTCCTACAACCCTTCCCACTGGCTTAACGTTGGGTGTCTGTGCTAATCATTTTACGCCGGAATCGTTCACAAATTTGAATGTCTAAAAAACCACAACGTGAAACAAGGCAAAAACACCACATGATAGCAAACGTTGATCTCAATAACCACTGTAAGCTGATAAAAAAAGTAGACTACATCTCCGTTAATGTAATCTACATTAAATAAAAGGTATAATGTATGTCTCAGTCAAAATGATTGTCTTTACCATTCAGAGACATCTTGATGTAGACGTCCTTCCATCGACTCTATACATCTTCCCTTTCCAGCTCAGGTTCAGAGTCTGGCTCGTGCATATACGGTTGAATTCCGTAGGTCGCGGCCAGGTCGGGTTCATTCACAACTTGCGCCATGATGTCATTTTGGAATGATATGCTGAAGTCTATGGCTGAAGTTACCTGCGGTGTCAACCCCCCTCCTTCCTGCCACCAATCAACGCGCCCCTCATTTGCATTATTAAAATGACCGTCCACGACAGTCAAAAGGCTTGTTCGACTTCATGCAGCTCTGCGCAGACCGATCGGCGGCTGACTTGAAGCAGTGCATGCCGGTTAGAAATTTTGTCCGACTTGGGCCCTGTCCCAAATGGCACACTCCGGACTTGTGGACTTCCTCAGAGTCCACACTTTGGTGACGTCATGTAGTGCAGACCTATAGGGCCCTTGGCGCGAGTCCACGAGGGCGCATTGAGAGGTATTTTTGGGACAGACTCGATCGGCATGCCGGAAATAACGGTCTGGTTGTTGTTGGACAGGAGAAATCACATTTTTGCGCTCCGACGTCTTATCTGCATGTCCACTACACAGCCTAATTTTACAGTTCTATATTTTGATATTATGCATATCACCTGGGCATTAGACAATAGATAAATCATGCTTATTTAAATGATGTATACAGTTGTACATAATAATACATAATGTTCCATTTGAACAATGATTACAATTTTAAAACATAATTTAAATATATTTTTTTCAATTTACAGGTTTCAATATTCATACTATGTTTACATATGACTCAGTAAAGCCCTGCCATTCGGTTCTATTTATTTAATGAATCATAATGCGATCGTATTATTAAACACGCTATTATTATGTTTGAGACATCAACCACTGGTCGATGACCATAATGTTTGTATAAACTGTAGGTAACAACTGGTAAAATGTACATTTAGGTCATAAAAACAGTAATATTTTCTTCTCAGCCATGTCAACAATTATCCGTGAGTGAAATCTCCTCCCATCTGTTGTCTGATTGGCCTTTCGCAAGGATTCCTGGGTAGTTAAAGTGCGTGGAGCCTGCATCTATGCGGGCTTCGTGGAAGACCGCTTCAAGGGTACAAAGGTGGCGCTGCTGAGCACACTTCAGAGCGGTAAAATGCTGAATGGGACGGCCTACGGACTCGTAGACTCAGCGAGCACGCGCAATTCAAGTCCACGAGACCGAAAGTCCGCGTGAAGTGCGCCATTTGGGACAGGGCCTTGATACAGCGCCGACGCCACGTGACTGTGACATATGCCATCAAAGTACCGCGAGAGCATTTCGAGAGTAGCCGGAGAACTCAGCCAGCGCAGCTTCTCAGGCCCTGTCCCAAATGGCACACTCTGGACTTGTGGACTTCCTCAGAGTCCACACTTTGGTGACGTCATGTAGTGCAGACCTATAGGGCCCTTGGCGCGAGTCCACGAGGGCGCATTGAGAGGTATTTTTGGGACAGACTCGCTCGGCATGCCGGAAATAACAGTCTGGTTGTTGTTGGACAGGAGAAATCACATTTTTGCGCTCCGACGTCTTATCTGCATGTCCACTACACAGCCTAATTTTACAGTTCTATATTTTGATATTATGCATATCACCTGGGCATTAGACAATAGATAAATCATGCTTATTTAAATGATGTATACAGTTGTACATAATAATACATAATGTTCCATTTGAACTAAGATTACAATTTTAAAACATAATTTAAACATATTTTTTTCAATTTACAGGTTTCAATATTCATACTTTGTTATATGACTCAGTAAAGCCCTACCATTCGGTTCTATTTATTTAATGAATAATGCGATCGTATTATTAAACACGCTATTATTATGTTTGAGACATCAACCACTGCTCGATGACCATAATGTTTGTATAAACTGTAGGTAACAACTGGTAAAATGTACATTTAGGTCATAAAAACAGTAATATTTTCTTCTCAGCCATGTCAACAATTATCCGTGAGTGAAATCTCCTCCCATCTGTTGTCTGATTGGCCTTTCGCAAGGATTCCTGGGTAGTTAAAGTGCGTGGAGCCTGCATCTATGCGGGCTTCGTGGAAGACCGCTTCAAGGGTACAAAGGGGGCGCTGCTGAGCACACTTCAGAGCGTTAAAATGCTGAATGGGACGGCCTACGGACTCGTAGACTCAGCGAGCACGCGCAATTCAAGTCCACGAGACCGAAAGTCCGCATGAAGTGCGCCATTTGGGACAGGGCCTCAAGAGCGGCTGCACTGGGCTGCAGGAGGGCTGATGACGACACAGCTGTCCCACGATTGGCCGGATTCACCGCATGACAACGATCACGTGTGTTTCGTGTTTATTCGAACACCTTTCGCTCTCAAATCAGTTTTTTATAACAGTAAACACTTTTTTCATGTCGTATGTTATATTGTGTCATGTTTATCAAATTAAAACTGATTAAAAAACGTATAGACTCCACTTCATTAATAGTAACAATTATGTTGAACTTTATTCTTGTTCAAACAGACGCTGTATGAAGCAGTACATAAAGTAGGCCTATTGAATGAAAATGTCTCTGAAACATCTGTGTATTATTTGGCCAATATTACATTTATTTCACTTCAGCTGTGGTAAAGTAGCCTACGCAAACACCACGTGAGCGGTCACTACGGGAACCAGAAAGTGTCCGACTTCACGTCTCCGTTTGCAGCTCCTCCCCGCCTGCTCGCGGCTACTCTCGCCGATCGGTTACATCCAGCCGCAGCCGATGTCGAACACACCTAAAATATCGCATCAGATCTCGCGAGACAATAATGCCTTCAGAAATAAGGGTCAGAGGAGCTCTGTGTTTATTTTTTTCCCACTTTTCTTTTTTAGAAGGGCCTGAAAGACTATAATAGAGCGTGGGTATCCAAGGTAATACTAGGTTATGACTCCTTTAAGACAAACCATGTGTGAATTCATAAGTCGACAGCATTGCTGAGTATTTTCTCCTTAAAACTGCAGTGAACCAAAGACAGTCTCAAACACACGCTTTGAAATCGCTGGTGTTTCTGACGTCACAAACTACCTTGTAACCAATCAGATCATCGTGTGATCGGGCTTTAGCATATTATTAACAGTGAACTAGCAGGGGAGTCTCGAGAGAAGCAGGTTATCATGTATATTTTTCTGTTGATGTGAAAAATCATGTACATTTGGCAATATAGCGGGTGAATTATGTGTATGATGTATATTACGATGTTATGATGAACTATATGTCTTTCTCCGCTGGTGTTCTAAAAATACAATTTCATATTTATTATATTTAAACTGTATATTATTAATGAATATATTTTTCTAACATGCATGTTATAAAGATAACCTAGCAAGTTGTCAAATAGACAAGGTGGTAAAACGGGTACAGTTGATACACCCTTTTAAAGATGTGTGGTCACATAGTTAATTTAAAGAACATTTCATTTTTAAAGAATTCATTTAATTTGTGTGTGTGTGTGTGTGTGTGTGTGTGTGCGCGCGTGTGTGTGTGTGTGTGTGTGCGCGCGTGTGTGTGTGTGTGTGTGTGTGTGTGTGTGTGTGTGTGTGTGTGTGTGTGTGTGTTAGCTATGCTGTTTATGTAGTGCATGTGGACTTTTTGTTTATGTTTATCTTATACTTGTGCAGGATGCCCCGCACGAGAGCTAGGACAACGAATAGGGGAATGCCAGGATACCATTTAGAGAGGGCCGCAAAAGTTGTAGATGAGGGCATATCAATTAGGAAGGTAGTTGAGACATTAATATAATATAACTAATAAAATGTTGAAATTCGCATTTAAATCAGGGATCTTCAAACAAAACACCTTGGTAATGAAACCGAAGAAAACCGAACATCACTGTTACAGTAGCTCCCCCCTCCTGGAAGGCGCGTCTATTTGTACCGTTGTGATATCTGTTTGTTAAATATCTTGTTCATGTTTTATACATTTTAACGGTGCTAATTTACATCAAATTAATGAATTGAGAAAGGATGAATAAACAGACATGTTGCCCAATTGTTATTTTCTTCATTTGTCTTTATTTATTATATTTGCAATGAACATTTAGTTACATTTCCCTCATTAAAAATGGGTGTCTCAAGTACCATAGTACTGTCTCAACTGTCCCGTACATAGGTACAGTTGAGACAGAGTTGACACAAAAAAAGCACCTTATTTTTATTCGCTAATTGTGGAAAATATAAACTACTTATGGGTATTATTGATTGATAATATACAAGCTAATTTAATGTCATGTGGCATTTCATGTGAAAATTCAATTCTTTTCAGTATGTATTTTTGTGTGAAAAATCAAAACTCAAAAAGTGTCTCAACTGTACACAGTCTACCCTACACTTTCAGATGGTAATACATGTAATCTGAGGTAAAGACTACATACATAAACTGTACACTAACAATGCTGTTTGCATATGTAGCCGGCGCGCTCTGCACTTCGCCGACTACTGCGTTGTGTTCTGGTGCACTGATGACAGGACACTGACGTTCCTTAAGGCACTTTATTCTGTTGTTCAAGATTCTATCATCGATCAGAATCAGCCTCTCTCAATCAAGTAGAATGCAGACTGAGAAAAGAACGCGAAAATTCAGTATATGACCTCACATCCAATAGAGGGCGCACTTACACAACAAATAACTCTCCAATACCTATAACCATGACATGACTGAACAATACAATACTTTAGTGAAATAAACTCACAAACAATAGAAAATAGAAGATGAAAGGTTGCAAAAATATTTGTCATTCTTTGACCTGTTACACACACAACACACCAATATAATAGCCTAATTTTGAAACATGTTTAGTTTTAAATTAATAGGCTATAATACGCTGATTTCACGCAGCCGTTATTTTGAAATCGAAAGCGAGGCTCCGGTGGGAAGAAAACCGGAAGTGTCGCCTTTAATCACAGGAGAGTCGTGAATGTGATGGCGTATTGTTGTGTTTAATGATGTTTTGTCAATTCTAAAAATGTACAAACATTTCTTTCGTACTTTAGACTATAGGCCTATACAGTGAAATTCATTTATAAATAAAATATTTTTTTTATATATAATTCAGAATGTAAAAAACGAAGCAGGAATGAACTATATACATATCCTATATTGGATATTAACATCCAATAGTGTAAATCGCGGCAGCAGCTTCAGGTTGGTCATCCAAGGCATTGTTGTTTATCTTTACTTCCGGGGTTCTTCCCACCGGAGCCTCACTTTCGATTTCAAAATGGCGGCTGCGTGAAATCAGCGTATAGCCTATCTAAAATTAGCTATAGTAGGCTAATCAGTGTCATATGTAGCTTGTTAGCTCATCGGTAGCTACAGGTGAAACTCGAAAAATTAGAATATTGTGCAAAAGTTCATTTATTTCAGTAATTTAACTTAAAAGGTGAAACTAATATATAGACCCATTACATGAAAAGTGAGATATTTCAAGCCTTTATTTGTTATAATTTTGATGATTATGGCTTAGCCTACAGCTTATGAAAACCCCAAATTCAAAATTAGAATATTGTGAAAAGGTTTTCATAGCTGTAAGCCATAATCATCAAAATTATAACAAATAAAGGCTTGCAATATCTCACTTTGCATGTAATGGGTCTATAAATTAGTTTCACGTTTTAAGTTGAATTATTGAAATGAACTTTTACATTATGTAGCCTACACAAATGTTTACAAATGAACAACATTATATTTGTCAGATTTAGTAGTATTATTATTATTGTATTTATTTACCAGGACAATGCATATTAACAACAGTATGCCTGTAACATGCCAGAGTTAGCCAGTGGCTAATTTTCATCTGTAGTAGAAGCAGATCTTAACATTGTGAAACACATGGCCCTCAGTTTCAGAAACTGTCACATCAGGGAGTGGAGTAGCAACAGACCCTTCATCCTCTTCCTTGGATTTGAGACAAGGTGAGCTAATATAGTTCAAAATGAAAGCAAACCATGTTTAGCCATTTTGACTGAAGGTGTTGACACTAACATCGTAGTGTATTTTATTATAGTAAGTTATAATTAGGATAAGAGGTTAATATCAAATGTATCCTTTAGAGAAAGATAGAGAAGATGTGATTGAGGATGATGGTGGAAGTGAAGAGAGCAGGGAGCATGAGTGTAGCTCTGAGCACAGTGTGCAAATGAGAGATGAAGAGGAACTGGAAAGTAGGCAGAGCAATTCAGACCAGTTTTTGTCAGAGGATCCAGGACTATGGCCAGATAAATTAACGAATGATCAGAGAGACACCATAGTACGCAGGCTGATAAGTAAAGGTACAGAGAAAACAAACAAAATGCCACCTAAAGATATGGAAGGGAAACCATTTCGCATTTATCTTGAATTTGTAAAGTCAGCAAACGGCCGTGAAAAAATCAGAAGAGACTGGCTTATTCATAGTGAGAGTGCAGAGGCTCTATATGTCACAGTGTCTGGTTGGTGTTCCCTGGGTATCCACTAGAGGTCTCTTCCCCATACCGTCACCATCACATTAGGAACTGCATTTCCCATAAGCCTTTGCCTGTACTCATTACTGGTCATTTGCACACAGCTGTTTCCACTCACATTGTTTGTATCTGCTTATTTATACCCTGTCTGTTACATTCATTGTCATGGAATCCTTGTTTAATGTCACTTGCACTTCGGAGATCTTTTGCCTGTTTTGGTTCTTGTTTTGGACTGCCTTTGTATGAATTTTTGACACTTTGCCTGGATGACTTACGATTACGGATTACCCTATTAAATTTGCACTTGGATCTATCTATTTGTGTGCGTTAGTGATGGCAAAATGAGGCTTCCTGAACCACTGATACCTCGCAGCCCATTGCTTCAGCCAAAGGTTCATTACTCGAAGCTTCATTCAACATTGCTCACTAGTGACACCTAGCTACTGTACAAAGAAATAGCAGACACATTCATTCATTCTGAACCAGTGTCACCCCCCCCCCCCTCCTGTTTTATGTTTTTATGTTTTTATTTTCTTCTCACTGTTAATGTCTGTAACCTTTCATTTGCAATAATAAAAAGACCTGAGCAGACATTTTTGCCTGAGTATAAAATACAATATGTATTTTTCTCTGTCTGAATTTACCTGTGCAGAGACAACTGTCACACACAGTTCATTAATTATTCATAAATTGTTTGGATAGTGACAGTATGAACAACAAAAGTGAGATTGTGTTGAGTGCAGTGCTTATGGTGGAGGGAGTGTAATAAAGCTAACTACAACAGAAAAGTGTGGGGTGGGAAAGATTAAGAATTGCTTCTGGGTTGTTTAGTGCATTGAACTGTTACTAGTTTTAGTGCAGTGTTGTGCTTATGGGACTGGGGATATAGAGGAACAAACTGCAACACTGCAGTTTGAGGTGGGTGAAGGAAGGATTACAAATTATTTTTATTGAGGAACAGAATCTTTTCTAGTGTGTTGGGTTTTAGACGATTCCTCTTCTTGGACAAAACCTCTCCAGCCTTGGAAAAGATCCTTTCACATGGAACAGAGGATGCAGGGGAACATAAAAACGCCAGTGCCAGCTGATATAAATGAGGATACTGATGCTTATGTTGAGCCCAATATACTAGTGGATCCTCAGATCTTGTTAGATTCACTTCTACAAAACATAAATTAATAGACATGAAATATAATACAGCCATATGAGGATTATTTTAATATCAAGACAGAATTTTTTTTTTTATATATATAATAATAATACATATACTCATTCTGACCAACCATTTAAAAAAACTCCCAGACAGGGGAGGTTTTCCTCTTTCTTGCTGGCTCCATGGCACAAGGAAAAAGGTCACAAAAGCAAACAAATCCAAAAGGGCAATCCAAATCAAAAAGCAGTCCAGTCCAGGTCCAAAAATCCAAAGCAATCCAAATAATCTTATCTAAGTAATATAATACTATAATATAACTACTATAATTAATAATAACAATATACTATAACTAGTCTAACCTGATATAATGTAATAATAGCCCTAACACATATATGACACAATAACGACGATGGCACAACTCTCTAACTCTGACTCTGACTCTGACACTACTACAACTGATTCTACAACTCCTGACAACACCCAGGCGCGAGTTTCGAACCCCTTTTATCCGGAAGCAACACTCAGACCGAACCGATGACGTATCCACACAAACCGAGGCCTCGTTTGTCATCAGTCACGTGATTTTCACTTAAACAATACAAGCCTCGAATCGCGGCTTCATCTGGCACGCCCATTTTTGCTCGACACAAGCTCTGACGCCTCGGTTCAAATGTCACATCACTAGTGTGCGTGTCGTGACACTATATTGCATCCCATGCCTTCTGTTCTCTCATGAGCTGGCAAAGCCATCAAGAAGTGCTCTGAACAGCAAGGATGGAGTTAAATTAGCACACATTAAATGGCAAAGAATGTACAACAAATTGCCACAACATGAGACAAACATGCCTCATAAGCAGTGCTATGTGAAATGGAAAAGCCTTCAGCACTCATTACTGGCAGCAACTGGAGTTGATGGTCACCTTCAAAGACAACTACTGGCCGAAATAGAGAAGAATAGGCTGATTCTACAGAGGCTTTTGCATGTGACCCTTCATTTGGCATCACGAAACCTTGCATTCAGAGGCAAAAATTCAAATTCAGATAATGTCCACAATGGGCATTTTCTTGGCACTTTAGAGTTGTTGGCATATTATGATCCCATTTTACACGAGAACTTGGAAAAAGTAAGGGAAAAGAAGAAAGAGGGGTCAAGGTTAACACACTATCTGAGTCCTGAGACGCAGAATGAATTCATTGAGCTCTGTGGCAAAAGAGTGTTGAACACTATACTGGCAGAAAGAGAAGCTGCAATTTACTTCTCAGTGATATGTGACTCAACACCAGACATCTCGCACACTGAGCAGAATGTGCTATTGTTGAGATATGTACATCAAGCTGTAGAATGTGATGTATGGAAGATAACCGAGAGATTCTGTCTATTTGAAGACTTTTATAAAAAGACAGGTAGGGAAATCTCTGAAATGATTCAGGCAGTATTCCAGGACAGTGGCATACCATTAGAGGACTGTAGGGGACCGGGTTATGACAATGGAGCCAACATGTCAGGGAAAGTGAAAGGTGTGCAAGCTCAGATTTTAAAACAAAACCCGCTTGCTACGTACTCCCCCTGTGCTTCCCATACCCTCAATTTGGTGGGTGTACACACAGCTCAGTCATGCCCCGAGGCCCAACATTGTTTGGCAGTGTTAATCGCCTATACAATTTCTTTAGCGCTGGTCCAGAGCGATGGGCAATCTTGAAGGAAAAAACTGGATGCTCTCTTCATCATCTCTCTGACACTCGTTGGAGTGCCCGGATTGCTGCGGTACGAGTCGTGGCAACTCACCTACCCTCTATTCTGGTAGCACTACAATGTGTATTAGACACATGCAGCCTTACAAATGACGCCAAGTCTGAGGCAAATATTTCAACACATTTGATGCAGTTGTTCTACTCACTGTGTGGGTAAAGGTACTACGGTGCATGGAAAATCGTAACCTGATTCTTCAGGCAGGGGATATTTCTTTGGTCATTGAGGCTGCAAACATCAAGGCACTACAAGAGGAAATGCAGGATATTCGTTGTGAATGGGACTCCCTCCTTGCCGAGGCCTACTTAGTAGCCCAAGCCATGGAGATTCCTGCTCAATTTCAGGGTGAAGAGAAGCGGAAACGGAAAAGGAAATGTATGCCAGATGAGAGTCAAGAAGATGAAACTAAAGAGAACGCTGCAAATGTATTCAGAAACCAGGTCTTTTTTGTTGCAATGGACAACATAATCAGTGATTTAGGTGCAAGGTTCCAGACCACAGCCACAATATGCGAAACATTTGCACCGATTCTGAAGTTGGCAGATATGTCAGAAGAAGAGATAAAAGTAACATGCCGGGCTCTGACAAGAATATACCACAAAGACCTCACAGCTGAATTTGAGGATGAAATGCACCTGAGAGCAATACATAAGGCCACATTTCCTCATAATCAGTCTCCTCTTCAGCTCCTTAATACAAGCTGCAGCTACAGAGCATTTTTGGACAAATCTGTATTGCACTGAGGATTTTCTGCACCCTACCTGTCACTGTTGCTGGTGAATGGGCTTTCAGCAAATTTAAATTTGTTAAAAACTACTTGAGGTCAACAATGTGCCAGGATAGGCTCAACAGTCTTGCTCTTCTCTCCATTGAAAGCCAATGGGCAAAAAATTTGACTTTCAGGTCGTCATCAATAGCCGCGTTTCCACTGTCGGGTCAGGGCCGGGCCGTGCTAGTGCGTGCCAGGGCCAGTCGCGTTTCCACTGTCACTTCCGGGGCTTGATCGGGGCTTACTCGGGGCCAACGGCCAGGATTTCTGGCCCGTCGAATACCTTGGGCCAGAGCGGGCCAGCTCGGGGTAGAGGAGTGGTTACGACCAGAGGCGGAGTTCACCTGAGTCGGGAGACGGCAGCGCCGGATGATTCTGTCAGCATTAAAGACTTTTAAAATAATTTAACTCGCGTTCATGTTTGAATGCCTTGTGTTTGTGATGCAAAAGACTATGCGCGCTAACCATTACCATGGTAAACATAGTAAACGCTTGAAGATACGCATAGTAAAAAAACATAGTGAACGCTTGAAGAAATCAGACCAATCATAAAGGCTATCACAGTCATGTTTTTATTTATCTGTCAGTAGCCTACGTCTCGTCTCTTTATACCGGACTATCATGAAATAAAGCAACTTTTTTTTCGGGAGCTTCCTCTGTTTCTCTGACGGAAAATATCTGTATGGGAGTCGAGAGAGTGCTAAAGCTCCTCAGGTCGTATTTTTGGTGGCATATATTTGTAGAAATTATCATTCTTTCTAAATGTGATGTAAATATGTCCTGTAACTACCAGATAAACAGAAACAGACGCGACTGAAGAAGTGAGTGTGTCCTCTTTCTTTTGTGAAATAGACCTAACGGTAATTTATTTCTGAGTGACTAATGTGCAATTTTTGCACATTAGTCTTTAGGCTTTAAGCTTAAAAGGCTTTAAGCATGCGCATGTTTCAGATAGTATGGCAAGTGTAAACATGAATCAGATATGGGTCACATTTGAAAGAACGTAAACGGACAGTCAAAAAATAAAGTTAACAAATCAGAATTGGGCATCAATACCTGCAGTGTCTTTTCAGAATAATAACAATTTAACTTTTTACATTTATTCATTTAAACTATTTATTTGGCTATAATTTTTTACCACTCCTCGCGCCTCCCCTGGCATGCTCTAGCGCCCCCCACACTTTGAAACCCCCTGGGCTATACCATAAAAGATGGGATTATTGTTGTTATACACTGCTATAGGCCTAAGGGGGGAAAATCCAAATTTCACAGCATAGGCCTATTCATCAAACTAAAAATGCAGTCAACCAAATATAGAAAAAGTTATTCGGCTCAATTTATATTGTCTGTTGTACAATCGTGACTATCGCTACCGTTGCAATGGTGTTATTTCAAACATGTTTTTGCGCATGTGAAGGATGATCTGTTACGTGGATACTGAGACACGAGTGAAATACAAAGCATTGTTGTTAACATAATAAATAGTTTAGCATCCAAGTGCGAATAGAGAAACATTTGGATTCCTGCCAAATTGGAGAGGATCTCAACACCGGTTTCAGTTTCGCTTTAAATAGACTGGCCTAAATTCGTTTGGGCTCCCAGATAGCAAGCACAGTTGGGCCGATTCCGGCTGAAATGCGTCACTGTTGTTGGCTCACTGTCGTCATCGGTGAAAAGATATGGGCCAGGCCTGTCAGGATAGAGACAAGGAGATCGGAGGTAAGTGATTCAAATACAGCTTTATTTACAGGTAGCAATAGTGCAAAATGAGTATACAGTGATTTCAGGTGCAGATACTGTGAAGATCACTCGGTGCATGGTTGACAACGGGTAATCCAGATAATTTCAAGTGTAGGGTAATCACTCAGTCTCAGTTCGCTTATCTTTTCTCTTCTCTCTTTTAGGTATGATTGGGGCAACTGGATCAAATCGCGGACATGGAAGCTCATGAGAAAACAGGATCTCAGGAATCGGATGGTAGATCTGGAGACAGCAGAACAATATCACAAAGGTTAGTTTGAGTCAGGTAAGAAGACCGAATTCTCAGGCGGCTCAGCGATATCAGGGTCTTCAGGATACAGGAAGAACGGTCAATTCCGGTTGGAGGCTTGACAAACTTCTTCTTCTTCTTCTTCTTCTTCTTCTTCTTCTTTCTTCTTCTTTCTTCTTTCTTCTTCTTCTTCTTCTTTCTTCTTCTTCTTCTTCTTCTTTCTTCTTTCTTCTTCTTCTTTCTTCTTTCTTCTTCTTCTTCTTCTTCTTCTTTCTTCTTCTTCTTCTTTCTTTTTCTTCTTCTTCTTTCTTCTTCTTCTTCTTCTTCTTCTTCTTCTTCTTCTTCTTCTTCTTCTTCTTCTTCTTCTTCTTCTTCTTCTTCTTCTTCTTCTTCTTCTTCTTCTTCTTCTTCTTCTTCTTCTTCTTCTTCTTCTGCAGACTGCAAACAACGTTTAGGTGCATGCCGCCACATTGACAAAGACTGAAATCACAGTGAGAGTTTTATGAGTTGGCTGATGACTGTGCAGATTGGGAACAGGTGCGGGTGATTAGTAATCCAGAGAGAGTGAGTGCAGGTGCACCAAAGAGGATCCTGGGTAATGTAGTGCAGAGACAGACGGTGAACATGACAAGGCCGTGCTACCGCGCATAATACATCTGGCGGACTGACGTCTTTTATAGTATTGTTTTGTGTCAGCTAAGTGGTTATGGGTATACAATAAAATTATAATCAAGGCTATTAAATAGCCTTCATTATTTTGTTTTTTTTGCAGTAGCCTTTTTAACTTGTTGTAAAGATCACTGATCCACATAGGGGACAGACATGGTTATTACATTAACTGTTCTGACAAAACATTCTTACCACATTAAAAGAGCCTTTCATGCATTTTAAATTTAATGGTAAACTAATTTTCTATTTTAATGTTTTAATAATTTTTTTGTGTGTGTTTCTACATAAACCTCTCTTTGTGACTTGTAAAATTTGATCGGGTTACAATTATTTATCCTTGTTGTTATTGTTGCAGCCAGTTCCAGTTATCAGGCTTCACTTACCTGTACATTGCAGCATCACTGGAGAGCAACTTTCTTTTCTGACGTCTTGTGGTTTTTCTCTTCGTTTGATTGCTGAGATACTGCAAGTGTCTGTGGCTACAGTCAAACGACGCATGAAGTTGCATCAAGATGTAGGCTAATTTTGGTTTAAACTATTTGATGCGCATGAAATGAACAATGTATTTACATTTATGCATTTGCATTCAACTCATGCTTTTTTTTTTCAATTCATGCATTCCCTGGGTAGCCTATATCAAACCCATGACCTTTGCATTGCTATAGCCCCATTCTCTAATATTTGAGCTACAAGAACATATTTAGGCAATGATTAACATTATCTTGATAATAAACAATAGTTATGTTTGAATTTTTGTTTGTTTCAGGAAGCTCAATTTGAATCGGTCTGTGACATATTCTGATGTAACTGATGATGCCCTCGATGACATGATCAAAGATATTGTGGCTGGGAATGACCAGCTTGGGTCTGAGGCTGTCAGGGCTCAGTTACGGGCAGGTGGAGTACGGGTGCAGAGAGACAGAGTCAGAAAGAGTTTACGAAAGCACTGATACAAATGTATACATTGAAAGTAACTATGGATCAAGTTTAATCCAATAATCAAACGTCACAGCTGTCAAAGGGGCATGTCTGACTGTCACATAGATATATTGACGTTATTATGTCATCAAAAAATTATTAATTATTGCTGCTCTTTAATGTTGTTTAATGCATTTACGGCAAGAACAAGTAAGGATATTGATATTGTCCAAAAACCCATTGTGAAACTTCTAATATACCTTAATTTCTAATGTACCTGAAAAATGATCTCCTTAGACCTCCATAGTCCTCTGCCATTTCTCCCACAAACTCAATATTGGGAGTTTTGTGTCACTCAATGTACCCTCTTGAACAGGCCACACATGCAATAAAATATTTGTACGTGTTGCTATGACAGTTATTCGGGAATAGAAGTCCAGGTTGTCCTCATGAAACTCCTGTAGAATTGCTGGTAGCTTTCTGTCAAGCTGAAAATACAAAATTAACAAATTTTCACCAAGAAATGAATTGCATAAAAACAAATTTTCATCTGGGTAAATGCACTATTATATGAAATTGGAAGACAGCCTTTATGTTGGCTCCTGATGCTTGACAAAGCCTGGCCCTGGCCTAAATGTTTGAAACAATTTCAAATGCAATTTCAAAACAAGTTTGACAGGCTTAATATGTGGAAATTTGTATATGTTTACATTTAGCATATTTTAGCAGCTAAAACATAATAAACATTTAGCTGGTTGGTAGGTGTTAAATTGAGCCAGGAGGCTTTCTTTGTGGAGTTTCCATGTTCTACCTGTGTCTGCTCCTGGTATTTTCCCTGGTATGTTTCCCCCTCCACCCAAAGACATGCAGATTAGGTGAATTTGTGTCACTAAAGAATAGGATAGAATGCATACGATTGGACTATTACTCCTGACCAGAGAAGCCAGGATTACTTCTTCAGTGTCGGATCATGATGAGTCTATATAGAAGTCCACTCTAATTGCATAAAAAAATATGTACAAAATTGAAAAATATATTTATTATTGGCATATTTTACACAACATTTGAACAAATTAGAAAATAAAATACATCTTCAGAATTTCAGCAAGATATAAAACACGTCTTGAAATGGCATCTTGCTTTTGAAAAAAGAAATGTACTCTTATAATCATGAACCTAGCCTGAAGGTCATAACGGCTGGGGTGTACTTGCACTGGGATTGTGTTGATCTGGGCTGTAAGGCTGCCGCTTCCTGTTGGCGCGCTAGCAGTGGCGTGGGCTGTGTGGTTGCCGCTTCCTGTTGGCGCGCTAGCAGTGGCGTGGGCTGTGTGGTTGCCGCTTCCTGTTGGCGCGCTAGCAGTGGCGTGGGCTGTGTGGTTGCCGCTTCCTGTTGGCGAGCTAGCAGTGGCGTGGGCTGTGTGGTTGCCGCTTCCTGTGGGCGCGCTAGCAGTGGCGTGGGCTGTAAGGCTGCCGCTTCCTGTTGGCGCGCTAGCAGTGGCGTGGGCTGTATGGCTGCCGCTTCCTGTTGGCGCGCTAGCAGTGGCGTGGGCTGTATGGCTGCCGCTTCCTGTTGGCGCGCTAGCAGTGGCGTGGGCTGTAAGGCTGCCGCTTCCTGTTGGCGCGCTAGCAGTGGCGTGGGCTGTAAGGCTGCCGCTTCCTGTTGGCGCGCTAGCAGTGGCGTGGGCTGTAAGGCTGCCGCTTCCTGTTGGCGCGCTAGCAGTGGCGTGGGCTGTAAGGCTGCCGCTTCCTGTTGGCGCGCTAGCAGTGGCGTGGGCTGTAAGGCTGCCACTTCCTGTGGGCGCGCTTGCAGTGGCGTGGGCTGTATGGCTGCCGCTTCCTGTTGGCGCGCTAGCAGTGGCGTGGGCTGTAAGGCTGCCGCTTCCTGTTGGCGCGCTAGCAGTGGCGTGGGCTGTATGGCTGCCGCTTCCTGTGGGCGCGCTTGCAGTGGCGTGGGCTGTATGGTTGCCACCTCCTGTTGGCGCGCTTGCAGTGGCGTGGGCTGTATGGCTGCCGCTTCCTGTTGGCGTGCTAGCAGTGGCGTGGGCTGTAAGCCTGCCGCTTCCTGTTGGCGCGCTAGCAGTGGCGTGGGCTGTATGGTTGCCACCTCCTGTTGGCGCGCTTGCAGTGGCGTGGGCTGTAAGCCTGCCGCTTCCTGTTGGCGCGCTAGCAGTGGCATGGGCTGTAAGGCTGCCGCTTCCTGTTGGCGCGCTAGCAGTGGCATGGGCTGTATGGCTGCCGCTTCCTGTGGGCGCGCTTGCAGTGGCGTGGGCTGTATGGTTGCCGGTTCCTGTAGGCGCGCTTGCAGTGGCGTGGGCTGTATGGTTGCCGGTTCCTGTAGGCGCGCTAGCAGTGGCGTGGGCTGTATGGTTGCCACCTCCTGTTGGCGCGCTTGCAGTGGCGTGGGCTGTATGGCTGCTGCTTCCTGTTGGCGCGCTAGCAGTGGCGTGGGCTGTATGGCTGCCGCTTCCTATTGGTAGCTTGCAGTGCAGTGGCTGTAAGGGTTGCAGTGCAGTGGCTTCCTATTGGTAGCTTGCAGTGCAGTGGCTGTAAGGGTTGCAGTGCAGTGGCTTCCTATTGGTAGCTTGCAGTGCAGTGGCGCGGGCTGTATGGCTGCCGCTTCCTGTGGGCTGTTTTATATCTAAAGTGAATAAATTATTTTTTATTATATTTGTTATTGAATAAACTTACATTTAGCCGAATTCGGCCTCTGCTTTAAGTCCTCGGTTCTCCCGTGTCCATGTATCAGCTCAGCATGCAGTTGGCCGAAAGAAAGTTCGGTTCAGACGGTGCTTTCACGCCTGCGCAGTATCTCCAGCTCATCGGTTCTTCATATTGAACGTGTCCGAAAAAACAGTTCTCGGTTCTGTACTGGTGATTCGAGAAACTCAGTAGGCCTGTATGCTGAGGTTAGAAATGCTGAAACCTTACTATACAGTCGACAAAACTAAAAAGTCGATGCATGTCTCCAGTATGTTTAATACGTTATGTTTTGATTAACACATTATAAACATTTACTTTGCACCCTTAAAACCTTGGCAAGAGTTTACATCAAAGATTTATATCGACTTACTTAGGAATTAAATTAAAATAATTTTTTAGTATAATAATACATGTTTAGTTTTTACAATCCTTTCATTGTGCTTCCAATCTTTAACAGAAAGACAAACAAAATGTGCAGAGCCAACACTGCAATCTTAAACTCGGGCGATGTAACAAATACATCTGAATATGAGTGTTTATTATGTTCTAATGAAAGATGGATTGATCTACACACATATTAGCTAAATTCTTATTAAAAATAGGAGCATTTGATAATAAGCCATCAGGTGTTTCATATAGGCCTGCAGTGAAATTATATCCTCCAAATCAGGGATTCACAAACTTTTTTTGTCAGCCAAACCACTTTGAGCTCAAATATTCACTTTGAAGTTCACATTTCAATAATTTAACAAAACAAATACAATATTTCAGTCTTTTTAGTAAGTGCTTTATTTTGAATCACAAATTATTTAATAGGAAATCAATAAAAATGTGAATTTGTAGTAGATTGTCAAACTTTTTGATGTAGATTGTAGACAATCTACAATCTACATCCTCATCATCGCTCACACACACACTCTTCCTCGTGTGTGAATGAACATGGCCGCACTGAACTCTGGGCCGGTTCTGCTCGGGTCTCCTCTACAGAGAGAGGAACATCCAGAGACTGATCCATTTCTACAAAAGATGAACATCAACTTAAACACACTCTATTATTTCAGTGCAGATCTTCATTCAGAAACAAATGACACTAAACTCATGTTTTGACTGCGAGTGTGTTAATAAATGAATAATATGTTGTTTAAAGAATAATCATACCCTCAGAGGAACAAACAGAAGTCCTCATCATCTTCCAGAGAGCAGACAGACAGCAGGACACTGATGGACAAACACTCCACACTGAAGAGCCTGGACAGGGACAGAAACACAATTAATATAGTTATTATAGCGCCATCTGTCTGTCCGTTTTGCTTGACACAGTTATGATATTTAAAGTTATTTAATCTATTTGCAAACATGAAGTATCAATGGCCAATATATAAGCTATATAATAATATATACATATATTACAGCATTTATTAATCCTTTTTAGTGTTAGATAATAAAAATACTCATTTTAATTTCTGAATCAATAGGTTAAACGTTTAAATTAACATGAACTAAGATGTTATATAATTCATTAGTCCATTGCTTGGTTTCTAATGTTATTAAATAAAAAATGTATTGTACAGTGTTTACAAAAACTCGAAATCATCTGAATTTATGGACAATAATTAAAAATGACAGTAAATGGTTTTGGTGGCTTGGTTTTCTTGTATTTGAGTAACGTTAATGATTAGGCTACCATTAGGTATTTCTTCTAATGTGGGTAAAGTTGGTTCATAATTTTTTTTTTACAAAATCCGATCTGTGTCAATCACATCACTCAGCATTATATCATTATGTAGGCTATACATTTATACAAATTAATATTTTTGTGTAAAGTGTTAATAGATTAATAAAGGCTATGGAATATCTGAATAACTCACCTGTATTGGAGTTCTGCATTGCTCGATCTGATATAAATGTAAAGGGTTTCCGTTCGGCTGTATGAATATGAATAAGCGTTTAAGTCAAAAGTTACTGCTGTGAATGTGATGCATTGAGTTTCCCGTCCCATATGGCATCTAAACACACTCGCGCTCTTCCTACGAGTCCGCACGAGTCCGTAAGAAGTCTGCGGTGGTGCTCAATTCAGTGCGCTTCATCGGTGGGGAAGAAGTTTGTCGCGGAGCTCCGTTCAGTGCGCTTCATCTGTGGGGAAGAAGTTTGTCGCGGAGCTCCGTTCAGTGCGCTTCTGTGGGGAAGAAGTTTGTCGTGGAGCTCCGTTCAGTGCGCTTCATCTGTGGGGAAGAAGTTTGTCGTGGAGCTCCGTTCAGTGCGCTTCTGTGGGGAAGAAGTTTGTCGTGGAGCTCCGTTCAGTGCGCTTCTGTGGGGAAGAAGTTTGTCGTGGAGCTCCGTTCAGTGCGCTTCATCTGTGGGGAAGAAGTTTGTCGCGGAGCTCCGTTCAGTGCGCTTCTGTGGGGAAGAAGTTTGTCGTGGAGCTCCGTTCAGTGCGCTTCTGTGGGGAAGAAGTTTGTCGTGGAGCTCCGTTCAGTGCGCTTCTGTGGGGAAGAAGTTTGTCGTGGAGCTCCCTTCAGTGCGCTTCATCTGTGGGGAAGAAGTTTGTCGCGGAGCTCCGTTCAGTGCGCTTCTGTGGGGAAGAAGTTTGTCGTGGAGCTCCGTTCAGTGCGCTTCTGTGGGGAAGAAGTTTGTCGCGGAGCTCCCTTCAGTGCGCTTCATCTGTGGGGAAGAAGTTTGTCGTGGAGCTCCGTTCAGTGCGCTTCTGTGGGGAAGAAGTTTGTCGTGGAGCTCCCTTCAGTGCGCTTCTGTGGGGAAGAAGTTTGTCGTGGAGCTCCCTTCAGTGCGCTTCTGTGGGGAAGAAGTTTGTCGTGGAGCTCCGTTCAGTGCGCTTCTGTGGGGAAGAAGTTTGTCGCGGAGCTCCCTTCAGTGCGCTTCATCTGTGGGGAAGACGTTTGTCGCGGAGCTCCGTTCAGTGCGCTTCATCTGTGGGGAAGAAGTTAGTCGCGGAGCTCCGTTCAGTGCGCTTCATCTGTGGGGAAGACGTTTGTCGCGGAGCTCCGTTCAGTGCGCTTTATATATGGGTAGAATATGGGCTTCATCACGTCAAAGCTCATTGGCAGGCACAGACGGCGCTCCTCCTTCTGAAATCTGTCTAACACCAATGGGATTCAGTCCACAAGACCGAAAGTGAAATGTGTCATATGGGCCAGAAAGGCAGTCTCTTTCACCTCAGGAGCAGAGATAAAGTCACGACTGTCAAACCACGAAATGCCGCTCAGAAACTCGGAAACACCCATTTCGCAGCACCGTGCACAACCTCACCCTCAAACACAATCTCACCCTCAAACACGCACAATCTCACCCACAAACACAATCTCACCCACAAACATGCGCATTTTCTTTTCTAAAAGTATGAGAGCGGGGCACAACCTAACGCTTTTTGACAGTCTCAGTTTTAGGGTCAGAGTATTTAATATTTCCCACATTATTTCCCACATGTCTAGTACAATTATGTGATTTTGTTTCATTAATACAGTGTATACTTTTTTCTTGATTTACCCCAAAAGAATGGAAGTGAAATGTGACAACATGCCCCACAGGTGCCCCACTCTAACATGACCATATGACAGGTTAAAATGCTGATCTGATCTAATAAAATAAAAATATACGAGACAAACTAAAATATTTTCTCAATAAAATATAATTATTAACTTTTTAATATAAAATAATGGCTTTTTTTTTTTAATAATCAAAAACAAAATATTTTTTGAGTTTGACAAAGAACACAGCGGAAAACACAGCTATACATTTATTCATTTGGCAGACGCTTTTATCCAAAAGCAACTTACATTGCGTATCAAGGTTATACCTGTCAACCCTCCCGTTTTTCCCGGGATTCTCTCCAATTTTACCTTGCTATCCCGCTATCATCCCGTTTAAATATTTCCCCGTATTTCTCCCGTATTTAAAATTTTTCTATAATTTTTTTTTAAATCCCACTGGGCGCAAACCAATGGTTATAATGACGGGTATGGTTTAGGGATCAGTGTTTTGGTGCAAATCTGAAACCTGACACACAAACACATTACTCCACACAGTGCAAATCTGAAACCTGACACTCAAACACATTACTCCACACAGTGCAAATCTGAAACCTGACACTCAAACACATTACTCCACACAGTGCAAATCTGAAACCTGACACTCAAACACATTACTCCACACAGTGGCAAATCTGAAACCTGACACTCAAACACATTACTCCACACACAGTGCAAATCTGAAACCTGGCACACAAACACATTACTCCACACACAGTGCAAATCTGAAACCTGACACTCAAACACATTACTCCACACACAGTGCAAATCTGAAACCTGGCACACAAACACATTACTCCACACACAGTGCAAATCTGAAACCTGACACTCAAACACATTACTCCACACAGTGCAAATCTGAAACCTGACACTCAAACACATTACTCCACACAGTGCAAATCTGAAACCTGACACTCAAACACATTACTCCACACAGTGCAAATCTGAAACCTGACACTCAAACACATTACTCCACACAGTGGCAAATCTGAAACCTGACACTCAAACACATTACTCCACACACAGTGCAAATCTGAAACCTGACACTCAAACACATTACTCCACACAGTGCAAATCTGAAACCTGGCACACAAACACATTACTCCACACACAGTGCAAATCTGAAACCTGACACTCAAACACATTACTCCACACAGTGCAAATCTGAAACCTGACACTCAAACACATTACTCCACACAGTGCAAATCTGAAACCTGACACTCAAACACATTACTCCACACAGTGGCAAATCTGAAACCTGACACTCAAACACATTACTCCACACAGTGGCAAATCTGAAACCTGGCACACAAACACATTACTCCACACAGTGGCAAATCTGAAACCTGACACTCAAACACATTACTCCACACAGTGCAAATCTGAAACCTGACACTCAAACACATTACTCCACACAGTGCAAATCTGAAACCTGACACTCAAACACATTACTCCACACAGTGCAAATCTGAAACCTGACACTCAAACACATTACTCCACACAGTGCAAATCTGAAACCTGACACTCAAACACATTACTCCACACAGTGCAAATCTGAAACCTGACACTCAAACACATTACTCCACACAGTGCAAATCTGAAACCTGGCACTCAAACACATTACTCCACACAGTGGCAAATCTGAAACCTGACACACAAACACATTACTCCACACAGTGGCAAATCTGAAACCTGGCACACAAACACATTACTCCACACAGTGCAAATCTGAAACCTGACACTCAAACACATTACTCCACACAGTGGCAAATCTGAAACCTGACACTCAAACACATTACTCCACACAGTGCAAATCTGAAACCTGACACTCAAACACATTACTCCACACAGTGGCAAATCTGAAACCTGACACTCAAACACATTACTCCACACAGTGCAAATCTGAAACCTGACACTCAAACACATTACTCCACACAGTGCAAATCTGAAACCTGGCACACAAACACATTACTCCACACAGTGGCAAATCTGAAACCTGACACTCAAACACATTACCACACACTGCAAATCTGCAAAACCATACTCTAATTCTTGGCCTTCTACACAGTTTTCAATTTCCTAAAACACTTTTTGCAAACCACAACACACAATTCTCCATGTAACACACAACAATCTAACAGGAAGTATCTTGATTTCCTTTTTTAAACACAAACTATCAAAATACCACATAATTCATCAGAGCCTCACACACACTCCTCACATGTGCAAACACTCAAGGCTTTAGAATAGGTCAAAGGTCAAGTTATAGGTTTTTCGGACTGTGTAATACTGTATTCACATCCACAAATGCTTACAGTAAAAAAAAGAAAGAAAGTTTGGTTTCAATCTTGCTTTCATGTTTACCGTGAATGTTTCAACATCTCTCTGACAATTACTTTCAATCCTGTACAGAAATGTACATAGAGCTCATGAAAGAAGAGCTTTAAGTTTTAAATAACTGTGTGTATATGATATATCCAAGATATAATATTATGGAAAAGGTGTTTGCAACGTAAGACAAATGTTTGCTTTTGAGATGTTTGTGATATTTTAAATGCAGTGCTTCATTTAGCAAGAGATGTGAGGCATTTTGCATTCTGTGTGTGCAGTTCTTGGATTTGTGTGTAAAGTTTTGAAAAAAGAGGCAAAGTTTTGAAAGTTTCTCTTTTAATTGTCCCCCAATTTCAGAAGTCTCATCTGGTTGAGGATAGCAATTTCCCCACGCTATTTTAATAAATCAAGTTTTTCTTTGCAGAAGGCAGAAGATAGCAGTGATTCGGTCCGTCTCAATTGCCTTATTTTCAGTCACTGCAGCATTACAGGAGATGCGAGAGATGCCGATCCTTTTACAGTTTTTTTGGATTGCTTAAGCACAATTTTCAAAACAGGGCCCGTGTTTTCAAAACACTACACACAATTAGCACAACCACACACCCAATTAGCAAAACACTACAGATCCTTTGCATAATTAAACACTCTTGTAAAAACTATACACTTCTGTTTAAAAACCACACTTTGTTACCATATGAAACACACACGTTTCACATTACTATACTCTGTTTGCACGAGTTACACTCTGCTGTGATAAACCTAAAACACTTTTAGCACTTCTACTTCCCTATGATTAGAGTAGGCTACCATCAACAAAGTACAAATATAATGTAAATTCACCAAACACTACACAAGACCAATGTTGCAGACTGAAGAAACTCATTTATTTCTCAACACGCCCAAAATGTTGACATGGAGATTCATAATACTGTAACAAAATGTCACTTTACGTATTGTACTGTAAGTTTACTGTAAAAAAAATAAAAATAAAACTAGACATTGTCTCTTCGCCTAGCTGGATCTGGCCAGAGAATTTCATCAACATCGCAGGCAATGTTGTCATTAGCAAGACACCTTGGAAAGAAACGTCTTGAATGACGAATCCATCCTTGCATTGCTGCTACCTCCATCTGGTCACAGGCCTCCTCCATGGCTTGGATGAGGGGTACCTCAGCCTGGAGACGGAGATCATATACCTTCCACCGCCATGCCGAGAAAAACTCTTCTATAGGGTTGAGGAATGGAGAGTATGGTGGAAGATATAGGACGGTGAAATGTGGATGTTGCTGAAACCAGTTCTGAACCAGAGCAGAGCGGTGGAAAGACACATTGTCCCAGACAACAATGTATTGCATATGATCGATTTGATTTGCTGCTGTTATGTTGTGCAATTGGTCCAAGAATGTAAGTATGAGTGCTGTGTTGTAAGGGCCCATATGGGCATGGCGGTGGAGGACCCCATTCTGTGTAATGGCTGCACAGAGTGTTATATTACCCCCACGTTGCCCTGGGACATTGACTATAGCCCTGTGGCCAATGATGTTTCTTCCCCTCCTTCGTGTTCTCGTCAGGTTGAACCCAGCCTCATCTACGTAAATGAACTCATGCTGGATCTCTTCTCCATCCATTCGTAAAACTCTCTGAAGAACAGTGTCAGGCAATATTGTGTAGTTCAGTGTAGATCTAGTATACATATTACAGTACAGTAAAAGATTATGAGACAGTATGCAAGATCACACTGCTAAAGTGAATACATACCTCTGCATAATCATGCCGCAGTCGTTTCACCCTTTCAGAATTGCGCTCGAAAGGCACTCGATAAATTTGCTTCATTTGAATATGTTTTTTTTTTAGGATGCGTGCCAGTGTTGATGTTGAGACCTGATGGATATCGTTGAAACTGGCGTGGTTATTGACAATGTTAGCTTGGAGCTGATTGAGTGTTATAGCATTGTTGGCCAAAACCATGTTTACTATCTCCCTCTCTTGCTGCTCTGTGAACATAGGAGGCCTTCCCCCTTGTCGTTCCTGACCCTCAATCCTATGTAGAAAAAAAAAACAGTATACAATAGTACAGTAATTTCACAGGAAAAGGTAACAGAAGTGCTGAGTGCATAGAATACAGTACAAATACCTATTTTCCAGTCGAAATGTTCTTATCACACTTGCCACTGTGTATCGGCTTAGATTTGGCTGTACTCGCAGTCCAGCCTCCCTCAGCGTCAGGCCGTGGTTGACAACGTGGTCAACCAGTGTTGCGCGGATCTCATTTGTCAGATTCGGTCCTCTTTGAGCACCTTCTTGTCTTCCTCTTCCTCTTCCTCTTCCTCTTCCTCTTCCTCTACCTCTACCTCCAGCATGGCCTCCATCTCTTCCTCTGTTGATTCCTCCTCTGTTGATTCCTCCTCCTCCTCCTCCTCCTCCTCCTCCTCCTCCTCCTCCTCCTCCTCCTCCTCCTCCTCGTCCTCCTCGTCCTCGTCCTCCTCGTCCTCGTCCTCCTCGTCCTCCTCGTCCTCCTCGTCCTCGTCCTCCTCGTCCTCGTCCTCCTCGTCTTACTCTTTCTCTGACTCTTTCCATTGTGCTTGAAGACTGATGAACTCACCTGCTGCTTTTTATAGTGCTTATACACCTGATTGGTGTGTCTACAATTAAGCAAACAAGTGTTTGCACACCTGATGACTGTGTTGAACCAATTGGTTGGACGGTGCGGTAATTTGACAGTCAGTGCTTTGGTATTGCAAGGAAGTGACTTCATGATAGATTTTTGTGTGTAATGTATGTTAAGTGTGTTTAGTGTTTTGCAAATCACTGTGTGTAGAGTTTTGCAACAAGTGTGAGGTTGACAATGTGCTTATAGTTGTGCAAATATGGGCTGATGTTTTGCTTCTTGAGTGTAAGGTTTTGCTAATAGTGTACTACTTTTAATTTTAGTGTGTAAGCAATCCAAAAAAACTGTAAAGAGACAGTTCATCTATAAAGGAAAATTCTACTCTCCCTCAAATTGTTCCAAACCTGTATAAATGTCTTTGTTCTGCTGAACACACAAGAAGATATTTTACCACCATTTAATTCTATTGTGTAAAAAAAAAAAAAAAAAAACTATGGAGCTATGGAATAAGAAACTATATGAAAAGGAATGAAACAAGTTTTTGTAATCATTCTTTTAATAAGTGATCACAGAAAATATGTAATACAAAAAGAAACACGTGAAGATCTAGTTCATATTCTGCTCATCCTCCTCATCATCATCCTCATCATCATCCTCATCATTGCTCACACACACTCTTCCTCGTGTGTGAATGAACATGGCCGCACTGAACTCTGGGCCGGTTCTGCTCGGGTCTCCTCTACAGAGAGAGGAACATCCAGAGACTGATCCATTTCTACAAAAGATGAACATCAACTTAAACACACTCTATTATTTCAGTGCAGATCTTCATTCAGAAACAAATGACACTAAACTCATGTTTTGATCGCGAGTGTGTTAATAAATGAATAATATGTTGTTTAAAGAATAATCATACCCTCAGAGGAACAAACAGAAGTCCTCATCATCTTCCAGAGAGCAGACAGACAGCAGGACACTGATGGACAAACACTCCACACTGAAGAGCCTGTAACAACACACACACCATTACTACAGTTATTATAGCGCCATTTGCGGGCGACATAGCATAGCATGTCTGATACTGTCGCTTTAAGACTGAAAGTCACTTAGTAATAATGTAGGCTATATTAATTAATGCATTACAACGAGCAATATTAACATGTTGTTGCTGCGGCATTTATTCATCTTTGTTAAGGTTATTAAAAAAAAAATACAATTGTTAATTTCTGAATTAGGCTTATTTTAAACGCCAAGGTATGTTATCAGTTGAATTAATGGAAAATAGTGTTGTTGATTTTTAGTTTTTGTTGTAATAATTAAAAAGTAGGCTATATGAGTAGCGTTGGTTCATCGAGACAGTCACAAAATCAAAATTCCACCAAACATAGCAAATCTCCTTTCACTCAGCTCTGATTATTATAAACAACAACATGACAATAATAACACCTTATGGTTATATATATATATAATAATAACCCCCCCCCATAAACTTTCTTGTTGCTGTTTTTTAAACGCAGGCTTTATGATTAATAATGGCACGGGCAAATAATAGCCTATAAAACAATAGGGTTGTTTAACAGTTCACGTTTTAAAGTTGTAATATTTCAATTGTTGCTCAAAATAGTTCTATGTTTTGCAGAAAAACATTAAACATCGCTCTATATTTATGTTTTTATTTTTTACAATAATATATTGAAAGTTTTAATAAATACATTATAAGAATGTTGTGATTACTTACTTGTATTGGAGTTCGACATGCTCGAAAAATTGTCTCCTGAGTTTCTGTCTCAGAAACTGTCTACTGAAGAAAGTAGGAGAGATTTCAGTTTAGAGACTGATCTGTGATCGGCTGCAGTGTGGAGCGAAAACAATCCCCGCGCTGACTCAGAGCGAAAGAGAACTGAACCACCAAGAGTCTGATTTCTCTGATTCATGGAGAATCAGAGCCTGACAGTCCCTATGTGTGAGTCATGTCATATACTCGCCCCCTCATGTTGTTTCAAACCTGTATGAAACCTGTCTTCTAAGAAATATTAATGTAAAAATGTAATTATAGCTATTGCTATTACTATTATATAGGAAATAAACACATTTATCATGAATTATAGTAGATTTATAAAACTTTATTATGGCTCAGTATTTTTCTTTACGTGGTCTTGGTTTTTGGAAATACCCCACAAAAACAGTTGCAAACACACAGAAGAATTGCCACTTCACCTCTAACCACAAGATCCGGTTGAAGAAGTGCTTTAGCAAGTGCGCGAGACTGACATGAACTCTTCATTGGGTAAATGGGGACAAGAACACTTCCACTCTATTATCCGGAGAACCAGAATATGTTTTTTTTTTTTTGTTGTTGCAAATTTAGTTTTTCATTACATTGTTTGTAGAAGAAACAAATTGAATAGAGATTTAAAAAAAAAAAAAAAAAATGTATTCCTGTTATGCTGTCCTGTGTAGAGGACACCAGGACCCATTTATTAAGAAAATGAAAAGACATAAATAGGCATAAATTATTTTTATTTTTTTCATTCACCAATCAATTTTCATATTAAGCTTTTTTTCTCTCTCCCCCAAACTTTGTATAAAGATGATTCCAAACTATGAAAGATATAACGGAATTAATTGATATACCATTTTACTTTATGCAATATGTGGGTAAAATAGCCATACATGTGTAGTGCCATTCAACACAATGTATCTTATTTGCATATTAATATGTTATTGGGGCAACATAACGTTTAATAATGGCAGTAAAAATGTAATAATTGGGAATATTTTCATAAGAACATTAATATATAATTTCACTTGTTGCGTCTCCCAGAATGCCTGATAAACATAAAGTCCTGATGTCTTTACAGTGGTCATGTATGAATTATGAAATCAATGCCCTGTTTCGAAACAGAAAGTCATATTCTGATTAGAAACCACATAAGAGATGTTGTTTTATGATAAACCATTTGAAAATGAGTCAGATTTAATAATAATAAACTTTATTTTATATAGCACCTTTAAATGTTGCTTCTTAAGGCACTTTACACAGAAAAGGATATAATATAAAGGTAAAAAGTAAATGCATAAATAACAAGAGAAATAAAAACATCAAAACAATAAACTAAACATACAAAATACACTACAAAATCACATAAAAGCAAGTCTAAAAGTGAGTTTTAAGCAAGGATTTAAAAGCACTAAAAGATTCAGCATGTCTAATCTCATATGGAAGAGAGTTCCTGAGTTTTGGAGCAAGGGAAGAAAAAGCTCGGTCACCCATTAAATGACAAATGATCATATTTCCATAAGAGTGCTACATTTGATCATTGAGTCAATGTAAAGACTGAGGGAGTTTTCTAAACCTCACAACATTTGGTATCTCTGGAAAGCTCTGAATCTGCTCTTTAGGACATCCAGACTGTTAAAGCTGTGAGATGAATGTTCTCAGAGAAATTCACTCAAATATAACGTCCTCTTCATATAACACACTTCAATATAACACACTTCAACTCTATAACCACAAGCCACAGGTTTTCTAAAGATAGCGGCGTCACGCGATGCTTGTAAAGAGACGTGTGCTTCATCTGTGTGATCTTGATATGTCAGCTACACATCGAGTAGTAAGGCTGTTTTGACCAAATAACCAAATTTATTGATATCCTAACATAAATCATAATGTGTGGATCTGATTGAAGATCTGCTGTAGAAGCTTTTGTTCCTCTGATACAACAATATGGTAAAAACTGTATAACTGTACTTCTTAAAACGATTAACAAATACAGATTATTAGCATCAACACCAGCTGACAAGAAAATATTACCAGTATAATTCATGTTGTGAAGCTGTAAATAAATTCAATGTTACTTTGTCTGATGTTTGTGCATGTACTTTAAAATGTGTATTGCATCAATAACTGCTGTCTTCTTTAACTGTAGACAAATGTGTATTATTTAAAGAAATCAAAATTGAGTTTTTTTTTAGCTTTAAGTATGAATATGTTAGTCTTAAGGTTATGAATAAGCCGGTGTGTTCCAAAACAATAAAAAACTGGCATTTATGAGATTTAAGCATTCAGAACGTAGTCTTTCACTTCTGCTAAAATGGATCAGGGATTTTTATGACATCACTGCAGACTTCAGCTTCTCATCACATCTTCTGTCCAATCAAATGCTCTCTAGAATATAAAGCTCCGCCCCCTCTGCTATAAACACCACCTGGCCAAAGCGACGGAGGAATATGTGTTGGAGATGTGTGTTCGGTTGCTCAAACGCTCAAGTTTATCAACTATACGTTGGTTAAGAATGACATGTTTAGAATTTATTCACATCTCTACTAAATCCAGCGTATCATCAGCACTCAGATTCGCTTCAGTGGTGCTGTAAACTAAACGCCATTGGCTATTTGAAAAGGGGGAGGAGCCGTTCAATAAGTCCCGCCTTCACTTCCTGTTTCAGAGGAAATTACATCAACGCATCAAAGCTGTGCTTACCAAGACACTTCAGTGGGCCTTTAACATTCATGAGACAAAATCACAGAAACACATTACAGGAGACAGAACAAGCAGAAGAGCAACACTGCACTGCAACACTTAATGCTGGGGATATATTTCGAAAATAGTTTTGGTGCCGTCCGTCATTAAGGTTATCACTGTCAAACTGACTAAACATGTTGGACTGATAGTTTGAAGAAGGTTAAAGTGTTGAAGTGTTTTAAGAAGACGTGAGAAGAGCTTCAAGATGTTCTCCACAACCGTTCATGGCGACGGCTACACAATCATCTTCTCCAATTCTTTCTGTTGAGACACTGGATCTGTGAAGAAAACAGCAGAAAACTGTCCTTAGTGAGGAACAACATGGCAAAGAGAAATATCCTAATAATGGAAAAGTCATGTGATGCATCAAACAGTGAAGAGCTTCATACCTGGAGACAGCTGGAGTTTCTCTGGCTCCATCATCTGATGCTGACTGTTTCTGACAGCCTACACACACACACACACACACACACACACACACACACACACACACACACACACACACAATTACAAGACGTCACGTAAACCAAATAAAAATTTGCGGTTTACACACTTGCTATGACTGTAGAAAGACAAACATAAATAGTGATGAAAGCCAGAATAATTTGTTTTTAAATATTCCTCTTTAAAAGAAAAAAGTATTAGCTTTATGCAAAGTGACTCAAATTGGGTTTTTGACCACTTTACATTGGTGTGTAATTGACCAATTTACTCATAAAGCCGCATTAAGATCTCCATATCTGTGGGACTGAACCATCGAGGGCCTTTAAAGTGAAGATACCAAAAGGAAAGTTTGTTAAACTGTTATGAAGATCCAAATGATCAGATCGAGTCAGTCTTTAGTGATACAGAAGTCCTGAGGGCGACGTCTAAACTGTTCTGGGTTCAGCTGCTACTTTTACTGTTCAAATGTTTGAATTACTCGTAGATTAAAAATCTATGAGATCTATATTAGGAGCGAAACGCCACTCATTTTTAAGAGTTGCGCCTAAATTTCAATGTTAATAGAAACTTTTAGCCGAAAGATTTTGATGAATACAGACTCAGATTATTAGAACCCGAGATAATGCATATATCCATAAATAAAAGAATAAATGTAAGTAATACTTGCCCTCCTCCTCCTACAGAAGCAGCAAAAAACCAAGATGAGGATGATGATGATGATGATGAAGATGAAGACTGGAATTAAAGCATAAAGCCAGTGTAGGTCAGAGGAGCTGAGAGGTGTTGGGCTGGAGGAGGAGTGTGGAGGAGCTGGACTGGAGGAAACTGGAGCTTCTGGAAGAGACAACAGGAACAGAAACGAATAAGAGAATCATAAACAGTAAATCCAAAGTACCACAAATTCCTCACAATCTGCCAAAAGTCAAGCCTTTACTCTTTCTTTGAATAGATTACAGTTTTTTTGGATTGCTTAAGCACAATTTTCAAAACAGGGCCCGTGTTTTCAAAACACTACACACAATTAGCACAACCACACACCCAATTAGCAAAACACTACAGATCCTTTGCATAATTAAACACTCTTGTAAAAACTATACACTTCTGTTTAAAAACCACACTTTGTTACCATATGAAACACACACGTTTCACATTACTATACTCTGTTTGCACGAGTTACACTCTGCTGTGATAAACCTAAAACACTTTTAGCACTTCTACTTCCCTATGATTAGAGTAGGCTACCATCAACAAAGTACAAATATAATGATTAGAGTAGGCTACCATCAACAAAGTACAAATATAATGTAAATTCACCAAACACTACACAATACCAATGTTGCAGACTGAAGAAACTCATTTATTTCTCAACACGCCCAAAATGTTGACATGGAGATTTATAATACTGTAACAAAATGTCACTTTACGTATTGTACTGTAAGTTTACTGTAAAAATAAAAAATAAAACTAGACATTGTCTCTTCGCCTAGCTGGATCTGGCCAGAGAATTTCATCAACATCGCAGGCAATGTTGTCATTAGCCTTGGAAAGAAACGTCTTGAATGACGAATCCATCCTTGCATTGCTGCTACCTCCATCTGGTCACAGGCCTCCTCCATGGCTTGGATGAGGGGTACCTCAGCCTGGAGACGGAGATCATATACCTTCCACCGCCATGCCGAGAAAAACTCTTCTATAGGGTTGAGGAATGGAGAGTATGGTGGAAGATATAGGACGGTGAAATGTGGATGTTGCTGAAACCAGTTCTGAACCAGAGCAGAGCGGTGGAAAGACACATTGTCCCAGACAACAATGTATTGCATATGATCGATTTGATTTGCTGCTGTTATGTTGTGCAATTGGTCCAAGAATGTAAGTATGAGTGCTGTGTTGTAAGGGCCCATATGGGCATGGCGGTGGAGGACCCCATTCTGTGTAATGGCTGCACAGAGTGTTATATTACCCCCACGTTGCCCTGGGACATTGACTATAGCCCTGTGGCCAATGATGTTTCTTCCCCTCCTTCGTGTTCTCGTCAGGTGTTTCTCGTCAGGTCTCCCTCTCTTGCTGTTCTGTGAACATAGGAGGCCTTCCCCCTTGTCGTTCCTGACCCTCAATCCTATGTAGAAAAAAAAAAAAAAAACAGTACACAATAGTACAGTAATTTCACAGGAAAAGGTAACAGAAGTGCTGATAGTGCATAGAATACAGTACTGTAAGCAGTTACTGAAACCGTGCAGATGTTTTTGATATGATGATATTTTTACAATACCTATTTTCCAGTCGAAATGTTCTTATCACACTTGCCACTGTGTATCGGGTTAGATTTAGCTGTACTCGCAGTCCAGCCTCCCTCAGCGTCAGGCCGTGGTTGACAACGTGGTCAACCAGTGTTGCGCGGATCTCATTTGTCAGATTCGGTCCTCTTTGAGCACCTTCTTGTCTTCCTCTTCCTCTTCCTCTTCCTCTACCTCCAGCATGGCCTCCATCTCTTCCTCTTCCTCTTTTGATTCCTCCTCTGTTGATTCCTCTTCCTCCTCCTCGTCCTCCTCCTCCTCGTTCTCCTCCTCTTCTTACTCTTTCTCTGACTCTTTCCATTGTGCTTGAAGACCGATGAACTCACCTGCTGCTTTTTATAGTGCTTATACACCTGATTGGTGTGTCTACAATTAAGCAAACAAGTGTTTGCACACCTGATGACTGTGTTGAACCAATTGGTTGGACGGTGCGGTAATTTGACAGTCAGTGCTTTGGTATTGCAAGGAAGTGACTTCATGATAGATTTTTGTGTGTAGTGTATGTTAAGTGTGTTTAGTGTTTTGCAAATCACTGTGTGTAGAGTTTTGCAACAAGTGTGATGTTGACAATGTGCTTATAGTTGTGCAAATATGGGCTGATGTTTTGCTTTTTGAGTGTAAGGTTTTGTTAATAGTGTACTACTTTTAATTTTAGTGTGTAAGCAATCCAAAAAAACTGTAAAGATCTGTGTGTTTGCAGAAATAATGCAATTTCCTTCTTTTCCAATTCATTAAACATTTAATTATTTACATTACCTGAATGTTATCACTTATAATTGTTTTCAACAGAGGATTTTTCAAAAAGTATTTGCTTGGATTCACAGTCTCAAATAATGACTGTGTGTGTGTGTGTGTGTGTGTGTGTGTGTGTGTGTGTGTGTGTGTGTGTGTGTGTGTGTGTGTGTGTGTGTGTGTGTGTGTGTGTATGTATGTGTATATGTATATATATATATATATACACACACACACACACACACAGTTTGGAAACCTTACTATTTTTGTTTATTTTATGTTTTTGAAAGAAGACTCTTATGCTCATCAAGCCTGCATTTATTTGATCAAAAATTATTATTACAATTTAAAATAATGGATGTCTATTTTAATATACTTTAAAATATAATTTATTCCTGTGATGAAAGCTGAATTTTCAGCATCATTACTCCAGTCTTCAGTGTCACATGATCCTTCAGAAATCATTCTAATATGCTGATTTATTATCAATATGTTTAAAACAATATTCAAAATAGAAATCTTTTCTAACAATCTAAATCTTTACTATCACTTTTTATCAATTTAATATCATTGCTGAATAGCATTAATTAAAAAAAAAAATTAAGGTAGTACAACGGTAGTGTATATTGTTACAAAGATTTCTATTTTAAATACATGCTTTTTATATATATATAGGGAAGATGTAAAATGTTTCTTAAAATGTAAAAGCTGTGTTCTGTGAGTGTTTCATTGTGTGAGTGAGCCGTTCTTCACACGGGTGGAGCTGTTGTTTCATTGAGTTACTGGTTGGTAATTATTTGCTTTTTTATCAGACTATAATGACAATACTGGATATTGGAATGTTCTGATGAGTACTGCTGTATATATATATACCCGTTCTTCCTCAAATGATGAATTATATATATATATTCTAGTACATTACATGCAAAAAGACGTTATAGTAATATACTCACTGTAGACAACAAGTGTAGCTTTCACCTCAGACACGTTGTTTCCAAACCAAGCTTCTGCTATAGAGTCCTGATCTGGAGATGTTCACGTTGTGAATGGTTACGCGCACGCATTCTCCTCCAACTAGCACTGAGACTCCAGATGTGTCCACAACAGCACATCCTTCATGAGGGACACACTTCTGGGAGATCAAAGATAAGCTTTTCGTAGTTTCTTCTTTAAAAATGATCCTCAGTCTATCGGCTTTCTCCACTTTATCCATCGGGAATGGCAGTGTAACGTTTTCTCCATGGTTTGCCTCGATCTTCGACCCATCAGCAAGTAAAGCATCGCCTGTTAAACAGAAAGAAAGTGTTTAGGATGACAATCAATGCTTTAGAATAATGAGCGATGAACTGACATTCATTTACATTTATTTTACAGTTAAATAAAAACAAGCATTCGTCCAGTAGCCTAACACCCAACTCTCTAACGTTACCTACCTGAAACCAACACGAAGACAGTGGAAATTAATTTCATATTTAACAAAACTGTGCGGAATCTCCTAAATTTAATCATAAAAAAATATGTAACGCAGCGGGGTGTCGTGAGTTTGTAGTTGGTTTGATTCAGCGGACTGCCTGATTGCTCGCGGTCGCCGTCGCGCACAGACTGTGAAACCCAGATCTCATTCCTCACAATAACCTACAATAACCCACCAAAGCTAGGTGTGGGTTTTCTCGTTTTGCAGCTGTCTTTTCGGTGTCACTGTGTGTGTGGGCGTGGCCTAAATGCGCTCTGTACTTCCGCACTCTTTCTCATTTCTGGTCTCCGACTCACACAGAGAAGATGCAGAGCATTCAACGCCACACATAAAACCCTCCTCATTCTGTCTATCTTTTGCACATAACGTTTTGCGATCATGAGCCTTCATCATAATTTATTGGTTTAAAGTAAACCGTGGTTACAAATAGTCTATTCTTACTAACCGCTCCTCTGGTATTTTAAATCACTGTATCGGCTAGTAATCAAAAAGTCTGTTTTCATAAAGGAGCTCAAAAGCTTTCTAGTGCCCAGCCCTCACAAACATCTTCATACTGTCTCGTTAAGCACAGTTTTATCATTGGATATAAATTGGGCAAAGTATTTCAATACAAACATTTCATTTAAATATGCAATATGTCAAAAAAGTAGGTTAGAAGAAGTAGCCAATAATTCCGCGCATTTTGGCAACCCTAGCAGGCACATACGCAACAAAAATATATCATTAATGTTACTCCAATAATTTGATCTTGTGTAATAATGAATTACAATTATAATTATAAACACAATTACAAATATCAAGATTGCTGAAAAAAAAAGCTTTTTATTTTTATTACACATGTAATAGCCTATTTATTGTGTGTAGGCTAAAACAACACACATTTAATACTGTCTGATGTTAAAATAATTTACTTACTTGTGACACTGAATAATGTTGCCAAAGAGAAAAGAACGATAGTCGAACAGGCTGAATCATGGCGGCAGAAAACAACCTCCAGTAATGGACTCCAGTTCCTCCTCGGTGACTCTCTCTGTGTAACATAACGACTATAGTTGGCTTTGAGCCATGTTCGCTTTCAGAAACGCACATGATTGGTGCACTTTGAGTGACTCGCTTTTTGAGTGTCACACACACACACACACACACACACACACCAAGAATTCGGACGGATATTCTTTTCTACGTTCAGAGGCAGATTATGGATGAACAACTATAATATTCTAACGCCTCTTTCCGCTGATTGGTCAACCAAACTTCAAATCGTGCCGTCATCATCAGTTCTTCCTCGGAAAGAAATCATTTACAGACAGTGTAGTGCACAGTTTACAGTGTACATTAGTGTCAAGGCATTCCTTGACGAGGTGGATCAAAAAAGTTCATCACAGTTGTCCTATAATACAAGAACGGGTATTGTTCAAAATTCATGTATAACTTTGATGAAAGGTTTTGATCCACTTCAAATGTTGACTACTATAGTTCCAATATTTAATTCAATTCAATTCACATTTATTTGTATAGCGCTTTTCACAATAGGCCTACATCATTTCAAAGCAGCTTTACAAGTGCATGAGTCTATAATACAATTTAGAGTGTTCTGTTATCAGAGGAAACTGTCTAAGTTAAGTATTTCATAAATGTAAATATACAAATTCACAGTTAGCTAAATATGTATTAATTTAAACAATGTAATAATTTAACTCAGATATAATGAGCTCATTGAAGTAATGAATTTGTTAACAAATGATTATGACATTTAGAAAATATAGCATTGATAAACGTTTTAAGAACCCATGCCGGTACAAATATGACAGTAGAGGACGATTATATTCTCTTGAACTGAGGAAGAACTGATGATGAAGAACTGATGTAGGGATAATATTGGACCAATCAGCGGAAAGGGGCGTTTCCTGCCGCCCACATGAGAACATGAATATTCATGCAAGCTGTTAATATTAGCTATAGATTGCCAACTGAATATACTTGTTATACTGAACTACTGATTATACTGAGACTTTTCAGTTTGCACGTTTATGTGGGCCTACTAAACAAATGTGAACTTAAGCTAAAACTTAACATAATACAAACTGAAGAACTAAGTTTGTTAGTACATTTCTACAGTAATATCATATTGAAATGTATTGGTTTCACTTTTCAGGATGAGATTCACTGGCAGGACAGGGCCCAGGATTCGCCACACACACACACACACACACACACACACACACACACACACACACACACACACACACACACACACACACACACACACACACACACACACACACACACAAAACAACCTTGACAAAAACACACTCATAACTGGAACAATCAGCATCAGCAGCTTTTACAGACAAATAGGAATAGTGGATGTAAGAAAGTTTCAAAGTGTCAAATGAGACTTCAATACTTAGAGTTCAGACTAAATTGCGGATCAGTTTACTCAGGTATTTTAATGTTACCTCATTGGCAGATTATAGCAAGGCCTGGGCAACTCATGGAAATGAATAAAAACTTAAAAAGTCAATTTCTAGAGAAAATGCAATTTTATAGTTCTAAAATATTAGCTTCAGAATATTAGTTCTAAACAACAACCCTCTTTTGTTCCTACACAAACATGTTCATGTTCAATGTTGTCTCATTAAATCAAATTTCATGAGACAACATTTCACATGAACATGTTTGTTTGTGTAGTAGTTGTATGATAATCATCTTTACAGATATGAATTTAACAACAATTTAGAGCCTTTAATACAAGAACTAGGCAAATAAATAGAATAGCCAAAATCGCGAAATAACCCTCTAAAACCTTGGCATATTGCACTTGTAAATTGAGGGTATTACTTGCAGTAACTATAATGAACAACATTAAAGAAAGAATAATAAGACAGCAGAATTAATCAGAATGCAGGGAATACACATTCATATGGCGCTGATGAATCTGAATCGCGGCATGAAACAATCGGCATATTAAAGAGGAAGAACTGACAAAATACACTTGCTTTGTATTCACGCACACTATATTACATCAGTAATCTCAAGATGTTGCCAACAAAACGAGCGATGAACTTGATCTATCTCACACCAGCTCGATCACTGCATTCTGCTCAGCGCGCTGCTTCTGCTTCACTGACACGTGATCTCTGGTGACGTTGAGGCGATTGGTCAATTATCTGAGAAACCTTTTGAACAAAACTGGTGAGATCTCTCTTAATTTGTCAACTCAGGAAGCAAGTCTGTATTTAACATTTATGATTTATTATTCTGGCAGAGTGAAGTGAAGTCCACAGACAGCATGAACACAGTAAAGCACTGACATCATTTTAATAAGTGCTTTATTTAGAAAGTTTTTATTATATAAGATTCATTTTAGTTTTACATTTTAATAATGAATTGATTAACTTAATTATTTCATTTAATGAAAAGTAAATTTTGGAAACTCAGATCTAAACAGTGACATGTTAAATGCATGAACATTTTGAAGAAAAAAATGAAATCTTTTTGTAATCATCATTAAATGAGTGATCACAGAAACTATTTAATACAAAGTCAAGAAAATATGAATTTCTAGTTCATTCTTCTGTGTCTCGACCCTCAAAGCTGCTGTTCATCATCATCATCATCATCATCATCGTCATCATCATCATCATCATCGTCATCATCATCATCATCATCATCATCATCACACACACTCTTCCTCGTGTGTGAATGAACATGGCCGCACTGAACTCTGGGCCGGTTCTGCTCGGGTCTCCTCTACAGAGAGAGGAACATCCAGAGACTGATCCATTTCTACAAAAGATGAACATCAACTTAAACACACTCTATTATTTCAGTGCAGATCTTCATTCAGAAACAAATGACACTAAACTCATGTTTTGACCGCGAGTGTGTTAATAAATGAATAATATGTTGTTTAAAGAATAATCATACCCTCAGAGGAACAAACAGAAGTCCTCATCATCTTCCAGAGAGCAGACAGACAGCAGGACACTGATGGACAAACACACGACACTGAAGTCACCATTACTATAGTTATTATTATAACGCCATTTGCAGGCTAATTATTGCAATGATATATTTATATCACTCTCTCACATCGTGTCTGAACTGCATCGGTATGCTTGCACCAGAACTCTTGTCTTCAGTAACTTATATTGTGCATTTATAATTTGAATTTGAATTATATAAATTAATTATAGTGATCGATTTTTACTTTTGAGCCCCGGCGCCTGCCTCTGAGGAACTCTCTGCACGTCCCTGGCAGTTGGTTTGTAAAATATCTTCATTGTTTTGTCAAATATCTTGATTTCGTCTGAAGATATGCAGAGAAGTGTGTGCGTGTGTGTGTGTTGTTGTTGTTGCTGTTAATAAACTAAAAATAATAGGCCTATAATTTTATTAAACAATAAATTAAATGAAATTGTAATTGTATTATTTTAAAAAAAGAAACAAAAAAATTCCTGTAAGTTTTATTTTTTTTTATTTTTATTTTTTTATTATTTTTTTTACGCCGATGCTTAATTACGCAATTCAGGCGCTGTCCTCAGTGCCGCAGAAAAGCGCGTTGTTTTTTTTCCACTGGCCCATTCAGTTTTCTGGAGGCCCACCTAGAATCAACTGTCGGCAACTGAGACAGTCACAAAATCAAAATTCCATCAAACAATAGCAAATCTCCTGTCACTCAGCTCTGATTATTATAAAGAACAACATGGTGCGACGCCCCTGAACAATAACACCTTATGGTCCCCCCCCCCCCCAGCAACTTTCTTGCTGTTTTTCAAACGCAGGTTTTATGCTTATGGTATGGGCAACTAATATAAAACAATAGGGTTGTTCACGTTTTAATATTTCAGTAGTAGGTCGAAATAGTTCTATGTTTTGCACAAAAACATTAAACTTCGCTATTCATGTTTTTATTTTTTACAATAATGTATTGAAAGTTTTAATATACATTATACAAATGTATAATGTGATTACTTACCTATGGAGTTCGACATGTTCGTTGTCTCTTCTAGTGTTTCTGTCTCAGACAGCGGGGTTAGGGCTATTTCCTCGCTCTACTCTTTCTCAGATCCATTGTAGAGCGAGGAAACATCCCTATCCAATCAGCATTCATTGGGAGGAGTTACACTCACACACATGACAGGGAGGAGACCTCTTCTCCTTGTCATTTCAGTTCCCAGACACTGCATAAACGCTGCTGTGTGACGGGGTGTACAGCATTACGTTTTTATAAGCTACTCAACAGTAAAAGCCAGCCTTTAAGGAGACAAAAGTGGATTCAGGCAATAATACGTGAAGCATCAGCTGGAAGAATGGGTATATTTTTTATCAAATAGTTCATTTTAAGTAGTAAATAAATCAAAGTGGACGAATAGCAATTGGCCCAAGCTACAGCTTGCTAACACACATGGCTAATATTAGCTTTCTAATAGCTAACTTGTCCCATCCTTTGAGAATTCAACTGCACCCCTCCAACTTTCATAAAGCTGAGGCTAGTGCTTTGATTATTACACAAGTTAAAGGGATAGTTCACCCAAAATGAATATTATCCCATGATTTACTCACCCTGAAGGCTGTTTCTGTTTTAAAGTCCATTAAAGCTGACTACAAGCATTACACACAGACTTCTGTATTAAAGCAGAAAGTACATTTTATTTTAGATATTTAAAATAGGAACAAAGAAGCAAATTACAAGCAATAGGACAACAAACAAATACAATAGAAAAAATATACAAATTAAATAAACTGAAGTTTCAGGCACAATAGCAGGTTTATTTACCATGTGAATACTTAAAATAGGCCCTACCGAAATTGAATAAAATGTAAAAGAAATAACACTATATATAGTTTACATTTAATGCTCCAGTCCACATGATGTGCTTTTTGACATAATTGTGTGTGTAGCTGTGAAAGAGAACTGAATTTGCTCATACTTCAGCTGTACTTACAGCACGAGCATCACACTGAAATAATAACAGCATCTGATAGTTTGGCAGTTCATTGGCATCTAAGACTACATTCACACTCGATCCAAATCAGATTATCTGTGATTGGAATCTGATCTAAATGATTGTCTTTTTATTTTCTGGAATACCTGAGGGGTTTCCAACACAGATGTTGTCTTACATGTAGCCATGGTGCTGGACAAAGACATTTGGGCCCGGTTTCACAGACAGGGTTTAGATTAAGCCAGGATTAGCCCTTAGTTCAATTAGGACTGATTTAAGTAGCTTTTATAAATGTGCCTTAGAAAAAACATTACTGGTGTGCATCTCGAGACAAAACAATGACACTGACATGCTTTTAGAAATGTGAGATGCTACAGGTAAAACAGCTCAAGCATGTATTTGAGTCCGGGACTAGCTTAAGCCTGGTCTGTGAAACCGGGGGCTAATGTTTAAAGTGCAGTACGTAACATTTTTTTTTTGTAGTTCACATTTACATTTATTTTAAGGCACTCGGGTCTCTGTGAGAAGAGATTCAGTGTTTTCTCCACCCTTCACGATGACGGACACACAGTCACTGGAACTGGATCCCAATTCTTTCTGTCTTTTAAAACACAGGATCTGTAAAGAAAACAACAGAAAACTGGGCTTAGTGAAAAACACAATTACAAGACGACATGTAAAACAAAAATCAAATAACATGTTGCCAAAGTCAAAGCTTAATTTATACATTTAAAGCACATTCTTTGACATTATTTGAAATATTCAAAAACAAGCAAATTATTTACTAAATTAACATTCACTTATTTTAATTATTCAAACTGGTTTATAAATCATTCTTTCTGATCCACTGGCTTCATCCATGAATATACTTGATTTTCAATTAAGGATTAACTTTTCACTCACGCCGAATACGTCGACGAACAGTAATTAATGGTGACCAGTAAAAGGCCTGTTTTTGGAGACAATAGCTCCGTTTACAGGGACACCTTGTGTTTCAACATGATGTGTAGCACATGGATGCACACACTGCACAAATATACAGTTTCCCGCTGTTGACGCATATACTAACCATTTTCCTAATATTTGCCTCTTTTCCTAGTTTTAAAGAGCAGACTTAATCAGTATTTATATCAGGTCCTGATTAGGAGACGAGCACATGAACCGTTGTGTCACGCTGATTATGTTTATCACGCAGTAAAAGCTCCTCTTCCCGCTCCTAACACAAAGCATCTGTGGATGAGAGTCTGAAACAAGCACTGGTGGGACGTCGTCCTGCTACACTTCACAAACGACGAGTAGGAGGATTTTAGGATGACAGGACAACAGATGACAACAGCTTGTTCATTACATTAGTACTCTACTTCATGACCTTCACTGGCCTCCTGTGTTCATCACGTATTCACTTTAAGGTACTACTTCTGACGTTTAAGGCATTAAATGGTCTTGCACCTCCATATCTGTCTGATCTACTGTACTCTTCTTTCTTTCTTTCATCAGGACTGTTGGGACACTCCAGGCACAGGATGGTTCTGTCGGGAGAGACAGAGTCTTTGCTCCTCAGTGACACGTCTGTACCATTTGCTGCACAGAACATGTGCTTTCAACTACATACTGTTTACTTACTAGTGTGTTCTAATATGTAACTATGCCATGTTTGGTCTCATCTGACAGCTTATAAACTGAAATGAATGGTGATGAACTTAATAGAGATATTAAAGTATCCTAATGTACAATCTAGGTACTATTGCTTAAACATGCATTGAGGAGAATATGTTAATGTTCTTCTTCCCCTCTTGATCTCCACACATTTGCCTCATCTTTCTTTCCTGTCACGTTTCCTGTCGGTCGGGTTTGGTGTCGGTATTCCACTCATGTTCAATGCTTTCCTCAGGGTATAAGAAGGAAAGGTAACTTGATCTAGGAGAAAGGCTTTAACTCTTCCACTCCCGCACACAGGTGTGCATTATTTGTTACAACTAAGTTTTCTAGTATGTTGTTCCACTCCACTGTCTGTATATTTAAACATGTGACTTAATAAATAACTTTGCCTGCTTTAAAGGCTTTGAGAATCTTTCCTTTTATCACTGATCATGTTGAAAGCTAAAGTGATTATAACTTTCGTTATCTAAACGTTCAGGTTAAATCCTACGTTTTCCTATTAGTTCTAAGAAAGACCTTTACCTTTAAAGAATAAGAGGTTAAAGAATAACAACAACTTTAATGGAGTCAGATTAATTATATTAGAGTCAGATTAATATCTGAATTATACACGTCATCCTTCAACTACCTTTTGGTCCGATTATTGGTTCAAAATAGCAGCGTAAGCTTCCAGCCTTACACCTATAACTGTGTCTATTAATGCAGATTGTCTGTCGTTCTCACTACTTTGAGGAAATATTTGTTTTACCAATTTTTATGTTACATCAGATCATTCACGCTAGAGCTCGCCTAATGCATACATTGCATACATGCACTGTTATTGATACAGTTTCCATGTGTTCACCGCAATATATTAGAAAAATACTCGATAAATAAATTAGTACAAGTAAAATAATCAGTTTGTTGATGGACATGCACTTGTTAATGCTGATGGTGAGGAATTACAGTTGCAACATCTCATAATGTCCCTCAAACTGAGTAGTGTATCAGAGCAGAGTAGCTCGCGGAAAGGAGGGATTTAGAGAGATTGATTCATCTGACGAGTCGTTTGAGAATCACTGAAAATGTGATGATGTGCACATGTATATTATGAGGAAATTAAACTGTTTTTTTTTAACCTTTGATGCATGTATACCTGTTGTAGGAGACTCCGAAACAACATTAGGAAACTTTAAAATAGCAAAATAGGGGCCCTTTAATAAACTTTCCTTTTGACATCTTCATTTTCAAGGCTCTATATAGTTCAATGCCAGAGATATGGAGATCTCAAAGCAGCTCCATGTTCAAATGGTTGAATTTTATTTGACCCATTCTCAATGGTCAAGAACCAAATGTGGTTCACTTTGCACACAGCTGATTCTTATTGCATTTAAAGAGGAAGAATAAATATAGATGAATGAAACTAGAAATGTATCTGGTTTCCCTCTATGAAAAGAATTACATAAAACACACTTCTCTGAGGTCAGAAACCCACAGAAGATGGTTAAGCTGAGGCACATTAAAGCAACACCAAGGAACTTTTCCTCTGCGGTTTCCCTACAGGTTGGAAGCAGAATTGTCCATTACTGCTGTCGTAAATTATTTAGCCTACCGCATCCTACTGTCGCACGCGCACGCGCACGCGCTGTTTATCCAGCACCGGCTTTGGAATCAACAATTGTAACGCTTGCCGTAAAGCAAATCAAATTTGTAGTTTTCTTATGTCTCATTAGAACTACAGAAACGCGACCTGATCTGGCAATCTTACATAGCGTGGATATACCAGATAAAGGACCGCAAAGCGGTGGCATAAGTGCCTTTCACCCTGTCACGACTTGATGAACCACTGAAATGATTTTGGAAACACTATTTGAAGGAAAAAAATCCTACTTAGTGTAGCTTTAACTTGCTCTCAAACATGTATTTATAAGAATCAGTTTTAGGGATATTTGGAAGATGGGATTGTTCATTTTAACAGCTGAAGCTAGCAAGAGTATAAAATATGCATTATCGTAACCACACCTTACCACATTGACACCCCAATATCTATGAGATTAACCCATATAGAACCTTAAAAATGAAGATTCCCAAAAAAAAAAGGTTTCATAAGAACAAGAATGTAAGAGGATATTAAGATATCTTTAACACTTCATGAATTAAAGACATACAATTTTTGGGGGCAAAATGCAGGACCAAAATGCAATTCTTAATGCAGGACCATAATACTTGTGTGAAAGCTTACAGAACTTTGTGTGTTTAAGTGAATGTTGGAATATATTCTTTTTTTTTACTTTTTTATTATTATTAAATAATCAGCATAAACAGTAATGAATAAATGGAGCATTATAAGCCTATATATACTTTTATATATATTCTTGCGAAATTTTGTGGCTAATGTCAGATTGTTTTTCCTCAGGCCTCAGTGTATAGCTTTATGCTTCACTGTGTTTGCTGCTAACATCATGACAGAGGGAAACCCCGATCCGTAGTGCATTTCCTCTCTTTGCTACTAAAACACAGAACAAGGGCCGGTTACATAAATGGTTAAGACTAGTCTTACAACTTAGTCATCACATTTTTTCTTTATGACTGTTTATAACTGTTTTAAGTCAGTTATATTAAAACGTAGATTGGTCTAATTTGATACTAGAAAGTAATACTGATTGTCCCTTGACTCAACGCTAGGTTGTCATACTAGTACTTAAGACACAGTCTTAAAGGAGTCATGAACTGGATTGTTTTATTATTTTATAATGTTGCCTGGGGTGCCCTTATAATGTTAGTATGATTTTTACATCAAAAATTTTCATAATTTATAAATAAAAGCCATTTTTCCAAGCCTGATTTCAGCCTCAAATTTGAACGCTCTGTTTTAAGGGGCGTGTCTGCTGTGAGACTGCAGTGCAAACGCCCACTGCTGTGATTGGCTGACATGCTTGCATATGAAATAGCTAGTAGTATTACATGAAGTTCATGAACTCTCTCGAAAACTTTTACTACGTTTTTACTACTACAGCTATCGAGATGAACAAATCGTGAAAAGTATCGTTTAAAGCATTATATTTAAATCTATTCCATCACATGAAAGGTTGCAGCATGATGAGCACTGACTGAGCAGATGACAGACAGTCTGTTGATCGCGTGAATAAAGAGCTTATCATTGCAACGCAATTTTTGTAAAATGTTTAGCACAGACACCTAAGCCAGTGGGAAGGGTTGTAGGAACCGCGTCATTAAAAATGAATTTAACCCACTGGTCCCTGATAGCTTGGTCCGTTCTTGGGAGAGAAAAAAAATGTCCATGTTCATTCTGGCAGTCAACAACAGAGCAACTCACGTGTGCACCACGTTTCTGCATCTTCCGCGCTCGACTGAATATGAGGGGGAGAGGGGCAGGGTGGGCTTCCTGCAGCATAGGTCTGCGGTGTCCATATATGGTATATCCTGCCCCGTCTTGACGTCAAGTCGGGGCAGAAATTAAAATCTCGTATTTGAGTGCGCGTGCACGTGGGCTGGTTTACGAACCCAGGGGTAAACAAACGCTTCACTTTTAAATATCGGCTTCCCGGCCAGTGTATAATCGTTAGGCAATCATAACATACATTGATTCTCGTGGAAAAGTGAAAATTACAGGTCATGACTCCTTTAACATAAGGGCTATTTTTATGCAACTGGCCCCAGATCAAATGTGTGCATAGTCTGCTTTTTACTTAGGGGGATACCTGGCAATTAACAGAGGGTTCTTTATTAATACATATATTTATCATTTTGTTATTGTTATTTTACGACAATACTAAGAGCAATGTGTAACATATCAGATTTAGTTCTACACTTATTTACTTTTGTTTCCCACTAAATAATGTTTTTCACTAAATGTTTAGATTTCATATTACTCATGATTTTAGAGTAACCTTTGCTGCTGAATCATTGATTAATCTCATTTATAATAGGATTTTTCTAAATATTCCTCTTTAAAAGAAAAAAGTATTAGCTTTATGCAAAGTGACCCATATTGGGTTTTTGACCACTGAAATGTGTGTAATTGACTAATTTACTCATAAAGCCGCATTAAGATCTCAATATCTGTGGGACTGAACCATCGAGGGCCTTTAAAATGAAGATACCAAAAGGAAAGTTTGTTAAACTGTTATGAAGATCCAGATGATCAGATCAAGTTAGTCTTTAGTGATACAGAAGTCCTGAGGGCGACGTCTAAACTGTTCTGGGTTCAGCTGCTACTTTTACTGTTCAAATGTTTGAATTACTCGTAGATGAGAAATCTATGAGATCTATATTAGGAGCGAAACGCCCCTCATTTTTAAGAGTGGCTCCTAAATTTCCACATTAGTAGAAACTTTTAGCCGAAAGATTTTGATGAATACAGACTCAGATTATTAGAACCGCAGTAATGCTCATATCCATTAATAAAAGAATAAATGTAAGTAATACTTGCCCTCCTCCTCCTACAGAAGCAGCAAAAAACCAAGATGATGATGATGATGAAGACTGGAATTAAAGCATAAAGCCAGTGTAGGTCAGAGGAGCTGAGAGGTGTTGGGCTGGAGGAGGAGTGTGGAGGAGCTGGACTGGAGGAAACTGGAGCTTCTGGAAGAGACAACAGGAACAGAAATGAATAAGAAAATCATAAACAGTAAATCCAAAGTAGCCTACCACAAATTTCTCACAATCTGCCAAAAGTCAAACCTTTACTCTTTCTGTACAAAATTCCCCGCCTCACGCATGCGCAGAAAGTTTCATTTGGCAGTGTAACGTTATACGGAGTTTCCTGGCATTGTTTATTTTCTTTCTAAAAGTATTTTTCCTTGTGTGGTATTGCTGTGCGTTCATAACTATGTAAGTAAAAAGATTTAATGTCATTGTAGATGTTTTTCATAGAGTGTCAGAGCGTGATTCCGTTTATTTTACCTTACAGAAATATTATTGTCAATACAATCGAGCACAGCGCTCGCGCGTGTACGAGTCATCCTGTTGTATTTTGTCAACGATGTTTATTCATTTGGGAAAGGGAGTTGCTTGTCATATGTTGATTAAAATATTTATCCAATGCCTTATATCGGCATATTAGTAATGTGATAAGAGCGCACGGGCAGCGCACACACTTGTGTAATCTGACACCTCTTGTTATCAGCAGCGGCAGCCCGATCTGTTAATGTTGCTGCATTTAGAGCCTATTGCAATAAGCTCTGGTTTGCTGTTACTTCATATAACTTGAACTTATCTGTGTATATTCTGTCATGTCATATTATCATTTATATTTATCATCCTTATTTTGTTCTCTCACAGAAACCACTTTTATACGTATCCACACAAAACCTGCAATTGTATGACTAATTGAAAAATGTTGATGTTATCAGTCACTAGAAATTTTTGACTTGGGGATGTAATTTTTTTTTTTACAGTGTGTGTATAATCATGACCATGCATACACAGTACCGGTCAAAAGTTTTTGAAAGAAGTCTCTTATGCTCGTTAAGCATGTTTATTTGATCAAAAATAAAATAAAATAAAAAATCCCCAGTAATATTGTGAAATAATATTACAATTTAAAACAATGGATTTCTATTTTAATATATTTTAAAATATAATCTATTTCTCTGATGCAAAGCTGAATTTTCATCAGTCATTATTGGCTGGACGGCGCTTGTTAATGGACTCGCACGCCTCGATTATTATTTACTGAAATGTCCACAAGTTGTAGGAGCTATATTCATTTATTTTTTCTTTAACTTCTATTTGTTATTAAAATGTTCCATTTAGTTATTAGGAAATGTTTTCTTCCTGCTAAGCACTGACACATTGTCCTCTTCCTCTAGAAACTCGCTTGATTTATCAGCAACACTGATGTTATATTGCAGATCTACATTTTGCAACATCGTTACAGTTGCTGTAGATTTATTTGACTGTGATTAGTCTTGCTTTCAAGTTACCAAAAATCCAAATAAACAGTCAATGAATCCAGTTTCAGTCCTTGTGCTGTGTGAAAAACTGTGTGCACCTTCTCTCCACTCCAGCCAACTCCCGAGGGAAGATTTCAGGCTCCTATAGGCTATTCAGTAACCAATTACCCAAGAGTGAAGCCTACTCTACTGGACACACACCTACATAACAACGTTTAAAGAAAAGGAAACACATGCCCATACATGGATTATTATCAATGCTGGAAACAGTTGTGCTGATTAATATTTTTTTGGAACCTGTGGTAGGGATTTACTTACAGCTTGCGCCAGTGCAAAACCTCTTTTGCCATTAAACAAATACAAATAAAAATAAATAAAAATACTGTCAGGATTTACTAAAGAAATATTATTTCTTGGAATTATTTCGTGGAAATATTAGTGCTGAAAAAGGCATTGACAATTTTTTTCCGGCTGACCTACTTCAGGATTCATTGATGAATAAAAAAAGTTCGAAAGAACAGCATTTATTCAAAATATAAATCTTTTCTAACAATATAAATATTTACTATCAATTTAACACATCCTTCCTTGCTGAATCAAAGTATTGATTTCCTTTTTTTTTTTTTAAATAGCTGACCACAAACTTTTGAACAGTAGTGTAGGCCCTATGTATTGTTACAAACAATACTCTTTATTCATCAAAGAATCCTGAAAAAAGTATCACAGGTTCCAAAAAAATTATTAAGCAACACAACTGTTTCCAACATTGATAAATCATCATATTAGAATGATTTGTGAAGGATCATGTGACACTGAAGACTGGAGTAATGATGCTGAAAATTCAGCTTTGCATCACAGGAATAAATTACATTTTAGCCTACTATATATTCACATAGAAAACCATTATTTTAAATTGTAATAATATTTCGCAATATTACTGTTTTTATGCATTTGTGATCAAATGAATATCAGGCTTGATGAGCATAAGCTATTTATTTAAAAAAAAAAGAGTAATATTTCCAAACTTTTGAGAGTATATTTTTCTAGTAGCCTACATTAAATGCAAAAAGAGATTATATACTCACTGTTGACAACAAGTGTAGCTTTCACCTCACACACGTCTTTTCCAAAGAAAGCTTGTGCTATATAGAGTCCTGATCTGGAGATGTTCACGTTGTGAATGGTTACGCGCACGCATTCTCCTCCAACTAGCACTGAGACTCCAGATGTGTCCACAACAGTACATCCTTCATGAGGGACACACTTCTGGGAGATCAAAGATAAGTTTTTCGTAGTTTCTTCTTTAAAAATGATCCTCAATCTATCGGCTTTCTCCGCTTTATCCATCGGGAATGGCAGTGTAACGTTTTCTCCATGGTTTGCCTCGATCTTCGACCCATCAGCAAGTAAAGCATCGACTGTTAAACAGAAAGAAAGTGTTTAGGATGACAATCAATGCTTTAGAATAATGAGCGATGAACTGACATTCATTTACATTTATTTTACAGTTAAATAAAAACAAGCATTTGTCCAGTAACCCCAACTCTTTAACGTTACCTGAAACCAACACAACGTGAACTAACACGAAGACAGGGGAAATCAATTTCATATTTAAAAAACTGTGCGGAAAATCCTAAATTTGATCCAAAATAGCATGTAACGCAGCGGGATGTCGTGTATTTGGTTTGATTCTACAGACTGCTCGTGCTCGCTGCTCCTGTCCTGCTCCTTCTCGTGCTCGCGCAGAGCTGTGGTTTTTCTCGTTTTCTTGCTGTCACCGTGTTGGGTGGTTGGTGGGGGCGGGGCGACACTGGGGCCTGGGCGTGGCCTAAATGCGCTCTGTACTTCCTTATTCTTGCTCATTTCTGGTCTCCGACTGACACCGTGAAGATGCAGAGCATTTAACGCCACACATAAAACCCTCCTCATTCTGTCTGTCTTTTGCACATAACGTTTTGCGATCATGATCCTTCGTCACCATTTATTGGTTTAAACCAATAGTCTATTCTTACTAACCGCACCTCTGGTATTTTAAATCACTGTATATAGGCTACTAATCAAAAAGTACAGCACATGTAACATCTAATGTGTAGCCTATGCTAAAACAACACATATTCAATACTGTCGAATATTAAAATCATTGACTTACTTGCGACACTGAATAATGTTGCCAAAGAGAAAAGAACGATAGTCGAACAGGCTGAATCATGGCGGCAGACAATCCTCAAGTTCCTCCTCGGTGATTCGGATTCTGTAACATAAAGACCATAGTTGGCTTTGAGAAACGCACCTGATTGGTGCACTTTTGAGTGACTCACTGTACAGCCAATCGGTGGAGACCGTTCTGGAGGTGACGGTTTCACTGGGCGGTGCCATCTTTCCAGCATTCGGTTTTTTTTTTATCATTATTTAATAGCATATTGAAACCAGGGAATTATTTATTTATTTTTTGAAATTGTGCCTTTTGTCTCTCTTAAAAAAAAAATTTTTTTAAAAACACCATAATTCGGATGGATTTTTCGGTTCAGAGGCTGAACCAGAGGCTGAATCAGAATATTCGGTTCAGATTCTCAAGGCTGGATTAGTACCCCCAGGGGCCCCTGGGCACTGAAGCTCATGGGCCCTCCCCCCCTACCCTACCTGACACACCCTCCAAAGGAACACACATCTTGTGTCATTGTCTTGTGAACTATAGTCATTCAGCTGTGTGGCTGAATGACTAGTTCAGAAGACAATGATACAAAATAATTTTTTCTGAAAAGTAGGGCTGCACGATTTTGGGGAAATGTCATATTGTGATTATTGAGGTCAATATTGCGATATGCGTTTGCGATATAGTAAACAAATGGTTTCATGAGTTAACTTGCTTATTTCTCAAGTAAAATGCACACACAGATTAGTGATAATGCTGAAATTCGTAGCCTATTTCTCAACTCAAACTAGAAACAACAACTAAATGCACTGTGTTTTCAAATTAAAATAATATTTTTTTTTTATTAAATATTGTTATTTGTCTCAATAATACAAGAGTTAAAAATAAATGTCATATTTACCTGTGCCTGTCTGGTAGACCCAGGACATATACCGAAATTGAATAAAGTTATCAAACTGCACTGCATACATTATAAATTAAATATAGACTAATTCTTATTATAGCAAAAAAAATTTAAAAAAAACTTTAGTCAACAGCAGTGAGTCATTTTCTCTGTTCTTTTTGTTCTTTGATTAACTTTACTGACAGAAAGCTTTATTGGCTGCTGTCTCTTTAAGACCACGCGCCTCATTCTCTCACAACTCTTCACTTTCATCATAAGACAGCTCTTATGTTATGAAGATACTCGACAAAACGGACATTTTGGCATAATTGTGTGTGTTATTGTAAGTTCAAGCACGAAAGATAACTGTATTCTGGCGTGCTGTCTGTGCGCACGATACTGGCGCGCGCGCGGTCTTTCTGTGTGTGTGTGTGTGTGTGTGTGTGTGTGTGTGTGACAGTCACACTTTTGTCTTGTCGCACATGAATTGTTTAAAAGCATTTGCACGAATAAGAGATCATATAATGTTATATACACTTTTTAAAATTCTGATTGGATAATTATCAAGATCGAGGCCAAGCCTTGTGTAGGCTATACTATTTGTATAGCATCGTACGTGGCGCACAAAAAATAAATAAAAATAAAATAATCCGATCACGGAGGGCCCAGATTGCCCGTATGGTAGATCCGGCCCTGCCTATTCTATATCGCCCTTTTCCGCTGATGGTCAGCCAAACTTCATATCGTGCAGTCATCATCAGTTCTTCCTCATAAAGAAGTCATTAAGACAGTGTAGTAGGCTACATCATGGAATTATGTTTAGGGGACCAAAATGGCTAGCAGCGGCACTGCCCAAACGAATTCTCAGTGTTCAATAAACCCCTTTTAATTGAATCAGACTGACCTGATCCATTCCTGTGTTCTGATCGACACACCAAGAGGAAGGCTTTGACATTAGAACCACCGAACACAATCATATAGTTGTACTTAACAATTTTAGTAAATGGATTCAACATATTTGAATAACTGGAATAATCAGCATCAGCAGCTTTTATAGAAAAATAGGAATAGTGGATGTAAGAAAGTATTTACAATTCATGGGAAGAAGTGTCAAATGAGACTTGAATACTTAGTGAATAGAGCTAAGACTAAATTGCTGATCATATTATTCAGGTATTTTAATGTTAGGCTACCTCATTGACAGATTTTAGCAAGGCCTGGGAAACTCATAGCCTGGTAATACCAAACTCTGCTACTTCGCTTTGCTTCGTAGACAGAGTCTGGAATGGCATAATAGAGAAGTGTTTTCTCTTGTGCGGGGGGGCGCTTGTCTGAAGTTTAAAATCATTGGTTACCCGTAAGCCAATCACATAACGTTTGGTTATGGCGTGTGTTATGCGCATGCTCAGCCGCATCTAACTTCCACTGTAAACACACGTATAATGCGAAAACAAAAACCATCGAGCGAAACACCGGAGTGAACATGGCTGTGAACGACTTTTGCAGATTATGTGAAGTAAATCTATGCATCCACGGTACAATCAGCGTCTACGTCACGGCTCTCAGCCCGCCCTCTGTTCATTGATTGGCCCGGCTGTTTTCAGGCCGGTGGAAAACGGAAAGCTATGACGCTGTCTCAGACTGAGTACAGAAGCGAAATGAAATTGAGCGGAAGTACGAAGTCTGACGTAGTCAGGCTAGGAAACTCATGGAAATTAATACAAACTTAAAAAGTCATAATTTCTAGTGAAAATGCAATTGTATAGTTCTAAAATATTAGCTTCAGAATATTAGTTCTAAACAACAACCAAAAGTGAAAAATATTTCACCCTGTGTTTTACCTTTATACACTAAAAATAATAAGTCACCAAACTCCAACATTAAGTAGAATTTAAAACTTTTATTTTATTACGTTAACAAACATTACATGTGAAATGTGGTCTCATGCAATCTGATTTCATGAACATCATATTTACATAAATTTTAGCCAGCCTAATTCATAAAGTATTTTAATCACCAATAATGAGCACATTTTCTTTTATGTTTAGACAACAACAACAAAAAAAATTATAATAACCATGTCTTTCTTTCTTATATTTTATTTTTCTAATAGCCCTATATTTAAAGGTTAAAACGGGGCTGCGACCAAAAGAGCTTGAGAACCACTGCTAATGTAGCCTACATATATTACAGCATTTATTAATCCTTGTTAATGTTAATAAAAATTATAATTTTAATTTCTGAATCAATAGGTTAAATGTTGAAATTAAGATTAATAATGCACACTGTGTAAAAGTTGTACCTGTACCTGCTTCCAGGTACTTTTTTTCGTACCACCTCCGGCGAGGTTCTAAGCGAGCTGAGGCGATACTAAAACGTGACGTGAAGACACGGCAGACTGCTGATTGGTCAGAAAGAATCGTCACTATTCACTGCGTCATCATTGCACGCGCCAGACGGAGTATCCTGAATAAAAAACAGCAAAAACATCCAAAAACAGCATACACTCGATTTCCTCCATTGTCCTGTGTGTGTGGGTAGCGGGTGTGTGTCGCGTAGAAGATTAAGTAACGGCAGTTTCCTGCGGCGTCGCTATGACGACCAGGTAGGCCTACTATTGTGGAGGTAGGCTACTGTCTGCAATGGAAAACGGAGCGAAAAGCGAGCTGAGCCGAGCTGAGTCGAGTCGAGTCGAGTCGAGTTGAGCTGGTACGTACTGGTACTGGTAATGGAAAAGCGGGAGTGGGAAACCAGTCTTGGGCTACAGGGTGATATGGCTGCCGGCCTAATGTTACTTAATAACATTAGAAACCAAGCAATGGGTTCTACAGGATTTATTAATCTTAGTGCATTATTAATCTTAATTTCAACATTTAACCTATTGATTCAGAAATTAAAATTATAATTGTTATTAACATTAACAAGGATTAATAAATGCTGTAATATATGTAGGCTACATTAGCAGTGGTTCTCAAGCTCTTTTGGTCGCAGCCCCGTTTTAACCTTTAAATATAGGGCTATTAGAAAAATAAAATATAAGAAAGAAAGACATGGTTATTATAATTTTTTTTGTTGTTGTTGTCTAAACATAAAAGAAAATGTGCTCATTATTGGTGATTAAAATACTTTATGAATTAGGCTGGCTAAAATTTATGTAAATATGATGTTCATGAAATCAGATTGCATGAGACCACATTTCACATGTAATGTTTGTTAACGTAATAAAATAAAAGTTTTAAATTCTACTTAATGTTGGAGTTTGGTGACTTATTATTTTTAGTGTATAAAGGTAAAACACAGGGTGAAATATTTTTCACTTTTGGTTGTTGTTTAGAACTAATATTCTGAAGCTAATATTTTAGAACTATACAATTGTATTTTCACTAGAAATTATGACTTTTTAAGTTTGTATTAATTTCCATGAGTTTCCCAGGCCTTGCTAAAATCTGTCAATGAGGTAGCCTAACATTAAAATACCTGAATAATATGATCAGCAATTTAGTCTTAGCTCTATTCACTAAGTATTCAAGTCTCATTTGACACTTCTTCCCATGAATTGTAAATACTTTCTTACATCCACTATTCCTATTTTTCTATAAAAGCTGCTGATGCTGATTATTCCAGTTATTCAAATATGTTGAATCCATTTACTAAAATTGTTAAGTACAACTATATGATTGTGTTCGGTGGTTCTAATGTCAAAGCCTTCCTCTTGGTGTGTCGATCAGAACACAGGAATGGATCAGGTCAGTCTGATTCAATTAAAAGGGGTTTATTGAACACTGAGAATTCGTTTGGGCAGTGCCGCTGCTAGCCATTTTGGTCCCCTAAACATAATTCCATGATGTAGCCTACTACACTGTCTTAATGACTTCTTTATGAGGAAGAACTGATGATGACTGCACGATATGAAGTTTGGCTGACCATCAGCGGAAAAGGGCGATATAGAATAGGCAGGGCCGGATCTACCATACGGGCAATCTGGGCCCTCCGTGATCGGATTATTTTATTTTTATTTATTTTTTGTGCGCCACGTACGATGCTATACAAATAGTATAGCCTACACAAGGCTTGGCCTCGATCTTGATAATTATCCAATCAGAATTTTAAAAAGTGTATATAACATTATATGATCTCTTATTCGTGCAAATGCTTTTAAACAATTCATGTGCGACAAGACAAAAGTGTGACTGTCACACACACACACACACACACACACACACACACACAGAAAGACCGCGCGCGCGCCAGTATCGTGCGCACAGACAGCACGCCAGAATACAGTTATCTTTCGTGCTTGAGTCGAGTTGAGCTGGTACCAAACAGAGCCGAGCCGAGCCGAGCCGAGCCGAGGCGAGCTGGCACTGTGTAGTGGAAAAGCGTAGGACTGAGCCTGGTTGGTAGTAGGCTACCTGTATGGGAGACGCTGGAGGAAAAAAACAGGTTGCTGCTGGAAGTGGTGTTAGTGAGGTAGGGGGCGCTCACCCTGTGTGGGTCCTAACGCCCCAGTGTAGTGACGGGGACACTATACTGTCAAAGAGCACCGTCCTTCGGATGAGACGTAAAACTGAGGTCCTGCCTCTCTGTGGTCATTAAACATCCCATGGCATTTCTTTTAAAGAGGTGTGTGGTGAGCGCACTGGCTGCCGTTGCATCATCTAAGATGCTCACACTGGGGGTGGTTGAGGAGACATCCCCTGATATGATTGTAAAGCGCTTTGGGTGTACACTATAGCCTTCATATGAAAGCGCTATAAATGCCTCATTCATTCATTCATTCATTCATTCATGCAAATAAAAGCTTTATTGTAAAGTGTTTCTGAAAACTCGAAATCAACTGAATTTATGGACAATAATAAAAATGACAGTAGCTAAATGGTTTTGGTGGCTTGGTTTTCTTGTATTTAAGTAGGACCTAACATTTATGATAAGGCTATCGTCAGGAATTTATTCTTATTAGGCTATGTGAGTAACGTTGGTTCATTAAAAAAAGTTACGAAATAATTCAATCAAACAAGCGCAAATCTGTTCATCATATATCATTATATCATTATGTAAACATTTATTCTAGTATTTTTGTGTAGGTTAATATAGGCTATAAAATATCTGAATGACTCACCAGTATTGGAGTTCTGCATTGCTAGATCTGATATAAATGTAAAGGGTTTCCGTTCGGCTGTATGAATATGATTAAGCGTTTAATTAAAAGTTACTGCTGTGAGTGATGTCTCGATGTGATGCGCTGAGTTTCCCGTCAAGTCTGGTGCTCCTCGCTTCAGTGCGAGGGACGCATATCAACACACTAGACGGCACTCGTCCTTTTGAAATCTAAAATGACAAATAGGATTCAGTCCATATATGGGCCAGGAAGTTATAGGGGTTAGCTCTGGCTACAGAGCTCACTGCCTGAGCTACAGTAACCCCTATAACTTCCTGGCCCATATATGGACTGAATCCTATTTGTCATTTTAGATGACTGAAGCGAGGAGCACCAGACTTCCTCCCTTCACAGCAGTATAAAGCCACAAAACTGTTTTTATGTTTGGTAAATAAAATACAGAGGAGCCGTAATTTATTAATTTGCAACAAGAATATTTTCATACACCTAAGGCGTGTTCAAACCTTTATTTTGAATTAGTAATGAACATGAAAAATCACGAAAGAATGGTAGAAACCTCAGTTTCTTTTCATGCCAAGAGTTCAAAAGATAGCATCCATTAAAACATTTAAGAATAAAAGGTCTGAAAATGTTTTAAATATATAGTAAAAAAATATATAATAAAAAAATAGATTCACGATTTGTGATGTGGCAGCGAGCTAACGCATAGCTTATACCTACGTGTTCTTTTTATGTTTCTTAATAGTTGAATTCATATCAAAATATGCCAAACTTCCAATACTACTTCTGAATAGAATGTCTACTTCATAATTTGTATGAAAATTGTTGAAATAATGGTTCGGATCACTCAAATCATATATGGAAATGGAGGCGCCTTTATATGTGCAGTAATGGACATTATACTGTAGGCCTACATTTTCACCGAGTGAAAAAGTTTGGTACTGCTTCCAAACAAAATCTTACTGAAAGCTCTTTTTTTTTTTTTTTTTAACCTAAAATTTGAAACATATAAGCAGCCGGGGCATGTTGCGTTACAATGAGCACTTATTAGATCTATTCTATTCCATTCTCTATTTTTTTAATGAATTCTATTGAGAAAACAGAAATTATGAATTATTATCATGGGCGATTCTAGGATTTTAATTTAAAATGAGTGTATGATTTAAAAAAAGGTCAAACTTTAGTTTAGGGTCTAATTCTCACTATGAACTAGTCGCTTAACATGCATATATCGGCTGTTTATTACTTATAAAGTCAGGGTTTTATAATCACTGAGGTCCCAAATGTGAGGTATAGGGGGAGTTTATTAAATTCGTTCACAATATGTACATTCATTATTGATCTTATGCCTAATAATACAGTCACCAAGGTCCTAAATTTGAGGTTGTTGGGGGTTTCAAAATATTGAATAGTATAGGCCTATTTATTCCAAATGTTGCTAATAAGACTTTTTATTATTACTAGTAAGATTTTTAACTGAACTCTACAGTGGCCGTTTTCATAACATGAGTACAAATGCAGTTGTGACTAAGATAAGAAATGTTACTACAATATAAAAAAGATACCAGTGTCAAATAAAAAAGTAGTAGCTATTTTTCATATATTAGTTATATATAGTTCTCTTGTATTTGAATCTTTAGATATTGTTAAATAACTTCAGATTTACCCGGAATGGATCCTCATCACACGAATAAAGAGGTAACAGTTCACATTTCTTTCATTTAGGCCCGAATCCGCCCTGAATATTCATTGCTGTTGCGTTTAACAATCAAGTAGGCCAAGAGGTCAGCATATTTTAATCAGTGGTGGAAAGAGTACTGAACAAATATACTCAAGTAAAAGTAGCCATTCCAAAAAAGTAGTGTGAGTAAAGTAAAAAGCACTTGCCCAAAAAACTACTTGAATAAGATTTTTATTTTTATTTTTTAAAGTAGACATTAAAATGTTGTGCCTCCTGCCCTTTTTTCTTTGGACATTCCAGATCTTTGACCTGTGCCATATGGTGATATCAATTATTGCAACAATTTATTGTAGAAACAAAACTTATGACTAACTATTATGTAGGCTACATTAATTTGGAGAGTAACCTAAAATTGTTCAGTATAAAAATATTAAAAAACTTCAATGTTTTTAATCGCAATTAATTACAGAAAAATGCGATCAATTAGTTATTTTTCTAATCGATTGACAGCACTAATACAAATATTTTTTAAACTACTTTCTGAACTTTTTTTTTATAATGCTGAAAATGTCAGATCATGGGAACTACCTTACAAAGAAGACTGTGTATTGCGCATCTTATAGCAAAACGTGTGTGTTTCTGTGGCTTGAATCAAGTTATGCTTCATATATAATTAATAGAGAGCTTTTGCTTTGAACGTTTGCTCTGTTTTTTCAAACGCACTTCAAACTCATGAACGCCACTTTGTTCATTCTGGAAGTGAACTTTTACTTGTTTAATGATTAGATTGAACTGTTTTGGACTGCTGTCCCGAACTGAAAGTGACGCGTCCGGAGTGCGATGATGACACTTTCTTGCGCTATATTGTTCACACATTCAAAGCGAAGCAATAAAGCGTAATTTTAAAGTGTCAGTCAACTCATTATAAAATGTGGTTAGGCCTGAAATACACAGCAAAACCAGAGAGGGTAAATTACACACACCTGAACTCCACTAACTTAAAGGGATACTCCACCGAAAAATGAAAATTCTGTCATCATATACTCACCCTCATGTTGTTTCAAACCTGTATGAATTTCTTTCTTTTGCTGAACAGAAAGGAAGATATCTAGAAGAATGTCAGTAACCAGACAGTTTTAGATACCATTGACTTCCATAGTATATTTTTTTCATGGTATCTAACTGTCTGGTTACTCACATTCTTCTAGATATCTTCCTTTCTGTTCAGCAAAAGAAAGAAATTCATACAGGTTTGAAACAACATGAGGGTGAGTATATGATGACAGAATTTTCATTTTTCGGTGGAGTATCCCTTTAATAAACCAAGATACAGGCAGGGGAATGAGAAAGACTATTTTACACATTTGAAGACTAACTAGGAAACACAGACATGAACAGAACAGGAACAAACTGTAAACATGGATGGGGTTCATCAACTGTCTGGTTACCAACATTCTTCAAAATATCTTCTTTGTGTTCAGCAAAGAAACTCATACAACTTGAGGGTGAGTAAATGATGACAACATTTTTATTTTAGGGTAAACTATCCTTAAGTGAAGAGTTGTGTGCTTGTGTGTCTGTCAAGAAGGGCCTAAACATCAGCAGGGCTGTTTTTGAAAAATAACCAAATTCAGATCCATTACTTTCCCTTCTTTTATTAAGACTACAAGTATATCCTGAGGTGCATCATCATGTGTGGATCTGACTGAAGATCCGTACAGAAGCTTTTGTTCATCTCTGATACATCAAACCTGCAATCTCACCTAATTATTATTGTGTATTTGCAGCCTACTTCTTAAAACAATTACAAATATACATTAGCATAAATACCAAGTAAACATAAACAACATATTTTTGTGTGTGTTGTGAAGGTGTAAATCTATATTTGGAATAAATTCATGAAATAAATTATAAAATGATTTTTATTCATGTTTTTTTATTTAAAGTAAATTTTAAAAAAAATCCATTCTTTGCGCATGTACACTTATATATTTAAACAACAGATTAATTTGTATTACATCAATAAATGTGGTCATCTTAAACTGTACACAGTATAAATTAATGTGTTATTTAACATTTATGATATATTACTCTGGCAGAGTGAAGTGATTTAACCAGTCAGATGAGGAAACAGTCACAAATACAAATTCATATTTATAATAAATGAAGGACTGAATCTCTCTTCATACAGTCTCTCATCTCTTCCACAGACAGCATGAACACTGTATATTGACTGATCTATTCATATATTGCACACATAACTGGAAAACACTTGTGAAATCTCTACAGCCTGCCTGACTTTAATACAACAAGAGTCAGATCTGGAAATGAACAAAATAGTGTTTAAAAGGCACCATGTTGATATTATGAACATGTGAGAGAAAAAAACTGTATCTGACAGTTTGGCAGGTTCATTGGCTTCAAAAAGACTACATTCACACTTTCAGTTAAAACAGCTCAAACATGTATTTTAGTCTGAGACTATCTTCTTCAGCCTTGTCTGTGAAACCAGGGGCTTATGTTTAAAGGTGCAGTACGTCAGCTAGTGGTTGAACTGGGTATTGCGGTCCAAAATTCAAAACATTGGAGACAGACATTTTTCTCCTCCTCAGACTCGATGCTCACACGAAACCAGATGGACGACTCCAACAGGAACACACGAAAGTAGCTTGAAACTTTTTTTTTTTTTTTTTTTTTTTTTTTGGGAGTTCACATTTACCAAATATGATCAGATATGCACAAAATCTGATTTGGACTGACTTGAGTGATTGTAATGTTATTTCATGTTTTAAGACACTAGGGTCTCCGTGAGAAGAGATTCAGTATGTCCACAACCGTTCATGGCGACTGACACACAATCACTGCAACTGTTTCCCAAGTCTTTCTTTCTTTTAAAAACGGGATCTGTAAAGAAAACAACAGAAAACTGAGCTTAGTGAAAAACACAATTACAAGACTTCATGTAAACCAAATAAAATAAAGTGTTGCCGAAGTCAAAGCTTAATTTATAAAATGTTAAGCTAATACATTTAAACCACATTATTTGACATTATTTGAAATATTCAAGAACATGCAAATAATTTACTAATTAACATGAACTATTTAAGTTAACTAAGTTAAGTAATTAACAATTTTTTTTAACTGGTTTATAAATCATTCTGTCTGATCCACTGCAACACATGAATATACTTGATTATCAATTAAGGATTAACTTTTCACTTTCACTCACGCCGAATACGTCGACGACCAGTAAATGAATGGTGACAGTAAAAGGCCTGTTTTTGGAGACAATATACATTCACAGGGACACCTTTTGTTTCAATCAGAATTAATTTATTCCAATAGATTAATCCAAACGTAGCGTTTACATGGATGCCAAATAAAGTTACAAATCGGAACTGATTTTTTGACATGCACACACTGCAGGAATATACAGTTTCCCGCTGTTGGCGCATATAACGCCCGCGGTGGGAAAGTGATGTAACCGGTGTTGCTTCTGAACACCGGTAACAACTAACGTATGGTTACACGTGATATTTTTTATTTAGACTCTGCTACTATTCCGATTACAATCAGATAAGTAGGGTCCATGTAAACGCAGATACAGTTGCTGATCATATCTTCTGGCAAACAAAAATTTTATATAATAAAAATGAACGCATTCACCACCATCAAAATGCTGTGCAGAACATTGACTTGCTCAAACTCTGTTTAAATTGTTATTAAGATCAGCTTCCAGTGACCCGATCACAGTTTTGCTTGGTCTTCTTCTAGCTACAGAAATATTTTAGAACCAAGCATGGGCTAACTATTAAAATGTGTCTGTCTATAGGAATTAAGACCTCAGAAGATCCTATGAATGTCCATGAATCACACTATTGAACTCTGTAAGATTCCCAGGTTTTCCAGGTCTGTGAGAATCCTGGTTGAGTGATTTTGTGACCGCATGCTTCACTACATCAGTGTGTAACTGTGTGTTTATGAATGTGCAATAAAGCACACAAAGCACAACTATGGTGACAAATATGAGACCAGAACTAGGTTTTTATAAGCTACTGAACCGTAAAAGCCAGCCTTAAGGGGACAAAAGTGGATGCAGGCAATAAGACCTGAAGCATCAGCTGGAACGAATGGGTGAATTGTGGGATCCTGACACTCAGTATGCACTAGAAACACAATACATGTGCAGTAAATATTTTGTCACTGGTAAGTCGAATATCCAAATGCCAGTTTTATATAGTATATTTCTGTAAGCTAAGCTATCCTGTCACTGATTACGTTCCTCTCCAGTGGCTGTAAGTTCATTCTCAGAGTAATAGGACACGTTGCGCTCTATCAATTCCCTGCATCCATCCATCGTTTTTTAGCTTGTTTGCCGCACACTGTCACACAGCAGCTTTTAGACATTGTTTTGATTTTTGTTGTAAGTCAGAAATGACGAGGAGGAAGCTTCACGCAATACAAAGTCAGTGGAGGCGGTTGGATTGTTTTCTCCCCGGTGGAAGAGGTTTTCAGATTATGATGCGTGTCGCTTTGTCTCTTTATGTTTCTTCAATCCAAACCATAGGAATCACTTTATAATAACTTTAATATCAACATCTTATCAGCTTAACACATCATTAGAACCACACTGCTGCTCCCATCCATCCGTAAAAGCTTAAATGTAAGTAATACTTGCCATGTGTTTCCAGAAGCAAAAGCACAAGATGATGAAGATGATGAAGATGATGCAGATGAAGACTGGAATTAAAGCATAATGCCCTCGGAGGTCAGAGGAGCTGAGAGGTGTTGGGCTGGAGGAGGAGTGTGGAGGAGCTGGACTGGAGGAATCTGGAGCTTCTGGAAGAGACAACAGGAGCAGAATTAATTAAGAGGAAAATACACTCAAATCAAATGACCTTTACCCAAGAACCACCTAAAAACATTAATGATCAATCCTACTTTAGCAACTGTTACAATCTGCCAAACTATCAGACAAGCTCTTGCTCTGTGTCTGATGTGTGTTTGCACAGCTTTAAACAAATCATTTAAGAAATAATGTAAGCAAGTTTCCCCCCTCTTTTCTAAATCGTTAAAAAAATCATGAGGAGTTAATGCTGATAAAATTATGTGTATCTGATTCTTTACATTACCTAAATCTTATCACTTATAATCTTATTACATATAATCGAGGCTTTTGCAAAAAGCACTTGTTTATTTGGATTCAGTCTCTGCAGTTTTAAGTGATGTTGTGTGATTTATAAAAAACATTTAGATTAGATAAAATGCTTTGCAATGGTGCAATTCATTCCAGGTAGAGAAGGTGTAACATCAACTTAATTTTAAAAGTTTCATGAGCACAATCATGACCCTTTATATAAATTTTTTCATAAACCCGATTCTGCACATTGCAGGCAAACAGATATTATAGTAATATACTCACTGTTGACAACAAGCGTGGCAGTCACCTCACACACTTTCTTTCCAGTGAAGACTCGTGCTTTATAAAGTCCTGATCTGGAGATGTTCACATTCTGAATGATTACAAACAAACGTCCTTTTCCAACTATCAGTGTAACTCCAGGTCTGGGAGGATCATCATAGACCCAAGGCTTCTGCGCAATAAGTTCAGCATATTCCTTCTTGTCTTCTTTAAAAATAATCACTTCATCTGCTTTCTCCACTTCATCGATGTCGAAGGATATTGTAACATTCTGTCCATCGATCGCCTCGAACTTCGACCCAGCAACAACCAGAACTGCAAATCAGAACCAGTGTATTAGAATAATGAGGAATAAACTGACAGTACCGTTTCTTTTGGTTACGAGTATCCGCAGATTAAATCTACAGTCTCTCAGGGTGAGCTCCTGCTTATTGCTCTTGAGGACAGTAGAAGTGATTTTGCGGGACTATGCGGGACACGTGTGTGAGAGATACATTTACTAGGCTTAGTAGGCTATAGGGTAGGCTGCTATTATACTAAAGCCTAAACTAACGTTTACTAGTATTATAGGCTAGCCTAACGGTTGGGTATTTTCCCCGCTCGAGCAACAACATGACGGCTGCGCAAATTTAAACGGCGATCGCTTTTTTAATATTATAGCCTTCTTATTGTGGTGGTAGGCTATTGTAATTTCAGGGGGGATTAACGGAGTGTCTTTTTTCAAATTAAGTGCGAATAGCCCTTCTTCACACACTGACGTCTGGGACAGTCAAAACTTCGGAAGACAGAAAGATGTCATTGATAGCGATAGTGTTGCGGTAAAGCTCGTGTCGGACAGTGTTAATGCCTTTGCTGCGGTAACTCACCGCACTTTTTGTGAATATATGCGAAAAGTGGAAATAAAGTGTCTAACGTGTGTTTAATAATAGAGTGTTTAACGAATAGGGACCTAATAAAGGCGGCATCCATTTAATAATTTTAATAATTTACACAATATGTTATTTTCGCGTTTCATGTAGCCTACCTATCTATCAAGTATAGGCTAGTTTATCTGCCACTACTTATAGCCCTACGTATAAATAGATTCTAACTAATTTTTACACTTAGCCTATTGCAAAGAAAATACTTATTTGTTTACATAGCCTATAGCCTAGTATAAATAGATATCCATATTTCCACTTAATGTTGTAAATAGAAACTATCGCTATTTAAACTTAAATAATAGGCTACATAATTGAAATTCGGGACAAAACTCCCGGTCACCCTCTATAGTTTACCTGAAATGAGTGCCAAGTTGACAGCGACAATGGTTTTCATCTTTTGCACAGAAGTATCCAAGTCAGCTCGAAGTTGAATCCCCGTTTGAGTTTCTTCAACACACCTGGTTGCTTTATATGCCTATGTTGAGCTCCTCCTCCACAATTCTCCGGTCTATGGTTGAGCTCCTCCCTCTTCCACATATTCTCCGGGTCCGGTCTATGGTTGAGCTCCTCCATCTTCCACATATTAGGCTTGTTTGAGATGAGCAAAATCTGCGCAGATCCGATCACCGGTGATCAGCGCGAGATGCATGCCGGTTAGAAATACGTCCTAGAGTCCTAGTAGAAATATGTAAAAATATGCTTGTTTGAGATGCGCTTTGCCTCGCCTGAAATGTATGCGAGAGACGAGAGTAGGCGCTGTAGTGAGAGGAGGAGTGAAAAAGGTGCAGGGAAGCCGGACAGTTCTCTCTTCTCGCAGTGGATCTGATACCTGTGAGATCAAAGATGGATATCGCGGGATTCACCGGATTCACGCTCGTGCACAGTGTTGCTAATAAACTGGATGGAATTTAAGTTCTGTTGCTTTTATATGAAAATAAATATAATGAACAAGACACCCAAAGTAGCCTACTTATTTAATTCCATTCCAAATACATGTTTATCAGTCTTTTGTTCTTTAATACAGACATGTGTTTTCTTTCTTTCTTTCTTTCTTTCTTTCTTTCTTTCTTTCTTTCTTTCTTTCTTTCTTTCTTTCTTTTTTTTATTTTTATTTTTTTAATAAAAATTACATTGCATAACCCATAGAGATAGTTTGGGAATATTCACACATAACGTATACACATAAAAAATGATATCAGAGTTTTAAAATCAAATATTTTAAAAGAGAACAGGGCCGTGCAGAGACCTCTGGAGGGGCAGGTGCTCAAAGTATAAAAGGGGGCACATGGAACAAGGCTTTAAATAGGGCTGTGCTCAAAATATCAATACAGCAATATATCAATATATCAATATGGATGATTCTGTATCGATACGGAAGCAAATGCATTGATGCAGTTTTGAAAAAGAAACAGAACAGAAAAGACTAATTTTAAGTTTAAGAGTAAAAAAAAAAAAATGTATGTGCACCTATTAATAACTCTGAGATTAGAAACTGAAGTATCTTAAGTTGTCCCAACCTGATGGATTTTTCTTCTCTGTTAAACAGAATAATAAAGAACAGCTGTAACTATTCCCAAACTATCTGACAGTGCGATCTCTTTGGGTTATGCAATTAAATTTTTATAAAAAATAAATAAATAAAAATAAAAACACATATGTCTGTATTAAAGAAAAAAATATTGATAAACATGTATTTGGAATGGAATTAAATAACAAGTACTTTGGGTGACTTGTTCATTTTATTTATTTTTATATGAAAGCAACAGAACTTGAATTACATCCAGTTTATTAGCAACACTGTACACGAGCGTGAATCCCGCGATATCCATCTTTGATCTCACAGGTGTCCGATCCACTACGAGAAGAGAGATCTGTCCGGCTTGCCTGCGCTTTTTTCACTCCTCCCCTCACTGCAGCCGCCTACTCTCGCATACATTTCAGGCGAGGCAAGGCGCATCTCAAACAAGCCTATTCTCCGGGTCTATGGTTGAGCTCCTCCCTCTTCCACATATTCTCCGGGTCCGGTCTATGGTTGAGCTCCTCGCTCTTCCACATATTCTCCGGTCTATGGTTGAGCTCCTCCCTCCTCCACATATTCTCCGGGTCTATGGTTGAGCTCCTCGCTCTTCCACATATTCTCCGGGTCTATGGTTGAGCTCCTCCCTCTTCCACATATTCTCCGGGTCCGGTCTATGGTTGAGCTCCTCGCTCTTCCACATATTCTCCGGTCTATGGTTGAGCTCCTCCCTCTTCCACATATTCTCCGGGTCCGGTCTATGGTTGAGCTCCTCGCTCTTCCACATATTCTCCGGTCTATGGTTGAGCTCCTCCCTCCTCCACATATTCTCCGGGTCTATGGTTGAGCTCCTCGCTCTTCCACATATTCTCCGGTCTATGGTTGAGCTTCTCGCTCTTCCACATATTCTCCGAGTCCGGTCTATGGTTGAGCTCCTCCTCTTCCACATATTCTCCGAGTCCGGTCTATGGTTGAGCTCCTCCTCTTCCACATATTCTCCGAGTCCGGTCTATGGTTGAGCTCCTCCTCTTCCACATATTCTCCGAGTCCGGTCTATGGTTGAGCTCCTCCCTCTTCCACATATTCTCCGAGTCCGGTCTATGGTTGAGCTCCTCCTCTTCCACATATTCTCCGAGTCCGGTCTATGGTTGAGCTCCTCCCTCTTCCACATATTCTCCGAGTCCGGTCTATGGTTGAGCTCCTCCTCTTCCACATATTCTCCGAGTCCGGTCTATGGTTGAGCTCCTCCCTCTTCCACATATTCTCCGAGTCCGGTCTATGGTTGAGCTCCTCGCTCTTCTACATATTCTCCGGGTCCGGTCTATGGTTGAGCTCCTCCCTCTTCCACATATTCTCCGAGTCCGGTCTATGGTTGAGCTCCTCCTCTTCCACATATTCTCCGGGTCCGGTCTATGGTTGAGCTCCTCCTCTTCCACATATTCTCCGAGTCCGGTCTATGGTTGAGCTCCTCCTCTTCCACATATTCTCCGAGTCCGGTCTATGGTTGAGCTCCTCCCTCTTCCACATATTCTCCGAGTCCGGTCTATGGTTGAGCTCCTCGCTCTTCTACATATTCTCCGGGTCCGGTCTATGGTTGAGCTCCTCGCTCTTCCACATATTCTCCGAGTCCGGTCTATGGTTGAGCTTCTCCCTCTTCCACATATTCTCCGAGTCCGGTCTATGGTTGAGCTCCTCGCTCTTCCACATATTCTCCGAGTCCGGTCTATGGTTGAGCTCCTTCCTCTTCCACATATTCTCCGAGTCCGGTCTATGGTTGAGCTCCTCGCTCTTCCACATATTCTCCGGGTCCGGTCTATGGTTGAGCTCCTCCTCTTCCACATATTCTCCGGGTCTATGGTTGAGCTCCTCACTCTTCCACATATTCTCCGGTCTATGGTTGCCTCACCTGAAATGTAGTCGACAGTACGACAGTAGGCTATGCGGCTGCTGTGAGGGGAGGAGTGAATAAAGGGCGTAGAAAATATAGGCATGTAGGCTACGCACGCACCTCGGCTTACATAAAGGTAAATAGACTATGTTTAGAGTTAAACGAAGTTAAGCTTATATATTTATGCACACTAGTTTACATGTAGGCTATATTGTGTTATGTGTCGTCGTGTGTTAGCTATGTTTGATATGACTATAGCCGATGATAGCTATGTTGTTAGGATAGCCTACGCTAAACGAGCCAATAGCGTTTAAATAGCCTATTTTTTATTTTTCTGTTTCTGTTTTTTTAAAACGTAGGCTATCGTTTTATAAGTTCGTCGAAAATATATAGTGATATAGCGGAATATTATTCATTATAAACTCCTGTGGGGAATGCAGCAGTAACCTTTCCAAGTTGGCAGAAGCACTTCTAATCTAGATATAGCCTACTTGAATTTCTTATTATGTTTTTAAAATTGCACACTTGCATGAAAATGTTAATGTACTTTAAATATATTTTAATGATTATCCTAATAGGCCATGATGAATTATGCATCCAATACAGACGCATAATCTGAGGTGTATCATAATGCATTGATCTGATTGAAGATCTGCTGTAGAAGCATTTGTTCATCTCTGATACATCAAACCTGCAGTCTCAACTAATAAATATTGTAGGATTGTAGAAAACATCAGTTATTAGCATAAATACCAGCATACATCAGTAAATATTAACAGTATAACTTGTGTTGTGAAGGTGTAAATCTACATTTGGAATAAATTTATGAAATAAATCCAAGTCTGATTTTTATTCCAATTTTTTTTTATTTGACAGGAACAGCACTCATTTATCAAGACTGTAAATGATACCATAAATACAATAAAGGCAAATTTTCATCTTGTCCCTGGCCAGTTTTTAAAAAGCAAACTACTTTGTAAAAATACAGCAGCCGCACACTCAAACACTGTGCAAGATCAATTTATTAGCAAGCTTTCAGTCTTGCGACCTTCTTCAGGCATACAAACAAAGTGAATGTGGCCACACAAAAGGGCTCTTGCCAATCACCTCTCTTGATTGCATAATGCCAGACACCTGTGTTAACATGGCTAAGGCTACAGGGATAGGGAACATGGGAAATGTAGTTCAACATAGCCTATATCAAGTATAGCCTTAGGCACAGGGTCTACTGAAAACAAAAAAACAACAATTACATCAAAGCTTCAAATAGATAAATACATTACAAGATTACATTGCATCAACACAAATAGAAAGAAACCACTATTCTATGCAAATATCAGGCTATGACCATCATAGAGCATAGACTAGTCTATAGTGATGAGATTAAAGAAACACGCTCATATCAAACTCCTCATTGAGACCCAGTGGTTGTAGAGCTTCTAACATATAGATCCAATACAGCTCTCTCTGACATAGTCGCCTGTCAACATCACCCCCTCTCTGAGAAGTAACCTGTTCTATTCCCTGAAACCTGAGGGAGGATAGAGGATGCGAGTGGTTATTAAAGTGGCGGGCAACAGGATAATTCACATCATTTCGTCTTATTGAACTTTTGTGTTCGCTAATTCTTTGCTTCAGAGGGCGAATAGTTTTACCAATATAGATCATATCACACGTGCATTTAAGCATATATACAACATTTTTAGTGTTGCATGTGATAACCCCTCTTACTGGAAAAGAGTTCCCTGTTCTAGGATGTGTGAAAGTGTTTGTTTTCCACGTATTGTGGCACTGAGCACAGTTACCACAAGGGTAATTTCCATGTTTGAGGGGAGCTAAAAGTGTCTGTCTGGGACTTGGTAATATATTGGCTCTGACCAATTTATTTTGTAGGTTTGGCCCTCTTTTGTAAACAAAAAGGGGTGGATCTTTGAAATGTTGGATGAGAGCTGGGTCTGAGGTCAAAATGTGCCAATATTTAAGGATGGTACTCTTAAACATGTGAGCCTGAGGGGTATAGGTGGTAATACAGGTTACTGAAAAATTGTTTTCTTCCTGGATACTCTTTGTCAATAAGATCTGTCTTGGTTTCGACAGGGCAGCCTGATGGGCGTCCTCAACACACTGAGTATAACCCCTTTCTAGAAACCTTTGTTTCATTTCCAAAGACTTTTCTATGTAATCTTCATCAGAATGGCATATGCACCTCAGTCTATAAAACTGACTCTTAGGTAAGCCATTTTTCAAGGCTTTAGGATGGGCACTACTTGCCAAAAGGAAGGTGTTACGATCAGTGGGTTTCCTGTAAAGTGTGGTAATGAGGCCTCAATCCTTTAACTCAATCCACATGTCAAGGAAAGATACACGTTGTAGATCATATTCAATTGAGAATTTTAAATCAGCATAAACACCATTCAAAAAAGACACGAACTCTAAGAGTTCTTCCCTTTTCCCTTGAAAAAGACCGAATATATCATCAAGACATCTGTACCACAGTTTCCTGATGGATCGAGTTTGTTCCTCAAAGCGGTACAATATGTAAGAATTTTGAATCAAAATATCGTTACTGAAACCATCATAACCTTTTGTACAGTCTATGGTCATATCATAACAGACACTGGTATCAGTCATAGCAGCATTAGTGTAGGCTATTGAATTTATGACTAATTAAGTGGTGACTATCTTTGGCATATTCAGCCAGTTTCAATAGTTTGGTAACCAACTGGGCTTTTAGCGTTGTGGAATACCTCAAGACATTCCTCAAGCATCTTCTCTCCTTCAAAACCCTCTTAAAACATATTTTTCCCCTCTGAATATTACTCTTCAGCACAGTCAGTAAATTATACCCTGTTATGGATATGTTATTTGTTAGAATCCCTTTGTTTGTCTATCTATCTATGAACATGACATACTTTAGGGTGTAGAATAATGTGAAATGGGACGCAGTGTGTTGGAAAAACAGACATTCTGAATTTCTATCATATTTTTCACATATACTTGGTGCATTTAATATTTCAAAAACACAAATATTGACAATTTGTAGGCTATATATGGCAAGGGGGACGTGGTTCAGCGAGGTCTGTGACAGGAGAGAGGATCGGGAGAAAGCTGCGGCGTGAGTGGGTTAGTGTGAAAGACAAACATCTGTGTCTTGTTTCAGTAATTGGCGAGAGAGACCGGCGGAGGTCTGTGGGTGATCGTGCAGCAGCTGAAGACAGTGGAAAGAGTTTCGTGAAGAGAACGCAGAGCGCCGAGAGCGCGAGGAACGTGTTGATTGACAGCTGATTCTAGTGGACTGAGTTTGATTATATATCGGTGTGCGCGGCCTTGTTTTTTTGTTTTTTTTTAATAAACACACGCAGTCTCCGCAAGCCGACCCTGTCCTCTTCCTTCCTTGAATCTTAAACATTGTTACAGAATACATGATTTATGTATGAATTCATTTATTGCGTGTGGCTCATAAACTGGTCTGGGGTCTATTGGCCAGCCAGCGCTGGTTAAAGGCCTATACTTCACAATGTCTTCATTATCAAGAAATATTCATGTAAACATTAAATCATAGCTATTGCTATAGGAAACCAAATCATTTGTCATGAATTATAGTAAATTTTTACGTGGTCTTGGTTTTTGGAAATACCCCACAAAAACAGTTGCAAACTAGCCTGACTACGTCAGACTTCGTACTTCCGCTCAATTTCATTTCGCTTCTGTACTCAGTCTGAGACAGCGTCATAGCTTTCCGTTTTCCTCCGGCCTGAAAACAGCCGGGCCAATCAACGAACAGAGGGCGGGCTGAGAGCCTTGACGTAGACGCTGATTGTACCGTGGATGCATAGATTTACTTCACATAATCTGCAGAAGTCGTTCACAGCCATGTTCACTCCGGTGTTTCGCTCGATGGTTTTTGTTTTCGCATCATATGTGTGTTTACAGTGGAAGTTAGATGCGGCTGAGCATGCGCATAACACACGCCATAACCAAACATTATGTGATTGGCTTACGGGTAACCAATGATTTTAAACTTCAGACAAGCGCCCCCCCGCGAGAGAGAAAACACTTCTCTATTATGCCATTCCAGACTCTGTCTACGAAGCAAAGCGAAGTAGCAGAGTTTGGTATTACCAGGCTAGTTGCAAACACCCAGAACTGACAGAATTGCCACTTCATCTCTAACCTCAAGCTGTATCCGGATCTGCTTTTGCAGGTGCACAGAGACTGACATGCACTCGGTTATTGTGGTAAAAGAGATAAGAACACTTCAACTCTATTATCCAGAGAACCAGAATAGCCTATGTATATTTATTTTCAAATGTAGTTTTTTTATTACATTGTTTGGAGAAGAAACAAATTGAATAAAGACATTTAAAGGGACAAAATTTTGTATTCCTGTGTCATGCTATGTCCTCTGTAGAGGACACCAAGACCCATTTATTAAGAAAATGAAAATACATAAATAGGCAAAAATAAATAAATAAATAATTAAAATAATTATTTCGATTAAGCTTTCTCTCTCTCCCAAACTTTGTATAAAGATGATTCCAAACCATGTTATGAAAGATATAACGGAATTAATTGATAAAAAATAGAAATACTTGGGGAACTGGGTGAGACGTTATGGATTTGTGTTTACTGTTTTGAGAATACGAGGCATAGTTTCAAGAAATGTGTTTAAACAATCAAGAAAAACTGTAAGAAGACATGAGAAGAGCTTCAAGATGTTCTCCACAACCGTTCATGACGACGGCTACACAATCATCTTTTCCAACTCTTTCTGTTGAGACACTGGATCTGTGAAGAAAACAGCAGAAAACTGTCCTTAGTGAGGAACAACATGGCAAAGAGAAATATCCTAATAATGGAAAAGTCATGTGATGCATCAAACAGTGAAGAGCTTCATACCTGGAGACACCTGGAGTTTCTCTGGCTCCTTCATCATCTGATGCTGACTGTTTCTGACAGCCTACACACACACACACACACACACACACACACACACACACACACACACACACACACACACACACACACACACACACACACACACACACACACACACACAATTATAAGACGTCACGTAAACTAAGTAAAAAGGTGCGGTTTACACAGTTGCTATGGAAACAATGGTGAAAACCATGCTGGAACTTCTGCTATCTTGCACTAGATCTCTCACATGTATGTTAGTCAAGTCACCTTTATTTTTATGCTTTATACAATAGAAATAGTTTAAAAGCAGCTTCACAATAATAAACAGGAGAGTAACATAATTAATGATGCAAACTTCAAATACTTCAACGATGACGCTATTTTCGTCAAGAAACAAAGTGTGTTGTATTATTTTCATGTTATCACGGTAAAGCTGCTTTGATACAATCTGTATTGTAAAAAGTGCTATATAAATAAAGGTGACTTGACTTTTTAAGTCTATTAGTTAAGTATGTTGACTTTAGCAATCTGTGTTTCATTATATACCGACAGTGACAGCTCAGAAATAGCATAAAGCACTTCTTGTTTTTTGCCTCAAGTTACTTTACACGCCTGTAACTCCAGAAGTAATAAAGATTTCTTAATATCCTTTAAGATTCTGGTTCTTAACAAACTTTCCTTTAGGTATCTTCATTTTAAAGGCCCTCGATGGTTCAGTCCCACAGATATTGAGATCTGAATGCCACTTTATGAGTAAATTAGTCAATAGCACACATTTCAGTGGTCAAAAACCCAATGTGGGTCACTTTGCATAAAGCTAATACTTTTTTCTTTTAGAGAGGAATATCTAAAGAACAAATAACGTTAAACTACATCTCATGTTTTTCTATCAATACAATCAAAGAGAATATACCTGTCTGAGTGTCAAAATTTGTATTTTTCTAAAGTTTGCATGCCTGTAACTCCAGAAATATTCAAGATATCTTAAAATCCGTCTAGATTCTCATTCTTGATAAACTTTCCTGTTGACTTCTTCATTTTAAAGGCCCTATATAGTTCAATGCCAGAGATATGGAGATCTCAAAGCAGCTCCATGTTCAAATGGTTTAATTTTATTTTACCCATTCTCAATGATCAAGAACCAAATGTGGCTCACTTTGCACACAACTGATACTTATTGCATTTAAAGAGGAAGAATAAATTGAGAATGAAAATATTGAAGAAAATATTGATGAATGAAACTAGAAATGGATCTGGTTTCCCTCTATGAAAAGAATTACATAAAACACACTTCTCTGAGGTCCAGAAACCCACAGAAGATTAGGTTAAACTGATACACATTACCTTGCTCTCAAACATGTATGTATAAGAATCTTTCTTTGCATCAGTTTTAGGGATATTTGGAAGATGGGATTGTTCATTTTAACAGCTACTGAAGCTAGGAGCAAGAGTATAAAATATGCATTATCGTAACCACACGTTCCCACATTGAACCTTAAAAATGAAGATTACATTTTTTTTATATATATAAGAACAAGAATCTAAGAGGATATGAAGATATCTTTAACACTTCTTGAATTAAAGACATGTAAACTTCTGAATTTCTTCTGTTGTTGGCACTCAGAGGTGTGTGTGTTGTGTGCAGTTGTTCTGATAGAGGGAAACACAATGACTAGAAGCTAAACTGATTCTGCTAAACAATTTTGGGGGCAAACAAACTGAATTATTAATGCAGGACCATAATACTTGTGTGAAAGCTTACAGAACTTTGTGTGTTTAAGTGAATGTTGTAATATATTCTTATATTTTTATTTTATTTCATTTTTCGAAATAATCAGCATAAACAGTAATGAAGAACTGGAGCATTATAGCCTATATTGTTTTTCTATATTCTTGCGAAGTTTAGTGGCAAATGTCAGATTGTCACTGTGTTTGCTGCTAATATCATGACAGAGGGAAACCCCGATCCGTCGTGCATTTCCTAAAAAACACAGAACAGATCAGATGTGTGCCTAGTCGAATTTTTACTTAAAAGAATTGGGTATAGCTGGCAATTAACAGAGGGTTCTTTATTAATACATATATTTATAATTTTGTTATTGTTATTTTACAACAATACTAAGAGCAATGTGTAACATATCAAATTTAGTTCTACACTCACTTACTTTTGTTTCCCACTAAATAATGTTTTTCACTAAATGTTTAGATTTCATACCATTACTGTGCACTCATGAATTTAGAGTAACTTTTGCTGCTGAATTATTGATTAATCTCATTTATAATAGGATTTTTGTCATAGATTATGATTATATATTTTTTCCATTTGTTGTTTTTCTCTATAATGAACTTGTCTGTATTTAGTAGATTGTGTTTAACACAAAGAGGTATAGAAAATCTACATTGTTTTGTTTTTTTTCAAACTGTGCTAGTATTGGATCAGGGTATCGGCCCAAATCCTGAATTTTTGGTATCGGATCAGATTGGTTCTGCAAAAATTGTATCGGTGCATTCCTATTAAAAAGTTACATACATTTGGTTCTTGACCATTGAAATTGGGTAAAATTCAACAATTTGGACATGGAGTCACATTGGGGTCCCAGTATCTATGGAACTGAGCTATATAGGGCCTTACAAATTAAGAAGTCAAAAGGAAAGTTTATTAAGAATGAGAATCTAGAAGATCTTCAGATATCTTGATTACTTTTAGAGTAACAGGCATGCAAACTTGAGGAAAGTAATGTTTTTGACACTCAGACAGGTATATTCTCTGTGATTGTATTGATAGAAAAACATGAGATGTAGTTTAACGTTATTTGTTCTTTAGATATTCCTCTTTAAAAGAAAAAAGTATTAGCTTTATGCAAAGTGACCCACATTGGGTTTTTGACCACTGAAATGTGTGCTATTGACCAGTTTACTCATGGAGCCGCATTAAGATCTCCATATCTGCGGGATTTAACCATCGAAGGCCTTTAAAATGAAGATACCTAAAGGAAAGTTTGTTAAACTGTTATGAAGATCCAAATGATCAGATCGAGTCAGTCTTTAGTGACACAGAAGTCCTGAGGGCGACGTCTAAACTGTTCTGGGTTCAGCTGCAGCTTTTACTGTTCAAATGTTTGAATTACTCGTAGATGAAAAATGTATGAGATCTAAAATTAGGAGCGAAACACCACTCATTTTTAAGAGCTGCTCCTAAATTTCCATGTTAGTAGAAACTTTTAGCCGAAAGATTTTGGTGAATACAGACTCAGATTATTAGAACCGCAGTAATGCTCATATCCATTGATAAAATAATAAATGTAAGTAATACTTGCCCTCCTCCTCCTACAGAAGCAGCAAAAAACCAAGATGATGATGATGAAGATGATGAAGACTGGAATTAAAGCATAAAGCCAGTGTAGGTCAGAGGAGCTGAGAGGTGTTGGGCTGGAGGAGGAGTGTGGAGGAGCTGGACTGGAGGAAACTGGAGCTTCTGGAAGAGACAACAGGAACAGAAATTAATAATAAGAGAATCATAAACAGTAAAATCAAAAATGTCTCACAATCTGCCAAAAGTCAAGCCATTACTTTTTCTGTACAAAATTCCCCACCTCACGCATGTGTGAGTCGAACTTGTTCAGAGTTTCCCAGGGGGGCAATCCATCGCCCGAAAAGCGTACCAAACCCCGTGGGCCGCCATTGGCTAACAAGCCATCACCTGCTGTTAGCATCCCATTGACTCCCATTCATTTTGGCATCACTTTGACAGTGATTAACTTTACATCTGAGGCGTTTAAAGACTCCATTTGTCCATTGTTTATTTCTAAAGAAACACGACAATGTATAAAAGGCTCCATTACCTTGTATCTTACGTTATGGCCCCGTAGAAGCAGTTTTTGTAAAAATAGGCTAACGATTGCGTCATAACCACGCGACTCTCTGGAAATTACCGTATAGACATGAGGAAATAAAGTCAAGGGAGGCATAAGGAAGGACGTGAAGGCAAAAAGTCCGATAAAGTCAAGGGAGAAGCCCATAGAGAGTCATAAAGTTGCTCCTGCTCCTAGCTCAAGGACAGCTCCTACTCACGCTCTCCGTCTCTGCAAGATTCGGAAGGGAATGATTCAGATTTATCTAATGATTCAGGTTTACTAGAAGACTTACAACTGTCAGACAGGTTGCTCACATGTCACGTCACATCTACCTCATCAAGCTCAGTTTGCAGTACGCTCAGCCACAGGAAGTGAGTGCTTCAAATTTGCTTCACTTTTCTCCATTGAAATTTATGGGGTCGCTGTGTCCATTTCTTTGAGATGGTCCTCACTGCGGAACATGAAATCCACGGGGAGGAGTCGGATAAAATCCAACTCCTCCCACCTTACATATACCTAAACCTACCCATCTCCACCCCTTAATCCCTAAACCCACTCCTAAACCTACCAATCTCCACCCCTTATATCTGGATCCAACTCCGCCCCCCCGGATCTCATGTACTGCATTGAGGTGCTACTGATTTCTTCTACTGTCTATGGAGTTTCCTGGCATTGTTTATTTTCTTTCTAAATTTCCTTGTGTGATATTGCTGTACGTTCATAATGTGATAAAGAGCGCACGGGACTGCTAGAGCAGCGCACACACTTGTGTAATCTGACACCTCTTGTTATCAGCAGCGGCAGGCCGATCTGTTTAATGTTGCTGCATTTAGAATATATATATATTGCAATAAGCTCTGGTTTGGTGTTACTTCATATAACTTTAACTTATCTGTGTATATTCTGTCATGTCATATTATCATTTATATTTATCATCCTTATTTTGTTCTCTCACAGAAAACACTTTTATAAGTAGGCTATATCCACACAAAACCTGCAACTGTATGACCTAATATAGGCTACATTGAAGATGGACAAGTTAACTCTGGAGCAGCTGCAGTTCTTTCTCCAACCATCCCACTGCGCGCAGAATATCACACACTTTCTTTAAGTCAATGAAGGATCTGTGTGTTTGCAGAAATTATGCACTTTTCTTCTTTTACAAATCATTAAATCATCTAATTATTAGGGCTGGGAGAAAAAAAATCACCTAGGTATCGCGATTTTTTAAACGATTTTAAAATCGATTTTTTTTATTCGCCTACATAAGTGATATTAATTCAAATTAAATTGCTTTATTTTTTTCAAAAGTTAGCCACTTTCGTTTCAACAGAGGATGAAATGTGTCGTTATCTTTAAGTGTTGAGTGACGTAATATAAGTGGACGCGTGAAAGCGTCGTGAGATAGTCATGAGACTGAATGCACTGAAAAGCCATCGCGAGGCTCGCTCCCAATAATAACCAACTGCAGAACCGCAGAACCATACGTCATAACAGTGTGAGGACGACAGCTCCAGCCTGACAGTCTGATGCCGGAAGTGGGCGGGGTCAAAGTCTGATGCCGGAAGTGGACGGAGTTCATGTTTAACACGGTAGAACAGGGATGGGCAACTTCGGTCCTGGAGGGCCACTGTCTTACAGAGTTTAGCTCCAACCCTGAAAAAATCACCTGCCTGTAATTTTCTAGTAATCCTGAGGACCTTGATTAGCTTGTTCAGGTGTGTTTGATTAGGGTTGAAGCTAAACTCTGTAGGACAGTGGCCCTCCAGGACCGAAGTTGCCCATCCCTGCGGTAGAACAAGGAAAAGAAGAAGAGAAGAAGCTAAAAATAAGTTATATCTTTGTTGGATACAACATACAATGTTACGCTTATACAAAACGGCTCTAAGTATTTTGTTAGTTAATATTCAACAATACTATTGATTGATCTGTCATTGACACCATTATATGAGAACTGAACTGAGCTGGATGATAACATCACAGTTTTCTCCAGAATGGCTAACGTAACGTTATATAGATTAATTAACTGGTATGAACATCTGGAGTTATTTTTTAATATACAGTGGCAATATATATTATTTTACATTTATCCATTTGGCAGACACTTTTATCCAAAGCGACTTGCGTTGCATTTCAAGGTACATGTATTTAATAGTAGTCCCTTTGGAATTAGATGGTTTTCTGCATGATTTAGACAAAATATTAAATTATCTTCAATAATACACAAACAATCCACACTGAAACTTAAGCTAACAAAACACAAACAATTATATATTTCTGTATTTATATTTTGTTATAATAATATTTCATATCTATGAATGCATCCCATTAAACATGCAAACACACAGGATAAGTTTGAGTAGGGTTGGAGTTAAAGGAGATGAAAGGTGCCTCAGGATTAACTCCATTTGTATGGAGTTTTTATTTATTTGATTTATTTTTCACTTGAGAATTATTGTTAAATGTGTGCCTGCATAACTTTTATAAGATTTATTTTCTTTGATTTTATTTTATTATGTATAACTTATTTATTATTTAGTTAGATTTTGTATTTTTATTTAATTACTATTATTTATTTGGAGCAATTAAATCAAATGTTCAAACGCTCAACCTTTGTTTTCATATCATTCTTTTTTTGTTTTAAGCTTTGTTCAATTTATATTGTTAATCATTTGATTCAACGAAACAAATGGATAAAGTATAATTTTAACTTTTCAAAAACTATTAACATTTGTTAATAGTAGTATATTGTATTTTGTTAATAGGACAAAACATAATTCTTATATTTTATCATATTTAAGATATAACATTTTCAATTAAATCGTTGAAATGCCTTGCTGCGCCCACTTCCGGCTTCAGACTGTCAGGCTGGCGCTGTCATCCTCACACTGCTATGACGTATGGTTGTGCGGTTCTGCAGTCAGACCGTCAGACCCATAGATATCATATAAAGGCTAGATGTCTCGTCCGCGCTGCTGGCCAATGGAGCTCGACATCCGCACACGGCGGCCATCTTAAGACAGGGTGCTCACTCACTCATAACATGGTGCATGTACTTTTAAATAACCATAACTTGCTCAATTTTCTACCGATTTTCAAACGGTTTGGTTTGTTATAAACGTCAGAGATGTAGCTATTATACTGCATACATATGAATAATTATGTTCAAAATGTTTAAGCATTCAGAATTATAGCCACGTTAATAACGTTTGTAAGAAACCAAACCGTTTGTAAATCCGTCCAGATTTCAGCGAGATAAGAGGATTTGTGTGCGTGCTGCTCACTCACCTTAATTCACAGAGCCCTGTCCTAAGATGGCCGCCGGTGATGCCGGAAGTGACTCCGCCTTAAGACATCTAGCCTTTATATCTATGGTCAGACCTATCTCCGCTCTCGCTAGTAGGCTAGTGATGGCAAAATGAGGCTTCCTGAACCACTGAGACCTTGCAGGCTATTGCTTCAGCTAAAGGTTCATTACTCGAAGCTTCATTCAGCATTGCTCACTAGTGACACCTAGCTACTGTGCAAAGAAATAGCAGACAAATTCATTCATTCTGAACCAGTGTCGCGGGCGCGCCTTCCCTCCGTAATTATATATAAAATATATATTTTTATAAAAAAAATATATATTTTATAAAAATACTTTTATAAATAAAAATATTTATAATTTTACTTAATTTTATAATGTAAATTAGCTCCAAAATAGTGATGTCACTGTCTAAGCAGAGGGATGTTGTGCAACCCTATGGAATATAGTCCACACATGACAAATGAGGTAATAATCAATATTTCAGAATAATTCAAACTCAGATATTGGTGTGTGATATCTGAGTTTTAATTATTTGACTACAAATCTCACCTCATCATTCCTCCCAGTGATTATTTCCAGGATAAACTGAGATGCCCCCAAGCTGGCTTCTTAAAACTGACTAAATATTTAAAAAGAGCCAAAAGAGCTGTTCTTTTGAACGGCTCTTTGAAAGGAACGGATCGCCAAGATCCGGATCCCCTCAAAGAGCCATAAATCCCATCACTAATTCATTCATCACTGAAAACAGGATGACTAATCGATTCTTGGGATTTAAGAATCGATATCGTTTCGTCAAAATGAGAATCGATTAAAATCGAGAAATCGATATTTTTACCCAGCCCTAGTATCGTGATAGTATCGAATCGGGAGATAGGTGTATCGTCCCAGCCCTACTAATAATATAGATTATTACCTGAATGTTAGCCTATCACTTAGCCTAGGCTAATTGTTTTCAACAGAAGATTTTTCAAAAAGCATTTGCTTGGTACGGTGTATAATCATGACCATGCACACACACTACCGGTCAAAAGTTTAGAAACATTACTATTTTTTATGTTATTGAACATAAACATGTTGTCAAGCATGTATTTATTTTATCCCAAAAAAAAAAAAAAAATCCCCAGTAATATTGTGAAAACATTATTGTTTTATATTGTGAAAATAGAAAACAATGGATTTCTATTTTAATATATTTTAAAATATAATCTATTTCTCTGATGCAAAGCTGAATTTTCATCAGTCATTATTGGCTGGACGGCGCTTGTTAATGGACTCGCACGCCTCGATTATTATTTACTGAAATGTCCACAAGTTGTAGGAGCTGTTTTAATTTATATATTCTTTAACTTCTATTTGTTATATTCCATTTAGTTATTAGGAAATGTTTTCTTACTGCTAAGCACTGACACATTGTCCTCTTCCTCTAGAAACTCGCTTGATTTATCAGCAACACTGATGTTCTATTGCAGATCTACATTTAGCAACATCGTTACAGTTGCTGTAGATTTATTTGACTGTGATTAGTCTTGCTTTCAAGTTACCAAAAATCCAAATAAACAGTCAATGAATCCAGTTTGTCCTTGTGCTGTGTGAAAAACTGTGTGTACCTTCTCTCCACTCCAGCCAACTCCCGAGGGAATGTTTCAGGTTATTCAGTAACCAATTACCCAATAATGAAGCCTACTGGACACACACCTATGACAAAGTCTAAAGAAAAGCAAACACATGCCCATACAAGGATTATTATCAATGTTGGACACAGTTGTGCTGATTAATATTTTTTTGGAACCTGTGGTAGGGATTTACTTACAGCTTGCGCCAGTGCAAAACCTATTTTGCCATAAAAAAAAATAAAAAATACTGTCAGGATTTACTAAAGACAGTGGATATTAGCGCTGAAAAAGGCATTGACAATAATTTTTTTCGGCTGACCTACTTATTTCAGGATTCATTGATGAATAAAAAAAGTTCGAAAGAATGGCATTTATTCAAAATATAAATCTTTTCTAACAATATAAATCTTTACTATCACTTTATCAATTTAACACATCCTTCCTTAAATAAAAGTATTGATTTACTTTTTTTTTAAATTAGCTGACCACAAACTGTTGAACGGTATAGTGAATATATTGTTACAAAGAATTTCTATTTTAAATAAAATGCTCTTTTTTTTTACTCTTTATTCATCAAAGAATCCTGAAAAAAAAAAACTATCACAGGTTCCAAAAATAATTTATTAAGCAACACAACTGTTTCCAACATTGATAAATCATCATATTAGAATGATTTCTGAAGGATCATGTGACACTGAAGACTGGAGTAATGATGCTGAAAATTCAGCTTTGATCACAGGAATAAATTACAATATATTTCACATAGAAAACCATTATTTTAAATTGTAATAATTTTTTTTTTTTTTCTCTGTATTTTTGATCAAATGAATATCAGGCTTGATGAGCATAAGAGATTTATTTGGGGGGAAAAAATAGTAATATTTCCAAACTTTTGAGAGTATATTCTTCTAGTACATTAAATGCAAAAAGTTATTATACTCACTGTTGACAACAAGTGTAGCTTTCACCTCACACACGTCCTTTCCAAAGAAAGCTTGTGCTATATAGAGTCCTGATCTGGAGATGTTCACGTTGTGAATGGTTACGCGCACGCATTCTCCTCCAACTAGCACTGAGACTCCAGATGTGTCCACAACAGTACATCCTTCATGAGGGACACACTTCTGGGAGATCAACAAAGACGTTTTCATAGTTTCTTCTTTAAAAATGATCCTCAATCTATCGGCTTTCTCCGCTTTATCCATCGGGAATAGCAGTGTAACGTTTTCTCCATGGTTTGCCTCGATCTTCGACCCATCAGCAAGTAAAGCATCGACTGGTAAACAGAGAGAAAGTGTTTAGGATGACAATCAATGCTTTAGAATAATGAGCGATGAACTGACATTAATTTAGGCTACATTTATTTTACAGTTGAATAAAAACAAGCATTTGTCCAGTAACCCCAACTCTTTAACGTTACCTGAAACCAACACAACGTGAACTAACACGAAGACAGTGGAAATTAATTTCATATTTAAAAAACTGTGCGGAAACTCCTAAATTTGATCCAAAATAGCATGTAACGCAGCGGGATATCGTGTGTTTGGTTTGATTCAACGGACTGCTCCTGCTCGCGCACACGCACAGACTGTGGAACCCAGTCTCACAATAACCTCGCCTTCAAAGCTAGGTGTGGGTTTGCCATTGACAGTATAAGGCCTTTAAGGCTTAGGGGTTTTCTAGCTGAGTGCCCTGGTGGTTTTCGATGTCACCGTGTTGGGTGTGGGCGTGGCCTAAATGCGCTCTGTACTTCCTTATTCTTGCTCATTTCTGGTCACCGACTCACAGTGAAGATGCCCTCCTCATTCTGTCCATCTTTTGCACATAACGTTTTGCGATCATGAGCCTTCATCATCATTTATTGGTTTAAACCGTGATTACAAATAGTATATTCTTACTAACCGCTCTCTGGTATTTTAAATCACTGTATCGGCTAATAAGTTAAACAAGTCTGTTTTCATAAAGGAGCTCAAAAGCTTTCTAGTGCCCAGCCCTCACAAACATCTTCATACTGTCTCGTTAAGCACAGTTTAACATTGATAGGATATAAATTGGATAAAGTATTTCAATACAAACATTTCAGTCAAATAACGTTATGTCAAAAAGTAGCCTACGTTAGAAGTAGCCTAGGCCTAGGCAGCCTAATTCTGCGCAATTTGGCACATACGCAACAAAATATATCATTAATGTTACTCCAATTATTTGATCTTGTGTAATTATGAATTACAATTATAATTATAAACACAATGACAAATATCAAAATAGCTGAAAAAAGCTTTTTATTTTTATTATAGGCCTACATGTAACCAGGGGTTAAAGTTACCTAAGTTACCGGCACCTCAGATAAATTTATAAATAAATAGATTCAAATCAAATCATTCTCATCAACTTCAATGATTCTCATCATTCATCAAATCAAAACTGAATATCACCGCCTGGCCGCGCCTTCACAAACACACTTCCCGACGTTACGTTCTCAGTCACGGTTCTCCTGTCTGATTTGAGTGCATATTTTTGCTTTTCTATATAGTCATAATTTCTCTTTAGACGCCTAAATTTATTGTATTTTTCTTTTCCAAAGAATTCTGCAATGTCAATAACCTATTAATGCTTTTACATAACTCTCACTGCCATATCCAGCCTCAGTTTTAATTGAATGTTAACTTCCGCTATTGAACTTCCTGCAGTAGGGCTGTTACTGGTACCTATTGAAAGCAGATTCAAAGAGTTAGTTTAAACAGAGAAAAATGACGAATTGCTGAAACCAGTGGATAATCAAAAACAATCAAGTTAAATAATAACTAAATTTGAAACGGTCTCTGTAGTGATCATTGAAAATGCAGCACCTAGTCCACAAGGCTGATTGTCTTTCTGTGTGGATTGTCATTCAGTTGAACTTCAGGCTGATACATTGGATCGTCAGGCTGTGATGGCACTCTCCTCGGTCTGGCTTTTAATCCATCCTGCCACAAAATTTCATAATGCATGGCAAAATTGTCTTTAGGAAAAGTCTCAAGTGAAATTGTCACCTTTGCACTGTCTCAGTCTCCCCCTGTGACCCCTCTCAGAAGTGTCAACTTCCTCTTTTAGGAGGGTGGCTGCAGGCCCCACTTCCTCTTTTATTTTTCTGCAGTCATCCCACTTTTCAAGGCAGCTGTCTGAAATCTTGAACACTCAGAGAACCGCAAAAAATCGAATTAAACAGCTTAATTTCCAATAGTCTCTTCTGGTTTATAACACAGCAATTCCTCAATTTATTAAAAAGCGTAGTCCTTCATTGCGGAAAAAGCAAGCACTTCTTCTGTGCAAAGACGCAGAAAAAACACAGGAAACCTCCTCTAATTAATACAGCGTATAATGTAAACCAAAATAATTATTTGTCTTTTCTCCTTTTTTTCAAGAAACCAAAATAAAATGGCTCTAATATGTCTGTTATGTGCTTGTTCAAATCACAATTTCTATTTAATGTTGGTCACCCAATCTCATTCTCATACTATGCACAATGCACAAAAATATCTTAGTTAAACATAAACAATTGACTCTTAGAATTTCTGCAATGTGTCAGTTTTTCACACTGTCTCCCAGGGATAACGGGATACAAATTCTAGACGCCTTCATATAGAGAGTATAATATTTAACCACGTGCAATTCATATAGTACGATTTATTCATCACTTTAAGAGCACCTGTTGCTCGGTTTTATGTATCTCATCTACATAAATACATAATTAAAGTATAACTCATAAAAGTTTATTTATGACTCAAAATTTCCTAATTATCACAGAATGCATATTCCTATTATTATGATTTATAATTTTATCAATTTCTTCATTTTTTTTTCTTTTTTTTATTGTACTATCACACATAACTTCAACAGTTCTGATTCCCTAAATATGTTTTTCTTAGTGACTGTTTGTAAAACCCTGTGCTCTCAGATTGCCACACATTTTTGTCAGTGGTTGGCCACCAATCTTTTAGTGAGTCACATTGTTTCACAAAAAGCCCCAATTCTCTCCACTCTGCAGTCAGTGGTTTAGCTAAAGAGATGTGAGGGACGGCCCCCTCCACATCATACAGTGATGCTTGGCTATGTCAATTCAACCTTTACAGCACAACATTTATCTGACCAAACTAACTCTGAGGTTTTCAGTTCCTCAATCTCTAGTTCAGACCATTTTTCAGCAAAAATTTCATCTGGCTCACTGCTAACATGACATGTGCAATGCAAATCACTTTCTTCCATGAAATCATGGTCAGGAGGCATCCTATTTGTGGCTTTGTTTTGCAGACCACACTGAGGAGTGCTCCATTCAAAAACATATAATATTTCAGTTGGCATTCGCACCATACTCATATCAGCAGTGAGGCCACTGTCATCACAATACAAATCCAGCTTTAGTTTACACATCAAATCTCTTCCCAGAAGATTACAAGGACAGGTATTAGTCACAAGAAGAGCATGAGAAAATGAGCAATCACCAATCTGACAAGACAAATCTGCTGTTTATGGTTCCTTTACCAGATGCCCTGTGGCACTTCTGGAGGTTGCCCATTTTCCAGATAATACAGTTGAATCAGGCAATTGTTCATTTTTAATTACTGCTTCTTTGTCTGGAAATTGCCTCATTTAACCATAAATCTATAATTCGACAATCAAAGTCATAATTATCTTTTTCCTTTCTTTTTGAAATTTTCCTTTGTCTTTTGCAGATGGCTTACACTCAGACACCCCTTACCTGTCAGGGATCACTGGTGATCCTGGATTATTTTAGTTCAAAATATGTTTGAGCTTATATATCTCAATATTAATAACAGTCTGGTTAATTTTGAGTCATGAACTATAAACTCTCAAGGGTTGGCTTTCTAAATGTATGTGTGTTATTTTTCTATTCAGAATTACTTTGGGCATTTCATGTATGCAGCACTTGCCAAAATTGGGGGTGATGAGGAAGGGGTTAAACACACATTAAATCTGTACAATTTAATTAACTGTGGTATCCTATGATGTCACCACGTTCCCTTTTGAGAAATCCACTGTCTCCAACTCTTTATCATTAACATTACCCTTTTTTTTTTTTACTCAACAGTATTTATATTTGCGTATTTAAATCTTTCCCCCGCGTGGTCACCACGCACTATATTCACTGTGTTAATTCTTTCACCAGCGTGGCCACCACGCACCTGCCTATATTCGTCAATATAGGACTTTCAAAATGCCTCCATCCGTCGATGTAGGTCTTTCCCAAACAAATGCCTCCGTAATGTCTGAAAATTACTATCAGGCTTATTTCAAACAGGCACCCATTTGGCGTTTGAGAAAATTACTATCAGGCTTATTCTCAAACTCTGGCCCTTTTGGGAAAGCAATTAACACGTATTTGAGAAATTACTTTCAGGCTTATTCTCAAACCCTGTTTGGAAATTACTTTCAGGCTTATTCCAAAACCCTGACCCTTTTAGGAAAAATATTCAATACGCAAATAATTTTCTTATTTACTACGTAAATAATTTTCTCTCACCGTCTTTTGATGACCTTGTGAGTTCAATTCTAGGAGTGCGTTCACCTTGGTCGTCGTGATGAGTAGAACAATTCTCTCTCCTTAAGATTGAGGATATTGAACCGCAGAGTATCAGTCAATTGTTCCCCTCAATCACGGCGATCGTCGGTTTACTGCATCCCATCGTCCTCGTCGCCATTTGTCGTGGAAATTCTTTCTCAACTTTAAATAATAATTGGAAGACAGCTGGAGATTTCAAAAGTTATAAAGATCTTTATTTCTTGCAAGAAAGGCTGTTCACCCATCAGTCAGAGTCTGATAAGAGAAGCGCCAGGGGTTAGTTCCCTTTGCCATGGTTATATACCCCTAACACATCCTGGATAGGCTACATCAGGTCTTGTTTACCTTAAAAGGATACATCTTTGTTCAAGATCTCTCGTCTAACATAAATTCTATCTAGACAGAACAATACCATGTCTGCTAAAGGTTCCTGTTTTTGTTTTAGCTGCTGCTCAAATTCACACATTTTGCCTATCTTTAGTTCGATCCAAGCTGTGCACAGATTTTTCACACTTGAAGTACAACAATAGGTCACTTTGAGTACACATAGTCTCTTTGCTACTAAGTCGTCTATCACCCAGAACTAGGCATGTGCCGGTATCACATTTTCATGCTGCGATTAATTGAGTGATCTTTTATCACGGTATACGGTATTATCACGGTATTTTAATTGCACATGAGAAACAGATGGATTTGGGGGGGATGTAAAAAATAAAATAAAACTTGCATCACAAGGTGTAATTGTGATTGTCAAAACATTTGGTAACTAAACTGAATTTTATTAAGTTTAGTGACAACATGTTACAATGATTACATGGTACAATGACTGGTAGGCTACTGTTTGTATTGCTTAACACAAATTTAACGATTTCAATTCAATACTTGGGATTTGATTTAAATCTTGATTCAATATTGACTTATTTTGGATAAATATTAGGAAGGCTACAGTAGATAGCCCACATGTTATTTTTTTCTCATGAAAAAAAATATCTCACATAATGCCATGTAACCATATAGAGCCCTATCAGCTGGTATTATTAAAGGTTACAAATAACTAATTAAATCAAATATAATGCAGTTTTCATTATAATAACAATTATGTAATGACACAAGTAAAAATATAATAAATATGTAAAAAAGTGCAGTGCACATATTCAGCAAAATACTCCTCTTTATCTATATGTTTTAGTCATCTAACATGCTGCTGGTCATTAAATAGTTTAAATGTAACGTTCTGTGACACAATTGTTCTCCTGTTTCATATCAAAAGTAACCTGCTCTGTCTTGTTTGACGGTCTTCGTGTCCTCTTTGCTCCGCGATTTTTCTCTGCGTGAGAAAACGGATGTGTGGCGTGAGCGTGTGAAGAGTCTCGCGCTGAATGCGTCGAGTTGGCAGCTCTGCTTTTAGAAGCGGGATGGATCCGGATAGATCGGCGGCGGCCATAGACTGTAGGCGGCGGCGTTCCTCCTTCCACCATGCTGCTTCTCCATGTGAGGACTGTTTACATTAGACTAGAAGTGCGCACCGGCCGCATGCTTATACACGTGGCGATTGTTTACATCAGAGTGCGCACGTGTTTCGCGCAGTTTGTTTAAGCGGTTGATGGAAAATAAGCTATAATGCGCGTTCTAAAAATCTAAATTCGGATCTATTATTTTTCACGGTATTTTGAAGTGCCCGCGATAACAATACCCAGCAAACATTGGTCCGACGGCAACGTCGTGTCCCTGGCCAAAAATAGTCGCGGTATGACGGCATACATCGGTAAAAATATGTAACACAGAACATTTCCTAAAAATGCATTCAGATACATGTGTGCATGTCTACAGTTATCTGAGGTTGCATGTATAATTGTTATTTTGACTTTTAGCTACGTGTAGTTCAATATATACCATGTTGTGTTTCGGGTGAGAGAGGACGTCACCATGGCGACGTCTTTTACACGTGCATTTATAGACCTAAACCATAGCTTAAGGCTCGTAGAGGAAAGTTTGGATGTAAATCGACCTTGAGTTCAAATCCGCCTTTTGCCGAACTCGCTCTACTCTCGACCCTTTCCCATCTCATATCAGCCCGAAAAGCCATTTGCTTTTAATAAAAAAGAAGAATATGAAAAATGGAAATATGCGAAAAGTGGAAATGAAGTGTAAAATAATAAAGTGTTTATCGTTATCCATTTAATAAGTTTAATAAATAATAATATACACTCTTATTATTGCATATTTCAACACTGGTGCAAACAGGAGCCTATCTTCCACTAGCCTATAGCCTACATAGCATCTAACATTATTTAGACCTTCTACACTTAGCCAATTGCAAAGAAAATACTGATATTTTACATAGTGTAGCTAAATAAAATCTATATCAATTTTCACTCAATAGGCTATAAATAGAATATAGCCTATCGCTATTTAAACTTAAATAATGACAGAAATGCGGGACACGGATTACGTTTTGCGGGACAAAGCTCCCGGTCACCCTGTAGTTTACCTGAAATAAGTGCCAAGTTGACAGCGACAATGGTTTTTGGAAACGTAAGGCTGGACTCACATATCGCGCCTAAAAACGCATAGAAAACGCTAGGCGCGTCGCGTTCTCCTTTTTCAAAAGCGCTAGGACGCGGTTGCGCTCCGGAGGCGTCTGTCGTTGCTAAGCAACCATCAGCTGCGCTCTCCGTTACAGCAAGGAAATTTCAGAAATGGATTTCTACCACAGAAAAACCCTTGCTGTAACTCTGTTACAAGATTTATTTTCTAAGAAAAGTAAAAAACGCTACAGTGTGTGGGTGCACCCGATACTCCAACAACGCAAAAAAACATGGGGAATTTCACCAGCTGATCCAAGAGCTCCGCCTGGACAATGAACGGTTCAAAGCCTATTTCAGAGTGGACCAGGACCAATTTGATTATATTTTAAGAAAAGTTGGCCCAAGTAAACAGAGCTTTTGCCGTGAAACCATCTCTCCTGAGCAACGGCTCTGCATTTGTCTGAGGTTAGACTATAACTGAAGTGGTCATAAAACGCCAGAAATAGCAAACACATACACATTTATATATAGAATATAGAACAATTCTGTATAAACAATGATGGATTTAACAATGAATCAGTTGTGAGCATTAATATTTTTAGTAAAAATATTTTTTAGTAACTAGTGCAGCAGTTTACAGTGTTAGGTTCTTGTCACGTGACCTACGGTGCGCTTGCGGCATTCTGAAAAGTTGAGATGTTTTTATCTCGATGCGGCGCGGACGCGCATGGAAAAAATGAGCGCGTCGCACCGCGACCGCGTCGCTTCCATTATGAGCGTGCATACCGCGCGCCTACATTTGAAATAATGAACTTGAGCGCGCAAAAGACGCGATATGTGAGTCCAGCCTAAGACAGCTAACAGGTAAAGTCATGTCCAGTGTATATTTTCATAATGTGACATGTTTTCATAAACATCCCAAGGGGATCAATAACGTTTCTATCTATATATCTATCTATCTATGTAGTTTAAATAATTGCAGTATATATTTTAGCATTTTTGATCACTAAAAGAAGCCTATTAGTGCGATTAGCTAGATGACATCAAAGTCAGTAAACTTAACACACTTGCTTTTACACTGGAGGAAAAACTTTACATTTATTTCATTTAAAGGTGCTCTAAGTGATGTTTGGGTGACGTCACTTCTTGTTGACGCTTAAAGTATTGTCAAACAAAACGGAGGCTAGCTAGACCCTCCCTCCTCCTCATCCGCACACTAACTCCCCAAACCCCACCTCAAATCCTTCTTGTCGGTTATTGGCTGGAACAGTTTGTTATGTTTCATGGTGCGGGTGAGCCCAGTTTGTTTTTGTTGCTGTTTGTGGAGCCTGGGGTGTCTGCAGAGACCACTTTTTTTTACAGTGTGTTCAGGGGACAGGTAGCTACGGATAGTGAGGAGATGTTTGCTGTATGTGACAAAAAATGTTTTGGCCTAAAAAACGCGTGACATTGCTTAGAGCACCTTTAATTTATTTAAATGTAAATCTCGTTGGGTATTGTTCTACTTGAACCATTCAATCCCTTTTAGTAATCCTTCATGATTTATTATTTTTTTCTATTGAAAGGCCTCTCACGGCCCACCTACAATACCTCCGTGGCCCAAGTTACCAATAGATACCAAACGAAGTTCATCTGCATCCACCCCAACTCTGCAAAATGTTACTCTACGGAGCAAAATGCCTCCAATAGATTGGAAGCAGTGTATCTTTTACCAACAAGATCAGAAAGAAAAACTACATCTCATACAAGAAATGAAATTTCTCCACAAACGGCAACAAAAACAAACTGGGCTCACCCGCACCATGAAAAATAACAAACTGTTCCAGCCAATAACCGACAAGAAGGATTTGAGGTGGGGTTTGGGGAGTTAGTGTGCGGATGAGGAGGAGGGAGGGTCTAGCTAGTCTCCGTTTTGTTTGACAATAGTTCTTATTCGATCTACGTCATCAATGTTCGCGGCGGCCATGTTGTTGACATAGAAACCACGGCAACTGTCAATCTGTCAATTGACAAGCGAGGCAGCGTCGGTATTATCCATGGCATTATCTCTGTATTTTTTTTTTTAAACAGCGCGATGGTGTGTTATGTAATACACGGCTGTTCTAACAACAGCAATAAGAACCCCGGAGTTAGTTTTTATGCGATACTGACTGTCAGAAAACGTGAAGGGAAGGAAACAGAGGAGTTGAGCCAGCGCAGGAGAGACTTGTGGCTAGCTAGGATAAATATAGGCTAAACTTTCAGCTAACTCCCCACAGCAAAGTCTGTTCCCATCATTTTACCACATGTTAGGGGGGATTGGGGGGATGTAAAAAAAAATATTGCATGACAATAAGTGTATTGTGATTGTCAAAACATTTTAGTAACTAAACTGAATTTTTTTAGGTTTAGTGACAACATGTTGCAATGTTTACATGGTACAATTTCTGGTAAGCTAACGTTACGCTTTTTTTATTATTTCAATTCAATTCAATTATTGTGATTTGATTTAATATTGACTCGATTTGGATAATATTAGGTAGGCTACACAAGATAGGCGTTAATTTTTCTCAAGAAAAAAACAACTCACCTAATGCTGTAAACATACAGAGAGAGATATAATGCGTTTTTTTTATTATAATAACAACTTTATTTAATGATATAAGTACAAATATAATAAATATGTAATATAGTACACATACTTAGCTAAATACTCTCTATAGCTCTTTTTTTCTAGCCAACTAACGTGCTATAGCCTATATTATGGTCATCAAATGGCTTTCCTGAGGTAAATGTTATGTGACATAATTGTTCTCCAACTGTTTTATTGACCCCTTTGTTTGATTGATTGGTCGATATTATGTATGAGGAACATACATTTCGGTAAGTTGTACTGTATCTTTCAACATTGTTCATTCGTGTTTATTTACTAGCTAGAGATGATCAGTTCACGTGCCGCTAGGGATCTGTCGTGTCACATTTACAAGCGCCAAAACTGTGTTTATTGTTTGAATTTGAAAAGTGACAGAATCTGAGAGCTGAGATTTTTTTATTATCATAAGTAACCTGCCCTGTCTAGTCTGTCGGTCTCCGTGTCCTCTTTGCTTCGCGATTTTTCTGTGCGTGAGAAAATGTATGTGGGGCGTGAGAGCGTGTGAAAAGTGTCAATTGCGTGTGTCTCACGGTGAATGCGTGAGAGTTGGCAGCATAAGTTACGGCTGGCAATAAGGACGGATCTTTCTTTACTTAAGACTATTGGGTCTATTTGATATGGGTCCACACCAATCAAGCTTATCTTCTCTTGATACCGAAGAGATGAAGCCATTAGGCTACTGCTCCCCTCAACTCAAATCTGCGTGCGGCTAGGGGCAGGACAGATGTCATGTCAACAATATGGCCGCGGTTAGCTACTTCCGGTGTTTGCGAAAAAGGCCTATACTTTAAGCGTCAACAAGAAGTGACGTCACCCAAACATCACTTAGAGCACCTTTAAATGAAATAAATGTATAGTTTTTCCTCCAATCAGTCAGTGTAAAAGCAAGTGTGTTAAGTTTACTGACTTTGATGTCATCTAGCTAATCGCACTAATAGGCTTCTTTTAGTGATCAAAAATGCTCAAATATATACTGCAATTATTTAAACTACACAGATAGATAGATATATAGATAGAAACGTTATTGATCCCCTTGGGATGTTTATGAAAACATGTCACATTATGAAAATATACACTGGACATGACTTTAACTGTTAGCTGTCTTATGTTTCCGATCAGCCGTTCTGAGAAGTGTGAGAAAGGCTAAGCTTGGGGGAGGGGTGGGGTGATATTGGGGAGGGAAAAGGTGGGGGAGTGCATTACAGCACATTTGACCTCAAAACAAAATACAAACTAAGTAAAAGTAGCCTGATAATATTAATAATAATAACTTAAAGGCACAATATGGGATTTTTTCTCCACTAGGGGTCGCTAACCTATTTACAATAACAAAGGCGTAGATTGATGACGCAACATTTGCTATGAATTATGGATTTTGTCGTCAACGTCAAGCCGACCGATCTAATAATGTATATGGATTACTGAATACATCGATGCTTTTATCATGACTGTGATATGAAGCAGTTCGGGATTGCTAAGAGACAGCTATCAGCTCCAAACGCGACGCGAGTCCCGCGGATATAAAAAGAATATGGACATTTCATTCTACCGAACTACACGCAGAATTACTACTCACAGGTCAGTTTATTAGACAAATTAAACTTGAGAGGTAACGCAGCGCTGTTTCACTTGGTCTTACATTACACTAGCACTCTAAACTGCATTTGAATGTGTTGAAATGTATGTGTTAACGTTAGTTTGTCTGTATGAGACTAGCAGTAAGCTAGCTAGATCAACATTAGAATAACATACAGATCATATTCTAACATTTTATCATTGTTGAACTATATAACCTTGATTAGTTTTATGTAAATGTGCTCACCTGTTTAATAAAGTACATGTAGGAGTTGTCGAAGTCTCGGACGTGGAGCTCTCGTTTATATAGTGTCCATGGGAGCTCTCGACATCTCGAAAACACCGCGCTGATATTGATTCTCGGTTTAGTTCTCCTTTTTTATCCAAAGTCTGCTTGCCATGGTCCATAATGTTTGAACGAAACAACAACAGCGTGCAAATAGACATTGCGAACTACACAGTTGTCCGCGTCAGTTTGGTTACTATCAGAGGGCTCTGGTTCATAGCTCTGGTTGCCATGGCAGCACGAGCGGAAACCAGAGACAACACGGATATGACGCCATTGACGGCGACAAAACGGAAATAAAGACACGGTCCGTGTCTTCGAATTAAAATATTAATTTCTCTGGATTTAGAAGTTAATTGGAACTGTCGGGATAATGTAAATACACAACTTTAAAAAATATATAACATAGATATAGTGATTTTTTATATTTTTAAATAAAAAAAAATACATATTGTGCCTTTAATTATTAATTAGTTAGTAATAGTTCATAGTTAAAAACAACTATTTTTTGCAATATCTAAGCAGTTTCTTCACATTACATCTCAAATCTGAATATGGCATTGAATTGCCCATGTAGGAAAACTTACAAAAGCACATTTATTTCATGTTTGAACCTTGTTTAGTCAAAAAGATATACTGAAAAATAGATTTAAGCCTGGTGGTGGTGGCCATTTTGAATTTCTCAATTTTGAGGCATTTTGGGACATTTTCGATCTTCATATACAGCAGATTTGGATCCAGCACCCCTTAAAGTAACAACATGTAACTTTTCAACCTTCATAATATATTTCCAAGACCCTTGTGATAGTACATCGACTTACAATAGGTTGAATGAGACGTCTGCCAGAGCCTGACGGGGTCTGTATCGCTTTTACTGGCACTATGTAACTTCGGGGTGCGGGTAGTAACCAGCGCTCAAAAAGAACTACAAAATTCGACTGCTTTACGGCATACGTCACTTTGCCCACCACTTCCTCAAATGTGACCAACCAGCGCGTTTGTTTTCGTACGTCTGTTTTCGTCATGGCTGAAGCAGCAGCGAAACGTAAGAAGTCCAAGGTTTTGTCGGAGTAGAGTCGGAAGAGGAAAAGGGAGAGTGATAAACTGAAAGGCAGGACGAGGATCAATATTGGTCGAGCGTTTGCTCGCTGGCGTTAGCTTATGGAGGAGGAGAGTTACCAGACCGATGCTGACTTGGCCGTCATGCTGTTGAACTAGTAAGTAACTATAAATTGCTTGCATACTATCTTTAGTTTTTCTAATCGGTTGTCTGCCTGGCTACGTTACGGAAACTATCTGGTCCTCCATTTATTTATCTTCATGAATCAGCTAGTAGATGAGCGAATTATCAATCTGGTAGCTAGTAAACCCTAACATGGTAGTTTTAGATGGTTAGGATGCTATCGCTATCATTCTCGTTCAGATTTGAGCATTGCAATCGACATGCAAAATTCAAATGTTTGAGTTAAAATGTTTAGTCTACTAAACATGTATAAATTATGAAAGGGGGAAGATTAATAATATTATCATTGCCCATATGAAAAAAAATCTGCATGCTTCATATACAGTAACCGTAAATCATTTTACGACAGCGGTAATGGACAATTCCGCTTCCAACCTGTAGGGCGACCGCAGAGGAAAAGTTCCATGTTGTTGCTTTAATACCCCTAGAAATGTTGTACAATATAAATAATCACAAAATGCCTTCGGGGTTCTGATTTTGTGAAAATTGACCCTGTCTAAAACATTCCCTTTCTAAGATCCCTTTCTATTGGCTCAGGCTGATTCGTTTTTGACTAAATGAGCAACTAAAGAAAGAGCCCCGCCCTCTCCCTCTGACGTAAAATATGCTTTGGCTGCTCGGTGAACTCAGGTGAACTGTGAGTGTGTGAACTATGAGTGTGTGACTCGCACTGCACGGTGACTCACTCACGTTAGACCAGACCAGTGTTATACACACACACATTAGGCAATAGCAAGGAACGCAACTGAACTTTCAGTTGTAAGTTGCAACTGAACTTTCAGTTCGGTTGTAAGTTGTGGATAGTTTGCTTTCTACATTTAGTTTAACAGCATTAAAGAGGGCAAATGTTATCATTCAGGGCAGATCTAGAAAAATATTTATTGGGTGGCGAGAAATTAAATTCGTGGTAGGCTATAGATACGCACTTTCATGAGATCGTGTTGGAATTTTTGAGGGGTGGCAACATATGGCAGACGTATATAAAGCCTACTGAATTTAGTCACAGTTATCACAGTTTGATGAGAAATAGTAGGCCTATGTACACACTACAAAAGGGCACAGGCTGCCATTTACAAACTCATTCAGACAAACTTAATCTCATGCAATCAATGCCATACCAATATCATGTAATTGTACCATACTACAAATCTGAAACACATTATCACACTGCAAATCTGAAACACATTACCTCACTACACATACCATACTACAAATCTGAAACGCATTATCACACTGCAAATCTGCAAAACCATACTCTAATTCTTGGTTTAATTCTAATTCTAATTCTTAGACACAGTTTTCAATTCTTAAAACACACACTCCTCACATGTGCAAACACTCATTGCTTTACTAAACACCAAACAATCATGGCTTTATAAAAGGCCTAAATAGGCCAAAGGTCAAGTTATAGGTTTTTCGGACTGTGTAATACTGTATTCACAACCACAAATGCTTAAAAAAGAAATAAAAAAAGAAGAAGTTTGGTTTCAATCTTGATTTTGTGTTTACCGTGAATCTCTCTGCCAATTATTTCAGTACTGTACAGAAATGTACATAGAGCTCATGAAAGAAGAGCTTTAGGTTTTGAATAACTGTGTGTATATGATAAATCCAAAAATATAATATTATGGAAAAGGTGTTTGCAACGTAAGACAAATGTTTGCTTTTGAGATGTTCGTGATATTTAAAAAAAAAACTGTAATCAAATTGATTCTTTATAAAATCTGCAACCATTTCTTTTACTGTAATTGTCCCCCAATTTCAGAAGTCTCATCTGGCTGATGTTAGCAGTCTCCATTTAAAGACACAGTTCACCAGAACATGAACATTCTACTCTCCCTCAAGTTGTTCCAAACCTGTCTACATTTCTTTGTTCTGCTGCACACAAAAGAAGATATTTTGAAAAATGTTGGTAACCAGACAGTTGTAGGGCGCCATTGACTTCCAGTCCTCCTTTGACTGGTTTATTAATGTTGCATACAAGTGGAAAGCACTTAATTAATAGATCTGCATTATGTTTGACAAAAAATACATATGTCAGTTAAATAAGTCAACACACTGTGTATGAAAGTTGTTAAGGTCAGTTCTTAAACAAATGCTACAGATTGTTCAGGAAGACAAAAGGTTTTATTCTGAGATTGGAGAGGAAATGCCCAGATGCTGCAGAGGAATCAGGAGATGAATAATGTATTCAGGTTTTTAGTCTATATTAATGCATCTTAACAATATGTTAATGAATTCTGTAATGTTACAGGTATAATAAAGACAAGGAGGCAGTTTAACAGAGACTTAACTTTACTCTGTTCATGCATGAGTCAATGTTTCTGTCTTGTTTCTTGCTTTTTGAAGAAGACAAACACATCTTCATCTGTCTTTAAGGGAGTTCACACAAAAATTAAAACTATGTCATCATTTATGTCTGGTTTCTGACATTCTTCAAAATATAAAAAAAAATGTTTGTGTTCAGCAGAAGAAGGAAACTCTTACAGGTTTGGAAAAACTTGAAAGTGAGTAAATGATGACAGAATTTTCATTTTTAAGTGAACTATCCCTTTAACAGAAATGATTTGTTTCACATCAATACTTTACGCTGCTGGTCCTGAGTACATATTTCGTTCTCATGTGTCAACATGTACAGAATGACAATAAAAGACCTTTACCTTGAATACTTTCCAGATGGTCCTGTTGGGCCTGGCACACAGAAATACTGTTCAGTGTAACTTGTGCCATCGTTCTGAGTCATGTTTTCAGTGTCATAAGAGCACTGAACCTTCTTTCAGCCTCAGCTGATGAGACTGAGATGACAAGAGTTTCATCTTCATCAAACAGACCTCTCATTTCAACAAGACCAACCAGTGTTGTGCTTCATATTTTATGGTTTTTATACTGTCCGCTTACACTAACCCCCATCACACAAAGTTTTCTGCATTTTCAAAATTCCATAAGAATTTCCACGTGAATATGCATAGATCCGCAATATTTGTTTGTGCACTTTAATGGTCTAGTGGTTTTGCCAAGCGTGTCAAAGGTTACAGGTTCTAATCCGCACTGATTATTGGTCTATATAAGTGTGAACTCGTGAATAAAGTCTATAACTGAATTTAGTCTGACTGCAACGGTTTCTATTAGCCTGCCTAATGGAGTTCCCTACAGTTTCCTGATGGATCGAGTTTGTTCCTCAAAGGTACAGTATGTAAGAATTTTGAATCAAAATATGGTTCCTGAAACCCCGCGGTCGGATATCAGCCATAACCTTTTGTACTGTATATGGTCATAACTTATATCTTCATTCAGAAACAAATGACACTAAACTCATGTTTTGACCGCGAGTGTGTTAATAAATGAATAATATGTTGTTTAAAGAATAATCATACCCTCAGAGGAACAAACAGAAGTCCTCATCATCTTCCAGAGAGCAGACAGACAGCAGGACACTGATGGACAAACACTCCACACTGAAGAGCCCATGGTCATAACTTTTCTTTATGACTCATAACAGACACTGATATCAGTCAGCAGAATTAGTGACATACCCTGTTATGGATATGTTATTTGTTTGAATCTCTCTTTGTTAGTCTATCTATCTTTGAACATGACATACTTTAGGGTGTAGTATAAGTAGGCGAATTGGGACGCAGCACAGATTAGAATTTTGAATTTCTATCATATTTTTCAAATATACTGGGTGCATTTAATATTTCAAAAACACAAAGTTTGTATACATGATTTATGTATGAATTTACTTATATATTTATTGTGTGTGGCTCATAAACTGGTCTGGGGTCACAGCCAGCGCTGGTTAAAGGCCTATGTTTCACGATGTCTTCTAAGAAATATTAATGTAAAAATTTAATTATAGCTATTGCTATTACGATTATATAGGAAATAAAAACATTTATCATGAATTATAGTACATTTATAAAACTTTATTATGGCTCAGTATTTTCTTTATGTGGTCTTGGTTTTTGGAAATACTCCACAAAAACAGTTGCAAACACACAGAACTGACAGAATTGCCACTTCACCTCTAACCACAAGATCCGGTTGAATAAGTGCTTTAGCAAGTGCGCGAGACTGACATGAACTCTTCATTGTGGTAAATGGGGACAAGAACACTTCCACTCTATTATCCGGAGAACCAGAATAGGTATATTTTTTTGTTGTTGCAAATTTAGTTTTTCATTACATTGTTTGGAGAAGAAACAAATTGAATAGAGATTTTTGAAAAAAAAAATATTCCTGTTATGCTGTCCTGTGTAGAGGACACCATGACCCATTTATTAAGAAAATGAAAAGACATAAATAGGCATAAATTATTAAAAAAAATTCATTCACCAATCAATTTTCATATTAAGCTTTTTTTCTCTCTCCCCCAAACTTTGTATAAAGATGATTCCAAACTATGAAAGATATAACGGAATTAATTGATATACCATTTTACTTTATGCAATATGTGGGTAAAATAGCCATACACTGTAAAGACATCAGGACTTTATGTTTATCAGGCATTCTGGGAGACGCAACAAGTGAAATTATATATTAATATTCTTATGAAAATATTCCCAATTATTACATTTTTACTGCCATTATTAAACGTTATGTTGCCCCAATAACATATTAATATGTAAATAAGATACATTGTGTTGAATGGCACGTCATGTATGAATTATGAAATCAATGCCCTGTTTCGTAACAGAAAGTTATATTCTGATTAGAAACCACATAAGAGATGTTGTTTTATGACAAAACATTTGAAAATGAGTCCGATTTAATAATAATAATAAACTTTATTTTATATAGCACCTTTAAATGTTGCTTCTCAAGGCACTTTACACAGAAAAGGATATAATATAAAGGTAAAAAGTACATAAATTACAAGAGAAATAAAAACATCAAAACAATAAACTAAAAATACAAAATATACAATATACCAATCACATAAAAGCAAGTCTAAAGAAAGTGAGTTTTAAGCAATTAAGGATTTAAAAGCACTACAAGATTCAGCATGTCTAATCTCATATGGAGTTTTTGAGCAAGAAAAAGCTTGATCACCCATTAAATGATATTACAAAATATTATCATATTTCCATAAGAGTGCTACATTTGATAATTCAGTCCATTTAAAGACTGAGGGAGTTTTCAAATCCTTACAACATTTGGTATCTCTGGAAAGCTCTGAATCTGCTCTTTAGGACATCCAGACTGTTAAAGCTGTGAGATGAACGTTCTCAGAGAAATTCACTCAAATATAACGTCCTCTTCATATAACACACTTCAATATAACACACTTCAATATGACACACTTCAATATAACACACTTCAATATGACACACTTCAATATAACACACTTCAATATAACACACTTCAATATAACACACTTCAATATGACACACTTCAATATAACACACTTCAATATAACACACTTCAATATAACACACTTCAATATTACACACTTCAATATAACACACTTCAATATAACACACTTCAATATAACACACTTCAATATAACACACTACAATATAACACACTTCAATATTACACACTTCAATATAACACACTTCAATATAACACACTACAATATAACACACTTCAATATAACACACTTCAATATAACACACTTCAATATAACACACTTCAATATAACACACTACAATATAACACACTTCAATATTACACACTTCAATATAACACACTTCAATATAACACACTTCAATATAACACACTTCAATATAACACACTTCAATATTACACACTTCAATATAACACACTATAATATAACACACTTCAATATTACACACTTCAATATAACACACTTCAATATAACACACTACAATATAACACACTTCAATATAACACGCTTCAATATAACACACTTCAATATAACACACTTCAATATAACACACTTCAATATAACACACTTCAATATTACACACTTCAATATAACACACTTCAATATTACACACTTCAATATAACACACTTCAATATAACACACTTCAATATAACACACTATAATATAACACACTTCAATATAACACGCTTCAATATAACACACTTCAATATAACACACTTCAATATAACACACTTCAATATTACACACTTCAATATAACACACTTCAATATAACACACTTCAATATAACACACTTCAATATTACACACTTCAATATAACACACTTCAATATTACACACTTCAATATAACACACTTCAATATAACACACTTCAATATAACACACTACAATATAACACACTTCAATATAACACGCTTCAATATAACACGCTTCAATATAACACACTTCAATATAACACACTTCAATATAACACACTTCAATATTACACACTTCAATATAACACACTTCAATATAACACACTTCAATATAACACGCTTCAATATAACACGCTTCAATATAACACGCTTCAATATAACACACTTCAATATAACACACTTCAATATTACACACTTCAATATAACACACTTCAATATAACACACTTCAATATAACACACTTCAATATAACACACTACAATATAACACACTTCAATATTACACACTTCAATATAACACACTACAATATAACACACTTCAATATTACACACTTCAATATAACACACTTCAATATAACACACTTCAATATAACACACTTCAATATTACACACTTCAATATAACACACTTCAATATAACACACTTCAATATAACACACTACAATATAACACACTTCAATATTACACACTTCAATATAACACACTACAATATAACACACTTCAATATTACACACTTCAATATAACACACTTCAATATAACACACTACAATATAACACACTTCAATATTACACACTTCAATATAACACACTACAATATTACACACTTCAATATAACACACTACAATATAACACACTACAATATAACACACTTCAATATAACACACTTCAATATAACACACTTCAATATAACACACTACAATATAACACACTTCAATATAACACACTTCAATATAACACACTTCAATATAACACACTTCAATATTACACACTTCAATATAACACACTTCAATATTACACACTTCAATATTACACACTTCAATATAACACACTTCAATATAACACACTTCAATATAACACACTTCAATATAACACACTTCAATATAACACACTTCAATATAACACACTACAATATCACACACTACAATATAACACACTACAATATCACACACTACAATATCACACACTTCAATATAACACACTTCAATATAACACACTTCAATATAACACACTTCAATATAACACACTTCAATATTACACACTTCAATATAACACACTTCAATATAACACACTTCAATATAACACACTTCAATATAACACACTTCAATATAACACACTTCAATATAACACACTACAATATAACACACTTCAATATAACACACTTCAATATCACACACTACAATATCACACACTACAATATCACACACTACAATATCACACACTACAATATCACACACTTCAATATAACACACTTCAATATAACACACTTCAATATAACACACTTCAATATAACACACTTCAATATTACACACTTCAATATAACACACTTCAATATAACACACTACAATATAACACACTTCAATATTACACACTTCAATATAACACACTTCAATATAACACACTACAATATAACACACTTCAATATAACACACTTCAATATAACACACTTCAATATAACACACTACAATATCACACACTACAATATCACACACTTCAATATAACACACTTCAATATAACACACTTCAATATAACACACTACAATATAACACACTTCAATATAACACACTTCAATATAACACACTTCAATATAACACACTTCAATATAACACACTTCAATATAACACACTTCAATATAACACACTTCAATATAACACACTTCAATATAACACACTTCAATATCACACACTACAATATCACACACTACAATATAACACACTACAATATCACACACTACAATATCACACACTTCAATATAACACACTTCAATATAACACACTTCAATATAACACACTTCAATATAACACACTTCAATATAACACACTACAATATCACACACTACAATATAACACACTACAATATCACACACTACAATATCACACACTTCAATATAACACACTTCAATATAACACACTTCAATATAACACACTACAATATAACACACTTCAATATAACACACTTCAATATAACACACTTCAATATAACACACTTCAATATAACACACTTCAATATAACACACTTCAATATAACACACTTCAATATAACACACTTCAATATCACACACTACAATATCACACACTACAATATAACACACTTCAATATAACACACTTCAATATAACACACTTCAATATAACACACTTCAATATAACACACTTCAATATAACACACTATAATATAACACACTTCAATATAACACACTTCAATATAACACACTACAATATCACACACTACAATATAACACACTACAATATCACACACTACAATATCACACACTTCAATATAACACACTTCAATATAACACACTTCAATATAACACACTACAATATAACACACTTCAATATAACACACTTCAATATAACACACTTCAATATAACACACTTCAATATAACACACTTCAATATAACACACTTCAATATAACACACTTCAATATAACACACTTCAATATCACACACTACAATATCACACACTACAATATAACACACTTCAATATAACACACTTCAATATAACACACTTCAATATAACACACTTCAATATAACACACTTCAATATAACACACTACAATATAACACACTTCAATATAACACACTTCAATATAACACACTTCAATATAACACACTTCAATATAACACACTTCAATATAACACACTTCAATATAACACACTTCAATATAACACACTTCAATATAACACACTTCAATATAACACACTACAATATCACACACTACAATATCACACACTACAATATCACACACTTCAATATAACACACTTCAATATAACACACTTCAATATAACACACTTCAATATAACACACTTCAATATAACACACTATAATATAACACACTTCAATATAACACACTTCAATATAACACACTTCAATATTACACACTTCAATATAACACACTTCAATATAACACACTACAATATAACACACTTCAATATTACACACTTCAATATAACACACTACAATATAACACACTTCAATATAACACACTTCAATATAACACACTTCAATATAACACACTTCAATATAACACACTTCAATATAACACACTTCAATATAACACACTTCAATATAACACACTTCAATATAACACACTTCAATATAACACACTACAATATCACACACTACAATATCACACACTACAATATCACACACTTCAATATAACACACTTCAATATAACACACTTCAATATAACACACTTCAATATAACACACTTCAATATAACACACTATAATATAACACACTTCAATATAACACACTTCAATATAACACACTTCAATATTACACACTTCAATATAACACACTTCAATATAACACACTACAATATAACACACTTCAATATTACACACTTCAATATAACACACTACAATATAACACACTTCAATATAACACACTTCAATATAACACACTTCAATATAACACACTTCAATATAACACACTTCAATATAACACACTTCAATATAACACACTTCATCTCTGTGACCACAAGCCAGTTTATCTGAAAGAAAGTGCCGTCACGCGATGCCTGTGTAAAGAGACTGTGCTTTATCCGTGTGAGAATCTTTAATCTTTCAATCTGAAACCTGGCACTCAAACACATTACCACACACACTGCAAATCTGAAACACTACCGCGAATCTAAATACATTACCACACACTGCAACACATTACCACACTGCAAATCTGCAAAACCATACTCTAATTATTGGCCTTCTACACAGTTTTCAATTTCCTAAAACACTTTTTGCAAACCACAACACACAATTCTCCATGTAACACACAACAATCTAACAGGAAGTATCTTGATTTCTTTTTTTAAACACAAACTATCAAAATACCACATAATTCATCAGAGACACACACTCCTCACACACACACACACACACACACACACACACACACACACACACACTCCTCTCACACACACACACACACACACACACACACACACACACACACACACACACACACACACACACACTCCTCACATGTGTAAACACTCATTGTTTTACTGAACACCAAACAATCATGGCTTTAGAAAAGGTCAAAGGTCAAGTTATAGGTTTTTCGGACTGTGATACTGTATTCACAACCACAAATGCTTACAGTAAAAAAAAAGAAGTTTGGTTTCAATCTTGCTTTCATGTTTACCGTGAATTTTTCAACATCTCTCTGACAATTACTTTCAATCCTGTACAGAAATGTACATAGAGCTCATGAAAGAAGAGCTTTAGGTTTTGATTAACTGTGTGTATATATTTCCAACATCTATTATGGAAAAGATGTTTGCAACGTAAGACAAATTTTGCTTTTGAGATGTTTGTGATATTTTAAATGCAGTGCTTCATTTAGCAAGAGATGTAAGGCATTTTGCATTTTGAAAAAGGCAGAAGATAGCAGTGTTTCGGTCCGTCTCAATCGCCTTATTTTCAGTCACTGCAGCATTACAGGTGGAGATGCGAGAGATGCCGATCCTTTTAAAGAGACAGTTCATCTATAAAGGAAAATTCTACTCTCCCTCAAATTGTTCCAAACCTGTATAAATGTCTTTGTTCTGCAACCCTAATAAGTTGATTGAACTCAATTGATTTGAGTAAACTCGTTCCCTCAATTTAATTGAGTAATGGGCTCTCCCAAAACGTGCATTTTTAAGTTTCCTTAACTTGGTGCTTATGTAGACTTGACTTAAATTGTTTAGTTCACCAAACTTTACGATTATTGAATGTACTTAAACAATAAAGTTCACTTAACTTAGTGTTAATTTCAAGTGTACTTGTATATTTAAGTAAACTCAACAAGAAAATGTAACTGAAATTAGAATTCTAAATTTAATTCTAAATTTTAAAGTTATCATTTTTGACTGTAAGCTTTGTGCACACTGCACTTAAATAAAACAATGAACAACATATTGATCCTTTGAGTCTTTATTGACCAAAATGTCAAATGGAAATGAGTCACACCCTGTACATAACTCTAAAGGTGGCAACAATGTCCAACATTAAGTAGTGAACTACATCAATTGTACAACTCGAATCACTTAAACATTACACTTAAGTCTCACATTTGTGTTAATGTACTGACCAAATTTGCACAATATTACAGTACAAACTATACTGTAATTGAAATATTGTCACAAACACACTGTAGAGGTAGCAACAATGGTAACAATATACTAAATTAACTACTGCACATTAATTATAGAACTTTGAGCATTTAACAATTTAAACCATTTTTTCCTTCATAAATGGATAATGGAGTAAATCAAGGGGAAAAAACAAAACATTGTCAGTGATATTAAAGTCTCACAGTGACGTTTTTTAAACAAATATTTTCTGGGTCACAAACTGAAGAGGTAGTAACAATGGTAACAATATACCATATTATTTCTTGCAAATCATTTGTAGAACATTCTCACAGTGGTGTTAAAGTCTCACAGTGACGCTTTTTTAAACAAAAAGCTGGTTTGCCAAAGACTGCAATTTAGGCTTGAGAGAATTCTGTCCCATTGACATTAGCACACGCTGGATGAAATCAAACATGTTGGCAAGTGATTTTGGGTAATTCAGGTCTAGTGCGTAGATCAGACCGAAGAGGAGACACATAGCCTGTGGGAGGTCCTGCATTTTTTCCATCACCACTTGACCTTCAAGTATTATCCCAATCGTAGTAGTTAAATGCAAGGAATTGGGGGGCTGGAGTTCAGTGTCCTCAAATAAGATGCCCACTGGCACATCAAGGATGGAGTTGCGATGATCAGACACCTAGTGAAAAAACAGGCATAAATAGAGTATTGCGATCAGGAATCAAATGTTTATCAATGCATGTTTATCAGAACGTGCACTAGATTTATTAAAAACACAAATAACTAACCCTAATCCCAAATTATATGGACAAGTATGCATTTGAAAATGTACATGTTTCCAGCAAAGACAATACTTTTTTATAAGTATGCAGTATAAATGACGTTTATTAATTTGAAGACTTGACCACATTTGTATTTTAAAGGAATAGTTCACCCAAACATGAAAATGCACTCACTCTCAGACCATTCAATATATAGAGGATTTCTTTTTTCTTTTTTTTTTTATCTGAAAAGATTTGGAGAACTGTAGCATCACATCACTTGCTCACAAATTGATCAATCAGAAATGTATCATGAAAATATTGTCAATAACTGGTGAAACTGACAAAGTTTGCCCGGGAAAAATAACCCACATGGTCTAAGCAGTAGCTGCCATGTTCTTTCTTGCACAGAAATACACGATTACACAATGATTAAGTTTATATTTAACTAATTACTATTACTAATAAAATAAAGAATCGTTGGATATCGCAGTTATCATATCATCACAAAACCATCAATAAAATAACGTTAATTAGTGGCTAACGTTATGTTGGAAAAGTTTGACCAGGAAATATTGTAATTAATGTTATGGCTGCGTTCTCTTTTATTATAGAACCGTGCAAGGATTTAAATAAACATATTTCAGTTTTAAAAAGTCACACAAAATAACTTTATATCTTAATAATTGTACATACCGAGAATGGCACACCCCGTGACCGTCTTGAAATTTGCACTGGTGTCAGCAACAGACGATGCGAAAATCACCAATTTTGTAATCCACCAATCAGTGCATTAGTTATCTTGTTGCCAGGCAGAACTGCTTGCGTGGCCAATCGCATCAAAGGAAGACCAGAGAGAGCCATTTTAATTAAACCGATTTGAAATGAATTTGATTTAACGTTAAAATGTATTTCTGTTATTTTGTATATTTTTTAATGAGACTTGGGAGGTGGCTGTGAGGAACTATTTCATGCATTTTGGCACGTGGCATATATGTGCACGTCACGTGCTTGTTTATACAAATGTATGAGCTTGTATTAAAAGGCTAACGTTACTGAGTGAAAACTGTGCAACCCCCCCCAGTATTACAAAAACTCTTGTATATGGGTATTAAAGTATATTTATCAAGTTTAAAGTATCAGGTTTTTTTTGTTTTTTTATTTATTTATAAAAATCAGTTCATTTCCATTACGATCAATAATTGTAATATAATGAAAGCCATTTGTTTTCTGGTAAAATAAGAATGACACCTTGCACTCGAATAAAGCACGTATGAATGTATTATCATTTCACAGTCAAGAAAACAACATTTGTGAAAATGACCTTTTGTGAGGATTAATCATGATTTTGAGCTCAAAGCACTTGAAATCTTAAGTTTATGTATTTTGAAGGTAAATAAGTTATTTGAACTTATATTTTTGAGTGACAGGGCCAAAATGCTAAATTTAAAGTAATGTTTAGTCAAGTACACTTGATTGTTTAAGTAAAGACAACATTAGGGTTTACAGTGTGAACACAAAAGAAGATATTTAAAAATATATTTTACCACCATTTAATTCTATTGTGTGAAAACAAAAAACAAAAAAAAAACTATGGAGCCATGGCATAAGAAACTATATGAAAAGGAATTAAACATGCTTTTTGTAATCATTATTTTAATAAGTGATCACAGAAAATATATAATACAAAAAGAAACGTGAATATCTAGTTCATTCTGCTCTTCATCATCATCGCTCACACACACTCTTCCTCGTGTGTGAATGACCATGGCCGCACTGAGCTCTGGGCCGGTTCTGCTCGGGTCTCCTCTACAGAGAGAGGAACATCCAGAGACTGATCCATTTCTACAAAAGATGAACATCAACTTAAACACACTCTATTATTTCAGTGCAGATCTTCATTCAGAAACAAATGACACTAAACTCATGTTTTGACTGCGAGTGTGTTAATAAATGAATAATATGTTGTTTAAAGAATAATCATACCCTCAGAGGAACAAACAGAAGTCCTCATCATCTTCCAGAGAGCAGACAGACAGCAGGACACTGATGGACAAACACTCGACACTGAAGAGCATGGACAGTGACAGATACAGTAACATTAACGCCATCTAGCGGTTATTCACTGACTTTCTGCAACTTCCTGTCAGTTACAGTTATAATATTTAAGGCTATTTAATTTATTAGCAAACATGAATATATAATATATAATTATATATACTATATAATAATATATAATATATACATATATTATAGCTTCTAATCCTTATTAATGTTAGGTAACCTAATAAAAATACTCCTTTTCATTTCTGAATTAATTGGCTAGATGTTGACATTAACATGAATTAAAATGAATAAATCTGTACTACTTGTATAGGCTAAATATGATCACAAAATGTAGTCGGAAAACGAAGACTTTTGAACGAATGGTTGAAAAGCAACTATTTGCATCAGACTAGACTTGACACTGAGAGTTACAGTTACATTATTTAATGTATTAAGCCCTATTCGCACGGGATTAGTATTACCCCTGGACCTCTGTAATTAAGAAATTACCCCCTGACGTCTGTGTTTTTGGTGGCTCATTCACACGGGCAAATAAATGTCCGTAATTCCCTCGAGTTTACGGACTTTACAGCGTGCGCCCATCCATTCACACTTCACTAGCTGAACATGCTGAAACGAAGATCGCGTTAAAAAAGAACTTATTTAAAACCAATTTATTAGAGAAATATATGATATATATTATAGAATATCTTCTTTTTCTTTTATTCTTCGTCCATATTCACAACAAGCCTGCCTGAAGAAGGTATTATAAATACCGAAACGTCGCGATAGGCTTGTTTTTCTATTCATTTTATTTGGTTTATTTCATTTTATATCATTTTTACTCTTTCACACTTTGATTTCTTGAGATACTTACAGGATGGACGTCTTTAGAGGCCGTGTGAGACAAAGAAATGCTCCACGATACAGACTACTAAATTACACTACCACAAAAAGCGTCCAAACTTTCCAAAAGAGCTTCCATGTTGCGCCAAAATACTTAATTTGACGTTTCCATGACAACGGTCCGAGTTGAGCTTCCGGATCACGTCTTTCAGTAGCGGTTTTAGGCACGGGCGAACCGGGCAATCGCCCGGGGCGGCATTTTTGGGGGGGCGGCACCGCCGGCACGAGCAGAAAAAAAAAATAATAATATGCGCCGCGAAGCGGTTTTCTATTATCTATCATTTCATTGTGTGGGGAATTGCCAAATTTGCGCCCCCTGCTACTGCAGGCGCCCCTGCTTGCTGAGAAGATGCCGTGCACAGAAGCTGTTTGTTTGAGAAGGGGAAAGGGGAGGGGGCGCGGAGGCGCGGGCGCGGATGACAGTTCACCTCTGGGACTCTCCCAAATGGAACGGACAAGGGGGGGGGGATCCATATAGTTATCGAAGTTATCAGTCACACCTCGACTTTCTTCCAGATAACGCACATTTCATTCATAATATTATAAATACGGGCCTCTATATTTCCTGCACATTTTTGTTTTTCTGAATGGTCTGAATGGCTAATAAAAATAGGTAATACAAAACGATTACTTGGTCACCACCACCAAGGTGAATTGGTTTAGTCTTGACTTCTGGTCGTGACTCGTGAGCGTGAGTGACAGTTATGGGAGGATCAGGGGATCTGTTGATTGTCGGTGTCGAGGGCCAAATAAGAGATGGACAAGAAAGGTCAAAGCCATCAGGTGCCCAATTTAGAAACGAGCGAAAGATAAAGGTATGCAATGCAACTATGTTTACTCTATATGATTACGGTATCCATGTCATGAATGAAGGGGCAATATTAATTGGTGGGTATAACTCTTATTTGTTAGCCTTTTTTCTATGATTCTTGCTATGCTTAACAATAATTCGTTTTTAACTCAAACACGAGATCTAATTTCACCATAATATTGTTCTTTGCAACAAAACTGTTGCAAGTTCAGTTATTACACTGCAAAAATGCTTTTCTTACTTAGTATTTTTGTCTTGTTTCCAGTCCAAATATCAAACATTTCTTAAATAAAGATGCATAACGTTATTTTACTAAAGTAGTAAAATTACATAAGATATTAAGTCTTGTTTTCTGGGGAAATAAATAAAAATTGAGTTTTTGCTTAAAACAAGCAAAACATTATCTGCCAATGGGGTAACAAAAATTATATTTGGGGGGCGCCGGGGGGGGCGCTCGAAAGGGGTCTCGCCCAGGGTGTAATTCAATGTAGAACCGCCACTGACGTCTTTACTGTAGTTTGTTTTCTCTTTTGCAGCACTTCATAGTTTTTATTGGAGAAAAACTATAATCGGATTAGAGTAGAGCATATCGAGAGATTTTATTGTTAATATAGTTTTAATACAGACGTAAAATGGACTGTTAAACGGCCCCTAATGGTTATTACGTTCTTTAGGAAATGATAGGCTCACAGAAAAACAGCCCAAATCACAGACATGGGGATTCGCACGGGACTGGTATTATCAGAGGACCCCTGTGTTGGCCGAAATATGGTAGGTAATTTTCGGGGCGATTTTTACAGACATTTTTACAGACATGGCAGATTCGCACGGGATAAAAATCACAGACGACCTCTGCGATTATTACAAATTACCGGAGGTCCCTAGGTAATACTAATCCCGTGCGAATATTAGATAACATTTACTAACAATAAGCAATATTATTTACAACTTTTATTAATCCTTGTTACTAAAATGCAAATGTTAATTTCTGAACTAGTAGGCTATATGTTGAAATTAACATGAACTAAAATTAATAAATGCATGTAGAAGTCATCATCGTTAAATAACCAGTAACCTAAATGAAAGCTTATTGTAAAGCGTTGCCAAAAACTCTAAGCATCAGTTACATTTACACAAATCTCTGTCACTCAGCATTGATTATTATTAAACAGCAAATCTACACACAACACACACGTTGTTATTGTGGTGTTTTTAATTAAAAAAATAGGGTTGTTTGACTTCATGTTTTACAGTTATAATATTCGCAATTATCAAAATATATTCTGCACACAATAAGCCTGTTCGCTCTTCTTAATTTACAAATTACCATTTTTATAAAAGTTTAAATAAATGAAATATATGAAATAACTCACTTGTTGAGGAGTTCTGCATGATAGATGTACGCCTGGAGTTTGCTCAACTTCAGTGTAGAAGAGATGTGAGTGTTTCGTGCTGATCCTGGTAAGCCCCGCCCACCGGCTGAAAAGCGCTGTCATTCGTGAAGTCATAAGTCAATCATTCATTGAGTTCGGAATATTGAGCAACCACGGTGGAAGGTTTTGTAGATTGTGGAAGTGGCAGATATGTGCGCTTCTGATTTTTAGATTGTGGAAGTAGCAGACTGTGTCAGGCCTTTACTTTACTGTGTGACTCAGACTGTGCGCTTGTGGTTTTTACTTCAAAAATGTTCAGAGCGAGAAAATCCCCAAGCGCTGAATCACGATGTCAGAAAGTAGTGGCACGGTAAACACCACTTGTTAAGTTTCTCCGTTGTACTTTAAATTTCATTAATTATAGCTTTGTCATTATTGTGTAAGTCCAGTGCCATTCAATTTTAAAGTTGCGTTTTTACATGTTTTGACATAGGCTACTTTGCCATAAGTTGATGTTAGACTGTAATAACACAGAACTGCAAATGCTCAAGCGCTGAGCGCATGGATAATATTGAATATTACTCTTAAAATTCAACAGTATCAAGACGAAAACGAACATTAAAACGAGACACGGATGCACTGAATAAATGAGTAACGTTAAAACAAATGAAGTTTGAAATCTGAGGGTGGAAAATTATTTAATTTGTAGGTGAATATTCAAAACACATAGGCTATAAGTCACAGTTCATACATAAGCACTTGTTTAACTACATTAAGGACTTGTATGTCTGTACTTTTACCCTTGAAGTGACCCCCCCACACACACACACAAAACGACAATTGTATCATGATTCAACCCGGTATGACACAAAAGCGTGGAATATTAAGATATATCCACTAGAGGATACGGTGTCACGCTTTGCCTCCCCACGCATGGATGAAGACACCGGGTGCATGATTTAGGCCCTTCCAACGAAAGGGATGTGGAAAATGCAGGGAGCCTTTTCAACATCCTTTTCGTCCAAACCAGAGCCATAGAGAGAGAGAGTTGCGACACTCCCATAGACCTCCGTTGTAAATAATGGCGGCGCTTTTAACCGCCTACTTCCGGGATATGAAGATCGGAATAGTTCCAAACACAGTAGCCCCGTTTACATGCACACATTTTTGCTATTCTGATTAAGATCGTTCTGATTGACGGATTCCGGTTGACTGTTTACATGGGATGTTATCTAAACCGATCTGGTGTTTACATGTGCTGACACTTTCAATCGAAATCATTTTGTGACATGCGCACACTTGTCTGCCGGATCTGGAAGCTCATTATTTCCCACGTTTTCAATCCTGTCAAGATTGGTGCATCACAGCCGCGTTTCCACTGTCGGGCCAGTGCGAGCCAGGGCTTTAAACGGGCCGTGCCAGGTTAATAGCCTCGGGCCAGAAGCTCCACAGCGCTTCACTTAAAACACGCCCGAAACACGCCTCTCTGGAACAACATCACACAAACCCATCATTTCACCAACAAAATGGAAGTTTTATCAGAAAACTAATTAGAAAGAAATCACTGGGAACAGCGTGATCGCAAAACAAGAGCGACCGTTTGCTGGCATTATTGTTGTTTAATTGAATATTTAAAACCCAAGAATCGATGTTTTACCACAGGTTTATAATGAAAAGCGACACATTGATCATAATGAATTAATTTGTGTCAAAATTGCACATTAGCAATCATCTCTGACATTAGTCACACAGAAATAAAGTGGTTTACCGTTTATGACGTTTGTGAACGTCTATTTCACAAAAGAAAGAGGACACGCAACTTATTGCGTCTGTTTCTGTTTATTTGGTAGCCTAGTTACAGGACATATTTACATCACATTTAGAAAGAATGATAATTTCTACAAATATGCCACCAAAAATATTACCTGAGGAGCTTTAGCACTCTCTCCCAGAAGGATACAGTTATATTTTCAGTCAGAGATAAAGAGGATAGTCCGGTATAAAGAGACGAGACGTAGGCTACTGACAGATAAAATAAAAACAGGATTATGATAACCTAGTATATGATTTGTCTGATTTCTTGATTTGTCTGATTTCGCTGATTTCTAAGCGTTCATATTTACCATGTTTACTATGGTAATGGTTAGCGTGCATAGTTTTTTGCATCGGGTCACAAACAGAAGGCATTATGTTAGCTGACAGAATTATCTGGCCAAAACCAGGCATGCGCAGAAAGACGTTCACTCAAAGTAATCGGATCAGCTCGTTTACATGGTGTAATCTTTAATTTGTTCGGTTCATGAAAAGGTTTATTCCACCCCCTTCAATCCGACTGAAATTTCAATCGGTTTGAGCATTTTTATTCCGATTGAGGTGTTGACATGGAGCATTTTCATTCTGATTGGACTTTTAAACTGGTTATAATCGGAATACAATGCTACATGTAAACGGGGCTACTGTCATTTGGGCGTTGGACACCATTCACTTACGTTGCTGCGCGTCGAGTTGTTCCAGAGTTAAGTTGCCGAAATATCGACCTCTTTTGAATTGTCAACTGTCTATATTGTATCAGAGGCCCTTTGCGATGCTTATACTGGTCTTCATTTGTACATGCACAGCGTAATTATTTATATTTTATGTTGGTTGTTTCAACCAATTTTCAAGCACTGCCTGCTAGCTAACGTTAGTTAGCGCGACTTCGTCAGCTAAGATTTCGGTAATGAATCGCTACCACCTTTATAGCAACTTTTATTTAATTTAATTTTTTGGGATATACTAACTTTTCATTATGTTATTATTGTCTTGAGTGAAGCGGCTTGTGAGAACAATGCTGGACCTTTAGGATTGTTATGGCCATCACCAGTCCTGTCTGTTTCATGGATCACCTGCCCCTGGTTTTTGTTTTTCTTGTTCACACACACAAGCACACATTTTTGTTGTCTGTCATTGTTTAATAAAAAATATTTTATTTGAAAACCTTCATTTGTATCAGCCATGCTTAAATTCGTTTTTAATCTGTTATAGTTTTGATAATGTGTATGGCCTTAATCTTAAAATAATATTCTTAGTCTTAACATGATCATGTTTCACGTTGTGGTCCTGGGGGTGGCCACTTTCATCAGAAGAAGTGAGCTAGCTTCTAAGCGAATTCTGAACGGACCGCCACGGCAGACCTCTTTGCGTGATCACGAAGGTAGGCTAATGGCTGAATCAAAATTTATAAGCAAAATCACGGGAATCAATAGCCTAATACTGCCCAGTTGTGCTAAAATAAATATCATGAGACGTCCATCATCAGATGAATGATATGGAAAAGTTAAGTTAGAGCCGCTAAAGCCAGTGCTACTACCCATGCGAACATGAACACTAAGCTTTTCCCTCCAAAAATATAGCTTAAAACTTATCTCCAAATGCAAAACTGACATTAACAAAATGCAATAATGCAATAACAGCTGAAAAAGTACTTGGGTGTGTGTTTTATTTTATATTTACCGTTCAATAATGCAATCGCTGCTGTCTGTCCCATAGAAGAACATGACAGCCAGCGTACGTTTTGGAACTATTGGGGCTTACATGAACCACGTGACAGCCATAGCGGCGACATCAAAGAGTGTCGCAACTCTCTCTCTCTATGGCTCTGGTCCAAACCCTTTCAACCCCTTCTAAAAGGATTGGAAAGGTCTACTAAAGGGAAGTAGAGAGTTCAGAAGATTAGATTTTGTGACTCAGGCCAATGAACCCCGACATTCTTTACCGGGGAAATTAGAACATTAGAACATGTGTGTGTGAAACTCAGAAGTATAGAATTTGTCATTATTCCATCCTGAAGTGAAAGTGAAATTAGTTACATTGAATTGTCTGTGTTATATCTCATTTCAAATTAACAAGCTAATAATCTCACATTTTCACATTTGCATCGACGAATCTTCGAAAGTTATACATTTGAAAGATTATACTTTTTCTTACACACACGCCTGCAATAAGTCAGAGAGCGCTGTGAGATTTGAATGCGTCTCTGGGCATCAAGAGCTTCTCGGTGGAAAAACAACTGTCTCTGATGAAGCCTCGAATGAAACGAGATTTTGGATTATATTTAATCATTTAATCATTTAGCAGACGCTTTTATCCAAAGCGACTTACAAATTAGGAGAGCAATAGAAGCAGTTCAACTAACACAACATGCAAGTGCTGTGACCCTTCCCAGTTTAGTCTAACGCTACACGTAGGGGTGATATCAGGTAAAATGGGCCATCAGGTAAAATGGGCAATTTAAGGTTTGTGAGTCCCAGCCCCTCTGGAATTTAGAGCCAATGACTGCAAAGGATTTCAAACTGTTGTCATAACTGTGCTTAACAAGTAACAGGTGATTTGATTGGTTTATGGTTGCTATGGTGGGCGAGGCAATCATTCTAATCAACACTGTTAGACTTTGCCGTAATTTTACAGTTACTTACCGCAAAAAAGCCCAGTAAAATACCACTTATATTATTTACGGTTAACTACTGTAATATGCACTGCATTATGGGTATTTTCTATGAAATCTACAGTAACTTACTGTATATGGAATTTACAGTACTTTACTGTTTACGCAAAAGCAGTAGTACTGTAAATGAAGAAGACAGATTTTTTTTTTATTTGTATATGCATATTGTATTTATGTTTTAGGCATATTCAAATATCATATGATAATGTTTTATATTTTTCCCCCCATCTTGTTCTGCAGATGAAAATCATGAATCTGCATTCTCATTTTTAAGCTATGCAAACACTGGATGTTTATATACATATACAAAAATTCACAACTGGTTCCCATACAGGCAATATAAATGATATAAATGTATTTTTATTTTATTTTAAATTAATATAAACTTTGCTTACACCTCACAAAATTTAAATTGTTGCAAAGCCCGCGCAACAACCTGGCAGAATGTAAACTGAGGTTTGTGTGACGTCATGTGTCGAGTGCGCGCTCATAAGTGCGCGCTCATAACGGACGTCCCTGCTGAGAGTGGATCGACGCCAGCTGGGTTTTTTTCTGAGGTAAGTACTTTTTACTGAACAAATTTATTTTATAAGTTACTTTTACAAAGTAAACCATTACCAATACTAATTAAATATAGCTAAATGTATGAAGAAAGTAACTTAAATAATAAAATCTAATAGGCTTTTAATAACAGCTCACAGGACAGTCTAATTTTCCTCGAAACTGCTGCTTTAATATCCGATTAAATGCCATAGAATTGACTGACTGCCTATTCCAGTAGATGGACCCAATCTAATATTTATACAAACAAAGGTTTTCTGTCCTTTTTACGACAAGTTATGGCATATTTTACTCGTCAGTTAAATGCGTTTTGAAGTAAGTTAGGCCTAGCGCGTTTTTTCAAAGGCACTCTCTCGCGCTCTCTCTGCCCCAGGCCCGGTTCAAACACAAGCAAGAGATTGCTACTTTGAAACTGTTATAAAATATTGGCGAAACAGATTTGCCAAACCAAACGCTCCAGTGCATATTTGTGCTTTTTTGTTTTCGCGTGCTGGAGTTTTTGATTCAGTGCCTAATTATGCAGGCTGGCGAAAACTCTAATTAACAAAGTGTAGACACGATGTAAGAGATGTGACAGACAGCTACGTATAAATGCTGGATTGAATTCACTCTGCACAGGACCGAAATATGACATGTTAAAATAGTAATGCATTTAAAGCAATGTAAAGGCAGACTAATTGAAAAATATTCATTGCAAAATATTTTGTTTAAATTCTATGCCAATTATTGGTAAAACTGTCATCTGATTGATCAATCTAGCAGTAGTCCTAGATCTGTCATTTATCATGTTCATAACATCTAGTCATTTACCAATAATCATTTCTGAAAATAATGTTTCTTCTATTTCTCTCTTTTCCCTGTGTCAACAGGAGCTAACTACAGCCGAAGGCTCTTTTAAGAGCCTCAGCACTGAGCATCTTTGGCTTTGTAAGTATGTTTTGACTAACTATCAGATGCATTATGTGATTAACATATTGTAACATAACTTGCAGTACTTGCAGCATAACTTTTTTTAGGAGCACTTGTGTGAATCAAGAAACATTTCTGATTATTTTCAGTTGTACACCTTTTTTTTCAGGATTCTTTGAATAAAAAGTTCAAAAGAACAGCATTTATCTGAAATATAAAGCACTACTGTTCAGTCAGTATTTTTTTATTTGTAATTTTTTGGTTGTTGAATGAAATTAATACTTGAATTCGACAAGGATGCATTAAATTGACTTAAAGTGACAGTAAGAACATTTGTAATGTTACAAAAGCTTTCTATTTCAGATTTAAGTTTGAAGGGCCATAAAGTTACTCAGTGTACCTTTAACGTAATTGTACATTCAGGCAATTAATAGAGTTCCCTAACAAGGGATGTGCAATAAAGCTATACTATTTAAACTAACTCGACTGGTAATAACTGCTGTTGCACAAGTTGATTCCTCATCTGTCCATGAACAAATTTAGATTAAATAAACTCCAAAACTCCAAACTCAACCATTTCTCACACATTTTCTCTGGGTTTTTTTTGTTTGTTTGTTGTTTTTTTCAGATCAGCCATCAGTGGTTTACCGGTATGGAGGCCAGTCAAGACCAACTGGGATGCTTTTTTTGCGTATTGTCATGATCCCTGCTTTGATTTGTTATGAATTCAGTTCTCTTTTTGCATCCTCCTTTTGATTCTCAACTGAACTCAAATGGCACTGCGAATTGGGTAAGAGACAAACATAAATTACTTAATTGGGGAAATTGAGAGATGAAACCATGCTGATGACCTCTGTCTGTGGTGAAGTAGTGGGTTTGACGTGTAATTAAACTCGAGGTTCTGTGGGGTGCGGACTGGATCGATTCCATTCCTAGAGCTTCCGGACAAATCTTTTGGGGTGCGGACTGATGGGGCAGTGAACCCGAGGTTACCCCGTGAGTCAGTCCTAGAGCTTCTCATGTACGATTTTAGGGAAAAATCAGTTTTTTTTGGATACGTTGTTTTCTTATAGGCATGCCGCAAGAACACCACAGACACAGTGTAATCACCATGGGAAAATCTCAGAGTAAAACTGGGAGTTGTGAAAAATATGATACACCGGTGTATTGCCAGATGAGAAGTTTATCTATGTATTATCTTTTTACTCTTTTAATTCATTTTATAACTGTACTGAACATTTTTTTATTGTTTTTATAACTGTTTTAAAGTGCCCCTATTATCCTATTTACTACAACACTTACCTACAGTACAACAGGTTTACGTGCATCAAAGTAAAAAAAAACTGTTTTCTCATAATATACATTTGCACATCACCACATTTTTCAAAGATTCTTAAACGGCTCGTCAGATGAATCAATCTCTCTAAATCCCTCCTTTCCACATGCTACTGGCCAGACAGCTCAGTCTGTTGTGATTGGTTTACTGCGTACAGTGCGCGTGTCTTAAACAAAAACACCCATTGCCATAACAACATCAGCTGTCCTGAGGCTTCCTACACCGTAAACTAAACACAGTAACGAACAATGACATCGATTTTACCATATCCGAACGCGAGTCCAATAATGAAACACTGGAAGAACTAGTTATTCAACCCGAACCTCCATCACAAGGACGACACAAGCAGGACATTTCTCAGTGATACACTGCATTAATAGACACAGTTATAGATAATCGTGGCCCACAAAGTGATTAGCATAGGTATTTAAAGGGTTAGTTCACCCAAAAATGTAAATTCTGTCAGTAATTACTCACCCTCATGTTGTTCCAACCCCGTAAGACCTTCGTTCATCTTCGGAACACAAATTAAGATATTTTTGATTAAATCTGAGAGCTGGCTCACTCCTCCATAGGCTTCTAAGACATTATAACTTGCTGGCCCAGAAAATGTATTAAAGACATCGTTAATATAGTCCAAGTGACTACAGTGGCTCAATCTTAAGTTTATAAAGTGACGAGAATACTTTTTGTGCGCAAAAAACAAACAAAAAATAATGACTTTATTCCACTATTCATTTCCTTCTCTATGGGCCTCGAGTTAGTTCACGTATTATAACTGCACAGCGCTTCTGTATTGTACGTCACCCGCATCACACACATGACCAGCGTCAGCCAATAGTGAGCCTACGTGTGACGTACAACACAGTTATACTACGTGAACTAACTCGAGGCCCAGAGAGAAGGAAATGAATAGTGGAATAAAGTTGTTATTTTTGTTTGTTTTTTTTGCGTTTGTCCACATTCCTCTCCTGCGACGACACATCGTTTCGACAGGCCATCCGTCACATATCCGATTTATATCTGATTTATTTTCACATATGAATGAGGCCTGAAACCGATCTCGAAATATCTGAATGCATGTGTTTTTTTTCCTGTTTACACTGTCATAGAACACATCCGATCTGTGTCACATATGAGCAAAAAATCTGAATTGGGTTACATTTCACTTGTAAACGAGGCCTTAGAGCTGTTACACACTACATGAAAGGTCATTTTCAAAAATCCATAATAGGGGCACTTTTTAATTCCTTGCGGTGTAAAGCACTTTTAATTGCCAAAGTGTATGACGTGCTATATAAATAAAACTCCCTTGCCTAATGTTGCATCACAATAAATAAATAAAATGGATGTAATTGATTGTGAGAGTGAATAAAGAATATGCTGATGTACATGGACTCAAGTCGCTTTTTTGGAATTTATTAAATTCAATAGCATTCATGTAAAATATAAATAATAAAATAGTGTAAAATGGGCTGTAATAAAAGAAAGAAAAGAAAAGGATGAGTGGCCTAGGGAGAAGAAAGGAAGGAAAGAAACTTGGAATTGTCAGCTTCTGGTTTTAATCAACGATTATCCTTGTTTGCAGTTGCAAATGTAGCAGATTGGGAATTAGCTCTATAGCGCTCCCCCTGTTTGTTCAATCTCAGATATGTGATTTTATAATATTGGCGTGTAATGGAAAGCCTGTGTTCTGCAGTCGCTACACACAGTTCGAGTGCAGCGAGAGCGGGCAGTCCTTGTAGGATCATTGTTAATGCAGTGATATGATCTCTTTCTGGTGGACAGTTTCATGTTTTAAAAAAATGCTTACATTTCGCGAGTGTGTGTGTGTCGGAGGGGCGTGCCTAACAGGTTGTATCTTTAATATATATATATATATATATATATATATAATATTTTATGTGTGGATTCACAAAACGTTCACAGAACCTCAAGAGCATTTGCAAAATGAAGGACTGAACCTCTCTTCATACAGGATCTCATCCACAGACAGCATGAACAGTCCATTACAGATTTATTCATATTGCACAAATAACTTTTTTTTTTTTGTGTTGGTGGTGGCGCAATGGATAAGACACATGCCTTTGGTGTAAGAGACCCGGGTTCGAATCCACTGTGAGACACCAATGTGTCCCTGAGCAAGACACTTAACCCCTAGTTGCTCCAGAGGCGTGCGACCTCTGACATATATAGCAATTGTAAGTCGCTTTGGATAAAAGCGTCAGCTAAATGAATAAATGTAAACTTGAAAACACTGTTTAAAAAGGTGTCTTTCATATTAGGAATATTGTGCTGAAGAAAAAATAACTGCATCTGACAACATTTAATTTTTTAATGGTTTTATTATACAATTTTTCATTTAAATTTTACATTTTAATTACTAAAAGTATTTGATTAATAAAGTCAAATACTTTTAGTTTGGGAAACCAACGGTGAGGAAATATTAAAAAATAATGAAACCCGATTGGTCACAGAAACTATTTAATACAAAGTCAATAAAAATGAATTTGTAGATTGTCCTGCTTCATCATCATCACCATCATCATCATCGCTCACACACACTCTTCCTCGTGTGTGAATGAACATGGCCGCACTGAACTCTGGGCCGGTTCTGCTCGGGTCTCCTCTACAGAGAGAGGAACATCCAGAGATTGATCCATTTCTACAAAAGATGAAGATCAACTTAAACACACTCTATTATTTCAGTGCAGATCTTCATTCAGAAACAAATGACACTAAACTCATGTTTTGACCGCGAGTGTGTTAATAAATGAATAATATGTTGTTTAAAGAATAATCATACCCTCAGAGGAACAAACAGAAGTCCTCATCATCTTCCAGAGAGCAGACACACAGCAGGACACTGATGGACAAACACACGAGTCTGAAGAGCCTGGAGAGGAACAGATACAGTAACATTTACATTCACAGATACACGGTGACAGACTCGCGCCATCTAGCGGCTGCATAATGATAGCGGCTGGACATCCTGGAGAAGCAGTAGCCATGTGTAAATGTGATCACAAAATGTAGTCGGAAAACGAAGACTATTGAACGAATGGTTGAACAGCAACTATTTGCATCAGACTAGACTTGACACTGAGAATTACAGTTACATTATTTAATGTATTAGATAACATTTACTAACAATAAGCAATATTATTTACAGCTTTTATTAATCTTTGTTACTAAAATGCAAATGTTAATTTCTGAACTAGGCTAGATGTTGAAATTAACATGAACTAAAATTAATAAATGCATGTAGAACAAGTCATCATCGTTAAATAACTAGTAGCCTAAATGAAAGCTTATTGTAAAGCGTTGCCAAAAACTCTAAGTCTATCAGTTACATTTACACAAATCTCTGTCACTCAGCATTGATTATTATTAAACAGCAAATCTACACACAACACACTCGTTAATGTAGTGGTGTTTTTAATTTCAAAATTGGGTTGTTTGACTTCATGTTTTACAGTTATATTCACAATTATCAAAATATATTTTGCACACAATAAGCCTGTTCAGTCTTCTTAATTTACAATTTTTTTGAAGTTTTAATAAATGAAATATATGAAATAACTCACTTGTTGAGGAGTTCTGCATGATAGATGTACGCCTGGAGTTTGTTCACCTTGAGTGTAGAAGAGATGTGCTGCAGTTTAGTGCTGATCCTGGTAAGCCCCGCCCACCGGCAGGACCGCCCTGCAATTCGTAAAGTGGCAGTGCGAGAGGAAACCACAGTTCTCAGAGCGAGAAATCCCCGAGCGCTGAGTGAAGATGTCAGAAAGCAGCATGTACAACCTCCCCCTCCCAAGCTTTCTCCATTGTACTTTAAATTTCATTAATTTAAGCTTTGTCATTGTTGTGTAAGTCCAGTGCCATTCAATTTTAAAGTTGTGTATTTACATGTTTTGACTTTGCCATAAGTTGATGTTGTATTAAAACCATTAGACTGTAATAACACAGAACTGCAAATGCATGAAAGCGCATGAATAATATTGAATATTACTCTTAAAATTCAACAGTCTCAATACGAAAACGAACATTAAAACGAAACACGGATGCACTGAATAAATGAGTAATGTTAAAACAAATGAAGTTTGAAATCTGAGGGTGGAAAATTATTTAATTTGTAGGTGAATATTCAAAACACATATAAGCTACAAGCCACAGTTCATACATAAACACTTGTTTAACTACATTCACGAGTTCACACTTACAAATAAGTCAGATAGAATAAATGCGTATTTGGCGTGCTGTCCGAGGAGAGGCTCCGGGCTCGGTATTCGGCCCGAACCCAGAGTACTCCCCCCGTATTCCTGGCTGTGAAGAAAGAGCCAAGAGTGAGGAGTCGGGGTGGTGGAGGGATGCTGGAAAACTGTCAAGGAATGTTAGGTGAGTTGACAGAGTGGATATATATATATATACTTCTTGTCATGCTGATTAGGGTAGACATAATTGTTTGATGACAAGTAGGGTGGATTGCCCTAATGTGGGACACTGCCTAATGTGGGACACCTAAGCTCCAGTGGGTGTGGCTCTTCCCCAAACTAATGAATGTCACTGAAACTATGGGAAAGCCAAAGCTGTAGTGTCATGTGAACAAAATCATATAACCTTTGACCTGTCCAGTCATAAATTAGGGCGGGGCAATCATCAAACAGGAAGTACTTGCTGTGAAAGCTGCAAGAAGGTCAGTGACATACAATTTTGACCAAATTAGTGTTAAGGGTATAAATTAATCATTATCAAAATAATCATGCTGCTTTTTATCTTAACGTGTTTATAAAATGTTTGTTCATTAAAAAATAGTATAGCATAGTATACATTTAAGCTATATATTTGTTTTTTAATACATTTTTCTATTGTCCCACTTTAGGACAGGTAGTGTCCTAATGTGGGACTGTATGATTAGCCTAATGTGGGACAATTGTAAAGCTACATGCCAGTCAAGAATGTGTGGTGAAGCATGGTTTATGCAGCAGTAATGGTTATTTACATGTTCTTAGTGATCTTTTGCAGTATTAAAATACTTTATTACTACAGATATTTAAGGGCAAGGGACATTTATACTGCGGTTTGAGGGACATTTTTACTGCGGTTTGAAGGTTGTGTGTGTGTGTGTGCTGTGTTTGTGTGTGTGTTTTTTCATCTGTTGTTGTTTGATATATTGTAATAGGCCTATGCAACATTTTATATATTTACCTTTAAATAGCCTATAGGCTACTTCACGAGTTCATGACTTATTAACTTCTGCAGGCCATTTGTTATCTGCTGTTTTTTTCATCTGTTGTTGTTTGATATATTGTAATAAGCCTATGCAACATTTTATATATTTACCTTTAAATATAGGCTACTTCACGAGTTCATAATAAATACATTCATAATAATAAGTTAATAATAAATTCATGCATGCAAAACCATAATGTTGTTTTATTTGCTTGATGATACTCAATTGTCCAACGTTCATCTTAAACCTTGGTTTTATGACAGGAACAACATTGCAAATGGTAAAATGACTGAACATAAAAATAAAGAATTAAAGAAATAGACAGAATTACTTATTGAGGACGTTTTACTATTATTCATGAATGAAGGTGCACCAGTTTAGACCTTTTAACATAGACTTTACAGTGTCCCACATTAGGCAAATGACTGTCCCACATTAGGAAGCTGCACATTTTCTCAGACAATTATAGGCACTAAAAGCACTGATATCTGTATAATTTATTTTATGAATGTGTTATCTGCATTTTCTCTTTTGATTTGATTAGAAAACCCCCTGAGGATTCCAAAAAGGTATTGGATGTGGATTTAATGTATGGTCTTCACATCGTAATACTCTACAAAAGTCTGAAAAGCAAAAAATGTCCCACATTAGGGCAATCCACCCTAGATTTGGATTGATTATCTGAACGTGCTCCTCCCGAACTTTGTTTATAAAACATCATTTAAGGACTTGTATGTCTGTACTTTTACCATTGAAGTGACCACACACACACACACACACACACACACACACACACAAACACACAAACACACACACACACACACACACACACACACACACACACACACACACACACACACACACACACACACACACACACACACACACACACACCTCTCTCTGAGAGCACAGTGAACACAGTCTCTGCTCTCTCGGCTGCCATCTCTGCCTGTGCCTCATGTATCAATCTTGCGTACGCACAAAAGCTTTGCGTACGCCAGCTTTCACGCTTACGGTCGGATGTACTAACAGTGAAATTAACGCGAGAATGTGCGTTCCTCCACGCCAATTTCATTTCTGGCGTACGTACATTTCTCATTGTTTTTGTCCGTTGGCGACTCTTACAAGCAATGAAGTGAAGTTGCAAACATTACACAACGAATTGTTCTACAAGTCTATCGCACCACCACCTGTGGGAAGCATTGCTATTAATTTGCAATTTATAAAATAATTGACATATATTGTCGAGCCTTATGGGAATATTCTATCAATTTTGCAATTAAGTAAGAACATATAAAAGCATATGCAAATTGATTCAACCCTTAGTCTATGGCAATGGCAGCTTTGGTGTAATGTCCACCTTTATATCAGACCATTTCTTTTTAAGGTCATTTAGGGTAGACTGTGTACAGTTGAGACATGTGTACAGTTGAGACACCTTAAATAACTTGCGTTCGCAGCAAGCAAAAGTTGTGATTTTTTGCTGTGCACGTGCGTATTTGTGTCCTCTTTGATCGTGGGAAATTTGAACAACGGACGCATCTCCGATCCGAAGATATCGGGGAAAGTTTTTTTTATTAGTTTTGTTTCCCCCTAAGATATGACGTTCACTTCACCATGCACTCTCCACAATGAATAGCTTATTATCCTTATGTGACTGTTAAACGAAACTGGTATCACCACAAACGTTATTCTGTATTTGTGTCATGCAAGGTAATTGCAAAATCTAGAGAAATGTGCGAGGTGGCCAGCGGGGGACAGTTGAGACACATATCTACTGTACCCACGATAGAGTTCTATTAGGAAACACACTGTTTAGTTGTTCAGTGTTATGATAACAGTTTAAAGGCCGTAATTAGCCAGCATAGGATGCAAATGAAAATAAAATTGATATTTGTGATATTTAAACTGTGTATTAAATATTGTTACATATCTTGTTCCTGCTTTATACATTTTAACCAGTGCTAATTTAAATAAAATGAATGAATATAAATGGATGAATAAACAAAAATGTTGCCCAATTGTTATTTTCTTTATTTGTCTTTATTTATTTATTTTTTACAATGAATGGTTAGTTACCTTCACATCATTAAAAATGGGGTGTCTCAACTGTACCATGCACTGTCTCAACTGTACCACATGATATGGGTAACGTTACAGTTGAGACAAAGTTGAGACAAAAAGCACCCTATTTTTATGAGCTAATTGTGGAAAATATAAACTACTTGTGGGTATTATTGATTGATAATATCTTAGTCTACAAGCTAATGAAATGTCATGTGGCGTGTCATGTGGAAATTAACTTCTTTTCAGTGTCTGTTTTTGTGTGAAAAATCAAAACGCAAAAAGTGTCTCAACTGTACTCAGTCTACTCTACAGTGCGACTTTCAGATCCCACCGGCATCAGCCAAACTCTCCCACTCATATTTTTTCCTTTTGTTATTAATTCCGGAGGACAAAGTTCCAAATACATTTTTTTTTTCGTTTCTACCTCCGATAGTAGCACCTCCAATTCACTTTCTGTAAAGTTTCGTTTCTTGCCGCCATTTTCTTACTGCTTTCTTTTGCCAAAGTGGACTCATTACCATATTTAAATTGCTTTAATTAAGGGAGGAGACTGGGATGTACAAAGAGAATATGCGTGGGATCCTTCGTACGCAGAGATTCACATCTGTTTTTTTTTTTTGTGCATACGCACATTTACAGCTTTGTCTGTACGCAATGTATGAATTCAACGCAAGTCTTTGTACATGAGGCCCCGGGTGCATGATTTAGGCCCTTCCAACGAAAGTGATGTGGAGAAGGCAGGGAGCCTTTTCAACATCCTTTTCGTCCAAACCCAACCCCTTCTAAGGGAAGCAGAGAGTTCAAAAGTGCTGAGATTAGATTTTGTGACTCAGGCCAATGAACCGACATTCTTTATCGGGGAAATTAGAACATTAGAACATGTGTGTGTGAAACTCAGAAGTATAGAATTTATCATTAGAAGTATTCCATCATGAAGTGAAAGTGAAAGTGAAATTAGTTAAATAGAATTGTCTGTGTTATATCTAATTTGAAATTAACAAGCTAATAATCTCACATTTTCACATTTGTACCATCGACGAATCTTCGAAAGTTATACATTTGAAAGATTATACTTTTTCTTACACACACACCTACAATAAGTCAGAGAGCGCTGTGAGATTTGAATGCGTCTCTGGGCATCAAGAGCTCCTCGGTGGAAAAACCACTGTCTCTGATGAAGCCTCGAATGAAACGAGATTTTGGATTACATTTAATCATTTATTCATTTAGCAGACGCTTTTATCCAAAGAAGCAGTTCAACTAACATGGACAACAATATGCAAGTGCTGTGACCCTTCCCAGTTTAGTCTAACGCAGTCTACGCGTAATTGAAAAAAAAAAAAACTTGGAATTGTCAGCTTCTGGTTTTAATCAACGATTATCCTTGTTTGCAGTTGCAAATGTAGCAGATTGGGAATTAGCTCTATAGCGCTCCCCCTGTTTGTTCAATCTCAGATATGTGATTTTATAATATTGGCGTGTAATGGAAAGCCTGTGTTCTGCAGTCGCTACACACAGTTCGAGTGCAGCGAGAGCGGGCAGTCCTTGTAGGATCATTGTTAATGCAGTGATATGATCTCTTTCTGGTGGACAGTTTCGTTTAAAAAAATGCTTACATTTCGCGGCTGCGAGTGTGTGTGTGTGTGTGTGTGTGTGTGTGTGTGTGTGTGTGTGTGTGTGTGTGTGTGTGCTGGTCGGAGGGGCGTGCCTGTGTATCTTTAATATATATATATATATATATATTACATGCATACTCTTTACTGTCACTGGTTCTTGAGATCTTTCTCTTTGAGCTTGGTTTGGACGTTTCTAAATGTGTATGACTTTATTTCTCCTGTTGAACACACAAAGGTTTTGAAAAAGGAATATCTCAGCAAGATTATCACCATGCACAAATCCCAAATCCCTCATCAACAAATTTTTACAATATTGTGATTTAAAAAACTTGTTTAACCCAGAAGAATACATCCTTAATCACTTAACCCATTTTCTCCTCCTTTCTCTCCTTCTCTTCCTATTCTTATATATTTGCTTCAATTATTCCTTCTATGAATTAACTTTTCCCTCTGTAAATTCCCTAATTTTCTTCAATGAATCAGTGAGCTCAACCTCAGTGTTTCTGTTCCCTAATTTTTGAGAAGGAGATTCCTTTATACGAAACACATGATTCCAACTCACATTACAGCTCAAAAGAAGGAACATGAGGACTGGACGGAGAAAGGTGTGTGGTGTGGTTCATTCGTCAATAGCAGAATATGTTTTATATCACATGAGAGTTTCTGTCTCAAATATGATATAACCTGTATCAGAACACATTCAGTTCTATGATCAAAGCTCTCCCCAAACCCATCAGTTTAATCAAAGGATGTCTTTCAAATTGAATAAGTGTCCCTATTTATTTTAGTTGAAGATTGCGATTTCAAATAAACTAAAACTCCAAACAAAATTATCAGAAATATGTTTGAAAACATCTCATTCCCTATGGTGGTCTATAGAAACGTGATTTCACTTTTTTTTTTTTAAATAAATAAATAAACAATAATTCACAGTTTATGAACAAAAAAAATTCCCATGAACTCCCACTCCTATATAACTCTATTAATATCCATCCAGTGAATGCGTACAACGAGGATTTGGAATTGAAAATAGTAGTTCTGCATTTTGTGAAACTATTTTTACATTTTATGGCTTGTTATTCACGACTGGCTTTACTCAACAGAGTCTCCTCTCACAAGGACATTATGTATAGACTCAAACAGCAACAAAGACGATTTTGTGGTTAATAACATCCTTATTCTGGGAAAATGTTATATACACAAATATAAATATATGTCGATTTTTTGTTGCCGTGTTGTTTGTACATGACATATTGTTCAATTACAAAAAACCTTGGTTAAAGACCATGATGTAGTTGTTTTAAAGTATTTTTATGTTCTTAAACTTGTATGTTAGTTAAGGGCAATCAAAAAACAAAACATCTGTTTACACACACACACACACACACACACACACACACACACACACACACACACACACACACACACACACACACACACACACACACACACACACACTGTGTGGTTGTGAATTGACCTTTCGTTTTATGTATGTGGGAGAAAAAAAGGGAAACTCTCTGTCACCCAAAAATGAAACTTCTGTCATCATTTACTCATCCTCAAGTTGTTCCAAACTGAGTTTCTTCTTTTGAGCACAAAAGATGATATTTTGAAGAATGTTGATGGACCTCATTGACTTCCATTGTAGGAAAAATACTAGTCAATGGGGTCCATCAACTGTTTGATTACAAATATCTTCAAAATATCTTTATCAGAAGAAACTCATCCAGGTTATAAACTGGCAGTGGACGGGATCACACACACCAAAACATGCAAAGGAGAATAACTGTAGTGTTGTTTCTCAGAGAAACATGTTTCTTAAATATCTGCAAACATATTATGGTATTTTTATGCTTTAGTACAGTCAAAAACTTACACACAGCACCTTTAAGGTTTACGTGCGTGAGAAAGTGACATAGGAATAATATCAGAGCGGTCAGATTTCCAGAGATGACACTGGAATAGGATCAAACCACAAGAAAGCTGGAAACAGATTTGTAAAAATTATATTTCATGTGATTTTTCTTTTTTGTAGTTCACATTTACTATATGATCGGATATGCATACAAATCAGATTTGGACTGACAGTTTGAACAAGTGTGATATTTAGTGGTTTAAGACACACTGGTATCTGTGAGCAGATCTTTAGTATTTCCTCTACAACAGTTCAAGGCGACGGACACACAATCACTGCAACTGGTTCCCAATTCTTTCTTTTGAAAACACGGGATCTGTAAAGAGAACAACAGAAAACTGAGCTTAGAGAAAAACACAATGACAAGACGTCATGTAAACCAAATCAAATAAAAAGGTTCTGAAGTCAAAGGTTAATTTATACATTTTTGCTATTTAGTGATACAGAAGTCCTGAGGGCGACATCTAAACTGTTCTGGGTTCAGCTGCAGCTTTTACTGTTCAAATGTTAGATCTAAAGTTCTAAAGTTAGGAGCGAAACGCCCCTCATTTTTAAGAGCTGCTCCTAAATTTCCACGTTAGAAGCAACTTCAGATTATTAGAACCGCATGGTCATATCCATTGGTACAAAAATAAATGTAAGTAATACTTGCCGTTCTGTGTTTCCAGAAGCAAACGCCCCCCGAGACGACAATAACTAGAGGAATTAAAGCATAAAGCCAGTGTAGGTCAGAGGAGCTGAGAGGTGTTGGGCTGGAGGAGGAGTGTGGAGGAGCTGGACTGGAGGAAACTGGAGCTTCTGGAAGAGACAACAAGAAACAAAGAGGATCATAATCAGCAAACCAACTCTTACTACCACAGAAATGTAAATTATCAGACAAGCATTTGATCTTTCCATGAAGTTTGAAGGATATGTTTGCACAGCATTCAACAAATTATTCAACAAATTAAAGGTCCCGTTCTGCGTGATCCCATGTTTCAAACTTTAGTTAGTGTGTAATGTTGCTGTTAGAGCATAAATAATATCTGTAAAATTATAAAGCTCAAAGTTCAATGCCAAGCGAGATATTTTATTTAACAGAAGTTGACTACAAAAAACGGCTCGATTGGACTACATCCCTCTACTTCCTTCTTTAATGATGTCACTAGAACCGTTTCTTGACTAACCTCCGCCCACAGGAATGCTCCCTCAACTCTACTGGCTACTTGCGCACTTCTTATAACTTAGGCTACTGTGTTTACTCAGCTCTTACGGTGATTTTCTGAAGTAAAACTGACGCTTCATCTTTTGTGTGATGTACAATAAACTTTATTAAACTCATCAGTACATGTTTGATCATCATTCAGACAGCAGACTTGTAGGCTATTAATAAATAATGGATACATAGCCTACAAGCAGATGACAAATACGTTATAATAACCGTAATTAAACTACTAAACCATACCTGTTTCATCTCTATACAGCACTCTGACTCTGTAGGCATTATTGTCCGACTCGAAATGAACGCCGTTACTGAGAGTTTCTGATATTATCATCATTCCGTGAGATGAATTTTTCCTGACAGACTGAGCGCGAGCTCATGAAGCTCCGCCCCCTGGGTCGTCCAGCAGCAGCTCATTTGCATTTAAAGGGCACACACTGAAACAGCTCGTTTTTCTGAGCCCCAAAAAATGTCAAGTTAAACATGCTGTAAAAAATGATCTGTTGGGTATTTTGAGCTCAAACTTCACATACACACTCTGGGGACATCAGAGACTTATTTTACATCTTGTGAAAAGGGGCATAAAACGGGACCTTTAAGCAAGCAATCGTTTTTAAAAAAAAAAAAAATGTTATCATTAAATAAATCATGGAGTTAATGATAAAGTCCAGATAATTTACATCATCTGAATGTCATCATTTAAAATCGTTTTCAACTGAGTATTTTGCACACACAAAAAAAGCATTTGCCTGTTTAGATTCACAGTCTAAATCATATTACTTTGTAATTTAAATTAGTAATTTGATTTCTTTAAATAAGAACAGGGTTGCAAGTCAATTCAAGCTCAAGTAAGAATAACATCAGCTTAATTTTGTACAACTTTATGAGCACAATCATGACCATTTATATATATATATTTTTTTTTTCATAATCCTGACTCCTGTACATTACAGGCACACAGACATATTATAGTTTGTGCCAAAGCTGTGCTGATATTATTGTCACAAGACCATTTTATGCCACTAAATACAATCATAATATAACAGTGTAATAATGCAACCATAATCAGTATTTAAAGTAGGCCTATTTAAAATGCAATCATCATCAGCTGTGCTTGTGTAGGCTTGTGTGCAACAGTTTGAGGATGTTCATCTTCACCCAGACATGATGCTGTGTGGAAGAGTTGGTGGTTTTGTGTATCTACCGCATGTGTGTTGAATCTATTGAGTTTCACTTCTTTAGACTATGATTACACTCTATGATTGAGACTTAAAAGGCAGAAGTGAGATAAATATGTGGTTATTTGGGTTGTTGTGAAACAGTTCTGGCCCTTTCATGCTCACATTCAATGTGTTTCACACTCATTTCACCATTATCCATTTTACTGTTGCGTTCCTTCTAGACCAATCAGAAAAGCGTAACAATACTCACTGTTGACCACAAGTGTAGCAGTCACCTCACACACTTTCCCTCCAGTGTAGGCTTCTGCTTTATAGAGTCCTGATCTGGAGATGTTCACATTCTGAATGATTACAGACAAACATCCTTTTCCAACTATCAGTGTAACTCCAGGTCTGGGAGGATCATCATAGACCCAAGGCTTCTGCGCAATAAGTTCAGCATATTCCTTCTTGTCTTCTTTAAAAGTAATCCTCACTTCATCTGCTTTCTCCACTTCATCGATGTCGAAGGATATTGTAACATTCTGTCCATCGATCGCCTCGAACTTCGAGCCAGCAACAACCAGAGCTGCAAATCAGAACCAGTGTATTAGAATAATGAGGAATAAACTGACAGTAGGGTTTTTTTTCAGTAAACAACAATAATCAACCGATTAAATAAACAGGCTACCTACCTGAAACAAGTGCCAAATTGATAGTGAGAATGGTTTTCATCGTTAGCACAATTCAGGAAAATTAGCTTTGAAATGTGTAACGCAGAAATATTCAGTGTTCTGGACCGTTGGTTTTTCTTATAAGATTTTCTGTCCTACACTGGTCATTTGTGTAATCCCGTTGACGGAGTTAAATCTTTGAGAAGTCCAGTTTAATGAAGAAATAGCGGCTCTCTGTCACACAGCCTCAACTTCACTAAGCGCCTCATACAGCAGCATCCTCCAGATAAGAGCTTCACGCGACTAATGGTCTCACTGCTGATTGGCCCGCTGCAGCCAATAGGAGGACTGGGTTCAAGCTCCGCCCATTTGGCTCTGCACCACTAAAGAGACAGAGCGCAGTTAGGCCACGCCCACATCGGTGGAAACCACTTGTATTTGGTTATTTCACAGCAAGTTTCTTTCCAATACAAACAAAACAAAACTAAAACAATAACATTTTGCTTTAATAGAGGATTATGATTTTAAAATAAACAAACCCTAGCATTTTATCTTAATTTTATCCTTCTTATTTGTCTTTTTTACTTTTGCACCTGATCAAACTGTTATAAAGTAATGATGAATTATTGTTGGCATGTTGTTTGTAGCCTACATGATACATTGTTAAATAAGAAAAGCTTGTATCGCTCTTTTCTTCCACTTTCATTTTCACTATCGCCACCTATAATGCACTGATCACAGATGGTGTGTGTAAAACAGAGAATAACAACAACAACTAAAATATAAAATGAACATAAATGTAAAATAACAATAATAAATAAATAAAACAATCAAATAAATAGTCTACTGGGATAAAAAGTGTTATAATATTAGGGCAGTTACATGAATTTAAAAAGCTTTAAAAAATGTTTATTGTTTTTTATAGCGATGAGTTTTTTGATTTGTGATCTCCTGTTTGAAAAGGTTTCAAAGTAGCTATATTGTGAGATCAATATTATAAAATGATTGTATGAGGGTTTCTATTAAGTTATTTTTGTCTTATGACTTTAAAACTTTAAACTTTAAAACCAAAAATATTTTAAAGATTAATAATGTGATTTTGTTTTTCAGAAAAATATGGGTTTTAAAAACAAAAATTTAAATGTCATGAGGTTCTAGATCAAGAGTTGTGTTTAATTTTTTTTGTCATGTCTATTTTAAAGAAGTAGAAAAACTGCAATCAAAAATAAATGTTCAATATCTTCAAATGATGTCTTACAAAAACTACATTTATCACAAACCGTATGAATATATATATATACTAATGGCTGCATTTACAGGATAATATCTATGAATAATTTTGTTAATTATTTATTTTACTTTATTAGAAATAACATTCGAGACACGATTATTACTGATTGGAAAAAAAAACGTCTGATGCATCATTATTTTTATGTCTATAGACTAAAGGCTTATGTCAGAAGTCCGGGAATGACTGCTGCAAATTCAAAGTCACGAACACAGATATGACGGATGATTATAGAAGCATCTTTTTTAAGCAGCGAACTAACGTGAAATACTGAGGGAAAGTGAGATAGACGACTTCATTGTTTAAGTGGGTTTTGAAACAACAACAAAAAATCATTAAGGAGAGAGAGAGAGAAAAGGGAGAAGGAAAGAGACCCAGAACTGCAGTGTGAGATCGAGCAAGAGAAACAACTGTTCAATGGTTTCAGGCTCTTCTCAACAGAATCCACAAAAATCTACATCAAAACGGAAGCTTTTCCGAAAGATTCAACAGCAAGATAAATACTATTAATGATTCTACACTGAATGTCCTTGATTTTAGGTACAATTGGTTATTTAAGATAATTACAATATTACATTTTGTATCAAATTTTAATGGTTAGGCGTTAGGCCTAATTGAAATCGTAAATCGTACTTCTCCAATCTTCAACTCGGGCAATTTAACAAATACATCTGAATATGTAAGAGTGTTTATTAATTGTTTAATGAAAGATGGATTCCTCTGCACACATTATTAAATTCTCTAAAGGAACCTTTTATTGCAAATTTCTCCATGAATGAATTATATTGAATAAATTGTGAATACCCAATGATCTGCATGACTTGCTGGTTCTTCATGTAAAGATCTGATACGACGCCATCAGGTGTTTGAAACTATATCCTCTAAATCAGGGATTCCAAACTTTTTTGTCAGCCAAACCACTTTGAGTTAAAATACTTACTTTGAAGTTCATATTTCAATAATTTAACAACACAGCAGGTTCGTGTTCTCTGATGTCGTTAATGGATAGGCTACATGCAGGCAAACAAAACTGTCAGCTTTTTTAGTAAGTGCTTTATTTTTAATCACAAATTATTTCATAGGAAATCTATAAAAATGTGAATTTGTAGATTGTCCTGCTGCTCTTCATCCTCCTCATCATCGCTCACACACACTCTTCCTCGTGTGTGAATGACCATGGCCGCACTGAACTCTGGGCCGGTTCTGCTCGGGTCTCCTCTACAGAGAGAGGAACATCCAGAGACTGATCCATTTCTACAAAAGATGAACATCAACTTAAACACACTCTATTATTTCAGTGCAGATCTTCATTCAGAAACAAATGACACTAAACTCATGTTTAGACCGCGAGTGTGTTAATAAATGAATAATATGTTGTTTAAAGAATAATCATACCCTCAGAGGAACAAACAGAAGTCCTCATCATCTTCCAGAGAGCAGACAGACAGCAGGACACTGATGGACAAACACTCCACACTGAAGAGCCTGGACAGGGACAGATACAGATACACGCCACTTATTTTAAACAAGTTCAAATTTGATTTTATTAAATGAAGAGTCATTATATTCATAAAAGTGATATGATTAAAGATTATGAAGAAGGTGGTCTTAAAACAATTGACTTTGGTATTTTTTAAATTATTTATTCAGTGTAATTTGGATGCAACAAAGAATACCTGCAAAACTGATACTGGAAACTTACATTTGGTTTGTTAATCAACGAAAGATGTATCTTATGTAATAAATAATGTGTGGCTTGCGCTGGAATTTTACATACAAAAATGTATGCAAAAAAGTATATTTAAAAAAAAAAAAAGTATCCCTCCACTAATAGAGACATTAAGACATTTTACATGTAGCGCCATCTGTGATGATGTGACACTACACGTGAACTTATTCTGGCAAAAGTTGAGAGGAAAGGCAAAGGCAAATTATCAGGGTGGAAAATAATAAACCTTTTATAATCATTTTACAATAAAGCCAATATGTTAACATCATTAGCTCACATAACATCAATATATATATATATATATATATATATATATATATATATATATATATATATATATATATATATATATATTAATCCTAGTTAATGTTTGTTAATAAACATATGTGAGAGATGGAAATAATGTAGTCATAGCGAGCATTTGAGTAAGCAGTAGAGTAACAATTAATGAGTTCATATTAAGGTAATTTTGCCATTCTCATAGTTTAATGGTAGCTATATCATATATTATGGTTAAAGTTGTTACTGTTAGTTGCAGCAGTTACAGTACAGTACTTTTCTTATTTTTTTATTTTTCATGTGCAAAATGTCATTCTAACAACAGCAGCAGTAAGTGGGAACAAGAGTGTTGTAGTTACTAGAGGGCTCCAGCAGGGGGGAACGTGTGAGAATTGTTACGGTGCACCTCGCTTCCTTCCTTCAGCCGTTTACGCAGACTGTAAAAAGGTTTTACCCACGTGATCTGAGGAAAGTTTAGCTGTGTCTGAAATCGCTCCCTATCCACTATATAGTGCACTCAACTGCCATTCACTATGTAGGGATTAGTGAATGAGTGAATGAGTGAACGAGTGAGCGGTTTCAGACACAGCTTTTGTGCCTGTGCATCTTTCATTCAACTACTCCCCTTTTCAGGGCTTTTACACATACAAATGTTAATTTCTGAATTAGTCGGCTAGATTTTTTAATTACCGTCAGCTAAGCTTAATAAATGCTGCAGAATTCATCATCGTTAATTAGTCAATTGATTTTAATGTATCAAATGAAAGCTTATTATAAAGCATTAACAAACATTTTAAGATATTTGTATCAGTTCTGGACAATAGTATTTCTTTGTAATAATTAAAAGGTACATTAAAGTGTTTGGGGGATTGGTTTTCGTGTGAGTAACATTGGTTCATTGAAATGTTGAGGTTCATCACCATTCTACCAAACTCTATTAAACTCATTATTACGGAGTATTTATTATTATATCTATACACATATTGAAATTAATATTTTTTGTGAAGTTTTCAAAAATAAAAGAAATGACTCACCTGTATTGGAGTTCTGCATTGCTTGATGTAATTCAATGGAGAAGAACACTAAAGTCTGTCCTTTCACAGCAGCTTCACTGAGTTTTCTGAAATCTGAGTAGCCTACTGAAAAAAAAGGCGGGGCGAATACATCATCATAATCAGTCTTTGCGGTTTAGCGCCACATGTCTGAGAGCTGCATACGCCTATTCACACTTTCTTTCATTTGTGCGTTCTAGCAGGTGGAATTTTAGTTTTCTCCGGATGACAGAAAGTTTTCTATAAGGTCATAATGTTTCACCCTCGAACGAAGATAATCAGAATATAGCCAATGATTGTTCGTTGTGCACAAAAACAAAATGTTATAAACTGAGTTGTATATTTAACGATTATGGCCATTGATTTGCCAGAATTAATAATATAATAAAAATATTTCGTTATATTATTCTATTGTGCCTTTAAAAGTATGTAGTTTGATAATATTTTCTAAAATGCATAGATCGTTAAAAAAAAAGTGTTTGAAGACCTCAAAACATCAAGACTGTGAGGTGAGAAATGAAGAACAATATAAAGACCCTCATCAAGTTGGATATTAATAACTTTAACAAATGTTTCTCCTTCAGAAATACAATTTCATGAACAAAGTGTTTCAATGAATAGCCGTTACAAGTCTATACTGTACATTATATTTAGTTTGCAGAAGCTTTTAATGGAGGAGACTTGAATTTCTCATGTCATGAGGACAGTTTTACACATAAGTTAATGTCCTCAGAAGTAATCATCCTAATTCAGCAGGTGATGATTGATTATGCATGTGATGACCAATAATGTGTACTTTATCACTCTAACAGTTCATCAAATCAAGTGCATATTAATATATGGGCCTATTACATGATACAAGTGTTGTATAATTTAGCCTTTTTTTTTATTTGAGCAAAGTTTCATCACACAATACTCTTGAATCCTCCCCAAAATGATATTCACAGAGCATCACATGGTTAAATATATATATTTTTTTATTCTTGTAGTTTCAACAAAACATTTCACTTTGTGATTACAAGCTAGTTCAAACTGAGCAAAACAATTAAGGAAAGGAATAATCATAACAAACTTAACATATTTGGGCAGTTATTATGTAACAATTTAAATAGTCACGGTAAAATAAGAATAGAATTCAAAAACAAGTCAAAAACAAACATATAAATTGGTATTGTATATTAACAATTAGCTATATTCTAAACTTACACAAACATACATTCAAAATAAATAAAAGTGTATTGCTCAAATATTGAGGATTTGGGGCATTAAATATATCAGTTCAAGGATTCTAGACAGGAAAGTAAAACAAGGTATGCAGAGACCCTCAAGTACAGTGGAGCTGGCATCATTTATGCAACCTTATATATATATATATATATATATATATATTAGCTCTTTAAACTATATGCAAAATCTGTGTTGCAATTCAAATTATTAGCTTCTTTGTGAACGGAGCTTCTCCACTCCATAAAGTGAACCATAAACCTGGTCAAGACGCATCTGAGATCTATTATGGCAGATGAGAGAGTGAGCAACTTATTTGAGTCTTGAATCCAAGCGTGCAAATAATTTGAATCTTGAAGAATTTGTTGATGTGTTTGCAAGGAACCACAAAAACAGCTTTTATGAATAGGCTACATGATAATGTTACAGATTATCATAAACACATTTTCAGATGACTGCCTAAGTTGATTTGTGGATATGTTTGGTTTGTGTTATACAAGTATGTGTCATAGTTTACAGATGTAAAAAAGTGCCTAGATGTGCTTAGATGCTAAAATTGTATTATCATTAATAATCATTATATCACACTACGCTAGAAAATTACCTGTCAAATAAATGAAACATTATGACAAATTCATTTGAGTTGAAATTGTTTTGTTAGCTTACTTCTAGATTGCAGTGATGCATGACATGCTGAAAAATTACTTGAAATAATACTGAAAATAGGTTAAGATGAATGTTACTGTGGTCTAGAAGCACCACTGCTGCTTCCCTCTAACTTTCATAAAGCTGAGGCTAGTGCTTTGATTATTACACAAGTTAAAGGGATAGTTCACCCAAAATGAATATTATCCCATGATTTACTCACCCTGAAGTCATCCTAGGTGTATATGACTTTCTTTCAGACGAATACAATCTCAGTTATATGGCTCTTCCAACAATGGCTGTTTCTGTTTTAAAGTTCATTAAAGCTGACTACAATCATCACACACAGACTTCTGTATTACAGCAAGGAAGGCACTTTTTTATTTTCATATTTAAAATAGGAACAAAGAAGCAAATTACAAGCAATAGGACAAATACAATAGAAAAAATATACTTAAAATAGGCCCTACCGAAATTGAATAAAATGTTTAAAAAATACATTTAATGCTCCTCAGTCCACATGATGTGCTTTTTGACATAATTGTGTGTGTAGCTGTGAAAGAGAACTGAATTTGCGATCGCATGCATGTAAGAGACGACATCTGTGCTCATACTTCAGCTGTACTTTCAGCACGAGCATCACATTGAAATAATAACAGCATCTGATAGTTTGGCAGTTCATTGGCATCTAAGACTACATTCACACTCAATCTAAATCAGATTATTTGTGATTGGAATCTGATCTAAATGATTGTCTTTTTATTTTCTGGAATACCTGAGGGGTTTTCAACACAGATGTTGTCTTACATGTAGCCATGGTTCTGGACAAAGACATTTGGGCCCGGTTTCACAGACAGGGCTCAGATTAAGCCAGGATTAGTTCTTAGTTCAATTAGGACTGATTTTATAAATGTGTCTTAGAAAAAACATTACTGGTGTGCATCTCGAGACAAAACAATGACACTGACATGTTTTTACTGGGACTATCTTAAGCCTGGTCTGTGAAACCTGGGGCTAATGTTTAAAGGTGCAGTATGTAACATTTTTTTTGTAGTTCACATTTCCCGAATATGATCAGATATGCACAAAATCTGATTTGGACTGACTTGGCTAAAGTGATTGTAATGTTATTTCATGTTTTAAGACACTCGGGTCTCCGTGAGAAGAGATTCAGTGTTTTCTCCACAACCGTTCATGACGACGGACACACAGTCACTGGAACTGGATCCCAATTCTTTCTTTTAAAACACGGGATCTGTAAAGAAAACAGAAAACTGGGCTTAGTGAAAAACACAATTACATGTGTAAAACAAAAATCAAATAAAATGTTTAAAGCTTAATTTATACATTTAAAACACATTCTTTGACATTATTTGAAATATTCAAAAACAAGCAAATTATTTACTAAACTGACATTCACTTATTTTTTATTATTTAAGCTAGAGATGGACCGATTGATCGGCTGGTGACCGGAATTGGCCGATTTTCACGTGACCGGCCGGTCAGTCTGACATATGCCGATTTTATGCCGGTCAAATGCACTCGACCTTTTGAGCGGTATGGTCTCTCATATGGGATTTTTATGTCTGTGCCCCTGAGAGTACAGTGCCACATTTATGTTCAGTGACGTCGCATCACTGTCAGATTCATACTGTGCTTTCGCGCGTTGGCTGGCGCTGAGCCAAAGTCGGACGCGTTCAGCGTAGTCATATATCACAACTAAGCAGTGTTTTCTACCTCATAATGTTTATTTTAGGTTTCAGATATTTAAATACACATAAGCACGAGTAAAACAATACATTTGGAGTTTGTAAAAGACACACTGATGTCTGTGGAAGCAGCAATAACAATCTATTCAAATATAATTTGCCGACATGTGTTATTCATATCAGACAAACATAGTGGAAGTAACTATAAAGTTTAGTCTATTCTTCTCAGTTCACCGGCCACTTTCTTGCATTTATTTCGGGAGAAACTGATGAATTCACGTGCTGTAAATCCGACTGACAGGACAACATTGGGCGCCCATCTCATGTTGTAGATCAAGATTATTTATAAAGGTTTTTAAACGACCAGACACACTCACTTACACGTATTTGAGAATCGGGATATCAGATAGGCTAGTTGATGATATGGTAAGCAAGTTTGTGAATATTTTGAATAAAAAAGGAAAAGCGAAATAAAAGCGACACATCTGTCATACTAGTATTATTGTGGCTGCGGTGTATCGCGTGACGCGTCGCCATGGAAACATTAAAGGGAACGTTCGCCTTGGAAAAAACTCACTCTGGGGGTGGGGGTGTCAGTTAGAATATTTTAAACTTACGCGTGAAAGGGTTAAAGAAAAGATCAAAAATAAATATTTGTGTGTGCTGTAAAGTGGTTAGAAAAAAATTTAATCGGAATCGGCTAAAATCGGTATCGGCAGGTCAAACTCAATGAAAAATCGGAAATCAGAATCGGCCTAGAAAATTGTAATCGGTGCATCTCTAATTTAAGCTGGTTTATAACTCATTCTGTCTGATCCACTGGTTTCACACATGAATATACTTGATTTTCAATTAAGGATTAACTTATCACTGAATACGTCGACGAACAGTAAATGAATGGTGACCAGTAAAAGGCCTGTTTTTAGTGACAATAGCTTCGTTCACAGGGACACCTTTTGTTTCAATCAGAATTAATTTATTCCAATAGATTAATCCAAACGTATCGTTTACATGGATGCTAAGTTGCTAACACACTGCACGAATATAGTTTCCCACTGTTGGCACATATACTAACAATTTTCCTAATATTTGTCTCTTTTTAGAGTAGATTTAATCTGTATTTATTAGGCCTGTCACGATTATGAAATTTGGCTGACGATTAATTGTCTAAAAAATAATTGCGGTTATGCCGATTAATTGTCAGTTTTAGGGCTTTGACGATTAATTGTCTGTGTTAGGGCTTTTGGCGATTATGCTGATTAATTGTCTGTTTTAGGGCTTTGTGCTTCATTCATTAAATAATTGTGATGAATTTAATCCTTTGTAAGTTATCATTTTGCAGTGTAAGATTACAGTTAACACCTTTAAATATTAAATAAATATATTCAATAGCTATGACAATTTGTTTATTAAACTTAGTGAGTGTATAAATCAGCAGCAAAAAGTAATTTTTGAAAACATCTGCACAGTAATTGAAGTGTTAATAAAAACAAATGTGCACAAACCATGATAATATGATACGCTTCAAAACAGAGCGGAACAAAGCGCGTATGCGCATCGCGGGTGCAGAATGATGTGCTTAATGCAACATGGAGTCACAGTGCGCAGCGCTGCACAAGTGCGCATTTAAAAGTTCACGGCACAAAGCGAAGAAATGTCGAGGGCACAAATCCTAGTGTATATCAGTCCAACAGTTTATTGATCATTTGTTTCTTCACAGTTTTAAACTCCAGTTATTGTGCGTCTGATGCCAATTCATAGTCCTTGTGCTGTGTAGGCACACGGTAGCGAGCGAGTCATTAAGAAACAGCAAAAAACTCCAGCAAAATAAAGTCATTTTATGCAAATCCACAGCCCTTTATCTACAGATCAAGCATTATAACGTCAATGTCACATTGGAGAAAGTTTTACCGTGTATCCTGTCGTAACCGGACGACGCGCGTTGTTTGAATGCTGAACGGAATGATTGACAGCTGCAGAGTTTGAATGCTGAACGGAATGATTGACAGCTGCAGACGAGTTTGTGAACTTTAATTTAACAATGTAAATATACTACTGTCCCTCACATTAAGCTATGGAATGGCTTCAGATGACTTTGAATATATTGCTAGAAAACGTAATTAGTGTTTGTCTATTTATTTTGGTTCATGACTCCCCCTTGTGCCGTAGGTCTTTAAAAGAGCGCAATAATCGCGGTTGTCTGAAACAATCGCGGTTAGATCAAATAATCGCGATCAGACGGTTATTTAATTATCGCGACAGGCCTAGTATTTATTTCAGGTCCTGATTAGGCATGTGCCGGTATCACATTTTCATGCTGCGATTAATTGAGTGATCTTTTATCACGGTATACGGTATTATCACGATATTTTAATTGCACATGAGAAACAGATGGATTTGGGGGGGGATGTAAAAAATTTAATAAAACTTGCATCACAAGGTGTAATTGTGATTGTCAAAACATTTGGTAACTAAACTGAATTTTATTAAGTTTAGTGACAACATCATGTTACAATGATTACATGGTACAATGACTGGTAGGCTACTGTTTGTATTGCTTAACACAAATTTAACGATTTCAATTCAATACTTGGGATTTGATTTAAATCTTGATTCAATATTGACTTATTTTGGATAAATATTAGGAAGGCTACAGTAGATAGCCCACATGTTATTTTTTTCTCATGAAAAAAAATATCTCACATAATGCTATGTAACCATATAGAGCCCTATCAGCTGGTATTATTAAAGGTTACAAATAACTAATTAAATCAAATATAATGTGGTTTTCATTATAATAACAATTATGTAATGACACAAGTAAAAATATAATAAATATGTAAAAAAGTGCAGTGCACATATTCAGCAAAATACTCCTCTTTATCTATATGTTTTAGTCATCTAACATGCTGCTGGTCATTAAATTGTTTAAATGTAACGTTCTGTGACACAATTGTTCTCCTGTTTCATATCAAAAGTAACCTGCTCTGTCTTGTTTGACGGTCTTCGTGTCCTCTTTGCTCCGCGATTTTTCTCTGCGTGAGAAAACGGATGTGTGGCGTGAGCGTGTGAGGAGTCTCGCGCTGAATGCGTCGAGTTGGCAGCTCTGCTTTTAGAAGCGGGATGGATCCGGATAGATCGGCGGCAGCCATAGACTGTAGGCGGCGGCGTTCCTCCTTCCACCATGCTGCTTCTCCATGTGAGGACTGTTTACATTAGACTAGAAGTGCGCACCGGCCGCATGCTTATACACGTGGCGATTGTTTATATCAGAGTGCGCACGTGTTTCGCGCAGCATATACGCAGTGTTTGTTTAAGCGGTTGATGGAAAATAAGCTATAATGCGCGTTCTAAAAATCTAAATTCGGATCTATTATTTTTCACGGTATTTTGAAGTGCCCGCGATAACAATATCGTGCATATTCATTACCGCGATTTATCGCATTACCGAATACCGGCACATGTCTAGTCCTGATTAGGAGACGAGCACATGAACCGTTGTTGCTCCTAACACAAAGCATCTGTGGATGAGAGTCTGAAACAAGCACTGGTGGGACGTCGTCCAGCTCCACTTCACAAACGACGAGTTTAAGGAGAATTTTAGGATGACAGGACACTCATTTATTACACTATATTTAACAACAACAGCTCCTCGTTCATTACACCGATTCTACATCATTGCACATGCGCAGTCATTTCCAGTTTCGGGTTTCCATCCGTCCTCTCGATCGGATTAGAAAAGGTTTAAAACACCCCTTACAATCCAAATGAAATTATATTTGGATTTGGCCATCTGACATGGTTACTAGGGATGTGGCGGTGAGGATATTTTCCCACCGGTTAATCGATGTGTGACAGCACCGGCATCAACAGTGTTTTTTTTGGTAAACTAAAATGAGCACGGTCGCACGCGTCCACAGAACATGAAGTGGCTCAAACTATTTGACCCCGTTAAAATTGAAGAGGTGAATAGTAATTTACTTGAGTACTGTACTTTAGCCTACTTGTTGAGTATCTGTACTTTACTTACTATACTAAGACAAATATCGTACTTTCTACTCTGTATTTCTGTCAAAGTCTTTGAGTAGAAAGTAACGTCAGTCAGCGAATGATTTTTTTTTTTCATCTCTAAAACGTGATTGGTGTTTTGCAGGTGACAGACAGCTAGGGCTGGACGATTTTGGCTAAAATCATAATCGCAATTAATCAAACAAGTTACCTCGATTACGATTATTGAACGATTATTTAAAAAAAAAATTCCTATGTCACTGGCAAGGCTTATACTGTAAATACGTTCACGGTTATTTTTTCTAACGAAAGAGTTAGGGATGTCCCGATACCACTTTTTCACTTCCGATACGATACCGATGCCGCAGCTTTGGCTATTTGCCGATACCGATATCAATCCGATATTTTTATTTTATTCTTGAACTAATACTACTAATAATAAAATATATGGAAGCACTTTCCTCAATTAGCCACATAAAAACATCTCACTCAAATGGAGAACCAATACTTCTCCAGTATATAGTCCACAACAACAGTTGATAATGAAAGACTGCCACACTTTATTCAAAAGACCTTGAGATATGTTTGGTAACCTGAATGAATTTAAAATTAATTTGCTATATTTCAGATCAATATATTTGTTTCCTTAAAATTTAAATTAACTTTAACTTCTCATCTGAATTATAAATAATTTATTTCTGTATAAAATAATACTACCATTAAAAACAAATGATTTAATTTTTTAATCAATGTATTTTTAAAAATAAAAAGATTAGTGCTCCGTTTTAGGACAAGAAATGAAAACCAATGCAATATGATGAATGTCCAAAAGATGAGATCATTTTTGCTTTTTGATAATTTGATTTAAAAAAAATTTACACAGTGTGTGTGTGTGATTTTGGTTGGGTGACAGTTGTAGGTTACAGTTTGACAAGAGTTTACAGTTTGACAAAAGCACAATGTTTTACACAAATATAAGTAGGCTGAACACTTTGCAGCAGGGATGGGGGACTCGAGTCACATGACTTGACTCGAGTTAGACTCGAGTCGCAAATTTAAGGACTTGAGACTTGCTTGACTAAATTAAGAAAATGACTCGACTTGACTTTGACTTGAGATCCAATGACTAGAGACTTGACTTGACTTGAACTGTATGACTCGAGAATGACTTGATATACATTTTTATATAAATCATCGCAACATCAATTGATGAACAAAATGAAAGCAACGGAACCATTGACGCCAGTCATCAGATTCTGCGCGATTGCGTGACGCTGCACAAGCCCAGAAAAAACACACATCGCGGTGAGCGCGGCAGCGCGCTAAATATAAAAACATCTCCCAGCATCGTTTCTTTTTGGATATAAACACTAGAAATTGACCATATTCATACAAGAAGATTTGCTGTACGCATAATAACAGGCAAGGGATATCGGACGACCATCACAACCTCGAACTTCATTCACCACGTCTAAAAGTAAGCTATGGCTTGTTTAACCTGTTTGTTATAGTTAATTTGACTATCTTTAAATCTAGAGAGAATATTGGTCAAAACAGCATGCCTCTTTATACACAATAATGTTTTCAAATGTAGCTTAATGTTGTCAATATTCAAATGATAATTAATGATGGCATATGTTTTGTATAACATTTGCCACATTTCTTTCCAATCATGCTTTAAAGCCAAATATGTCGTTCTTTCCAATGACAAAAAACAACATAGAAAACTGTTAATGTTTTGTCGTGTTTTATGTTTCTCTTAAAGGAGAACTTGGTAACTTTTTTAACTTAATAAAACTGTCTAGAAATCATTTGGTTGGTTAAACAACCTGTTCTGGTGATATTGGTGACTTTCCCCGCTCCCCCCAGCGTTCCCAGGCGGAAAATCAACCTTGCAACTTGCGCACTGCCGTCCCGGCAAAGTGAAATTGGAAGTTTCGTGAGAAGCGAGAACTAGAACGAGAACGAGCGCGAAACACAAATTGCTTTACGGCAATTCGACATAAACACACACGCATGTATGATGTATTACCAGATTACTCACCTCGGTAGACATAGTTCCACACGATACAGTTGGCTTGCTCCGATCAAAACAAACGCACATGAGCAGCGGTAGAGAGGGGGAGGAGGCCGCCGCAAGTGAGTTTTTTACGACTGTGTTGTGAAATATACGCCCCCCCACAGCTGTAGGGGGAGCTCGTGGGGAAAACATGCGACAACAAAAGGGAAAATCAGCGAAGAAGTGACTAGAGTTCGCTAGAGTTACAGAGTTCTCCTTTAAAGCAGGGTTAGATGGAAAAATTGCCCTCGTATGAGTTATTTTTATAATTAGCCTATAACATATGGGATTAAAAAATATTTCCAGAATATTGGCGCGATTGCAAATGTGATAATGATTTTATAAAACAGTTCAGTAAACAAAGAGTGAATATTGTGATGTGACATTTTAGACATAATATTCCAAATATTCTCTGTTTTTGCTCTATTTCTCCAATGACAATAATTCCAAACAAGCCACAAAAAGAGTTATGCGTATTTGTGATTCAGTGACCTAGTTGCTTAGTTCCAGAACGAATCTGCCGTTTTGAACAAATCAGTGAATGAATGTTTCTATGACTCGTACATTAAGACGGTGATTTGGCACCACCTATTGGCGGTTTTAACTTCATAATTAAAAATATATAACTTATATAAAGGGGATGCCAGTTTGAAGAATGCCATTTGGTGGCATAGGAACCATTATACTTGAATTGTGAATTGTTTAATACCTTTTTAATGGTCTTCTGCAATGTTTGAGGCATATTTATTTTTTCACGCTTTAATGTTGGCCTAATTTCAGTTACATTTACATTTTAGGGTATGTAGTTTGAAATTGTATTTATTTATCATTTTTTAGATTTTTATTGTAGTAACCACTCAGCTGTATGTGGAAATGCATATTTAAAAAAAAAAAAATTGCAAATAAAACCATAGTCCACAACTTCTGTAGTTTTAACTTATTTTAGTATATAAATTCAGTGAAATCATCAAACTTTTGTATGACTTGCCAGTGACTTGTGACCCAAGCTACGACTTGACTTGCTTGACATAAAGCAGTGACTTGACTTGGACTTGACTTGCTTTTCACAAAATTGACTTGGACTTGCTTGAGACTTGAAGGTTAAGACTTGAGACTTGCTTGTGACTTGCACATGTGTGACTTACTCCCACCTCTGCTTTGCAGTTTTAATGATGTCCTGTATGAACAAACTGACGTTGACGTTATAATGACGAATGATGTTTTTATGTTTCCACTGTTCGATCGCGCCCGTGCCTCTCTCTCTCTGACACACACATTCCAGCATTGCAATCTTGACATCGCAGCCTGTTCATTATGCTGCGTTCACAGCAAACGCGAATAGAGCGTCAAATTCGCGTCTATCGCGTCTAGTTCTACGCTTAAACATTTTGAATCCATTCGCGCGTCCAAAGCGAATAGGACGTTTGAAGCGAAATAGACGCGCGTTCAGGGACGGGGCGGAGTCAAGTGACTACACACGCGGTAATATGTTTTAAGGGGAAAGTACACACAGTAGGCGGAAATATTAATAGGATTAAAAAACCGAAATAACCGACTTGGTAAAATTACGTCGGTTACAGGCTCTGAATTTCGGTTTCGATTACTTTTCGATTAATCATCCAGCCCTACAGACAGCCTATCAGTGATCACTCTTGTAAGGTCACGCGTCGTGAAGTTCAGAGATTTCCCATCATTCTCTTTGAACATTAATCAACTGGAGGCAAAATGGACGAAGACAGATCCTCGGCACAGTGTGTGCATCCATGGCAGACAGCTCTTACTGTTCTGCTGCGTGTTAAAGCAGTGTTCTGCTGCGTGTTAAAGCAGTGTTCTGCTGCGTGTTAAAGCAGTGTAGTGCTGTGTGTTAAAGCAGTGTTCTGCTGCGTGTTAAAGCAGTGTTCTGCTGCGTGTTAAAGCAGTGTTCTGCTGCGTGTTAAAGCAGTGTTCTGCTGCGTGTTAAAGCAGTGTTCTGCTGCGTGTTAAAGCAGTGTTCTGCTGCGTGTTAAAGCAGTGTAGTGCTGCGTGTTAAAGCAGTGTAGTGCTGCGTGTTAAAGCAGTGTATAGCTGCGTGTTAAAGCAGTGTTCTGCTGCGTGTTAAAGCAGTGTTCTGCTGCGTGTTAAAGCAGTGTTCTGCTGCGTGTTAAAGCAGTGTAGTGCTGTGTGTTAAAGCAGTGTATAGCTGTGTGTTAAAGCAGTGTATAGCTGTGTGTTAAAGCAGTGTATAGCTGTGTGTTAAAGCAGTGTTCTGCTGCGTGTTAAAGCAGTGTTCTGCTGCGTGTTAAAGCAGTGTTCTGCTGCGTGTTAAAGCAGTGTATTGCTGTGTGTTAAAGCAGTGTATTGCTGCGTGTTAAAGCAGTGTATAGCTGTGTGTTAAAGCAGTGTATTGCTGCGTGTTAAAGCAGTGTATTGCTGCGTGTTAAAGCAGTGTATTGCTGTGTGTTAAAGCAGTGTATTGCTGTGTGTTAAAGCAGTGTATTGCTGTGTGTTAAAGCAGTGTATTGCTGTGTGTTAAAGCAGTGTATTGCTGTGTGTTAAAGCAGTGTTCTGCTGCGTGTTAAAGCAGTGTATTGCTGTGTGTTAAAGCAGTGTATTGCTGTGTGTTAAAGCAGTGTATTGCTGTGTGTTAAAGCAGTGTATTGCTGTGTGTTAAAGCAGTGTATTGCTGTGTGTTAAAGCAGTGTATTGCTGTTGGGCAGTTGTACAGCTGTGGTTGTGTTGCTGGGGTTTAAAGCAGGTTGGGGTTTTACAGACCACTTGAGTCAAATGTGCATGAATGAATACACAGATGTGCACTTCTTTTGTTGGGGTGGTATGAGTGTTGAATAAATGTAAAAAAAGAAGATGATTGTCTTTTGTCAATTTCTGTCATTTCATTTCTACAATTTCTGGTTTTATAACATTCTGAAAGCTCTTAACTCCACAGATACTACTAACTGGTAGGTTTATTCACTAGGTTGCTTCAGAGGCAATCGGTCTTTACAACTTTTACTTGTACCGGTGTAATATCTGACCAGTATATCTGTACTTTCACTCAAGTAAGTTGTGTTTTTTGTCCACCTACATTTGGATGTCAGTTTTATATAGTATATTTCTGTAAGATAAGCAATCCTGTCGCCTAGGGCTGGGCGATATATCGCATGACATTGATATGCGCATCTCGTCAGTAAAGCCGGTTCCTTGATTAGTAGTAAAGCGCCATCACCTGCTTTCAGATGGAGCGGCATTTACTACACAGAGCCGTAGTTCACTGACAAGCTGAGCCATATCGCATTTAATGCGATATATCGCCCAGCCCTATTGTCGCCAATTACGTTCCCCTCCAGTGACTGTAAGTTCGTTCTCAGAGTAATAGGACACGTTACACTCAGTCTCAATTGCCTGTATCCCCCTCTGTGTCCTTAAACACTTGTTTTTTGGGGTCGACAGCTTATATAAACAGCAGCTTTTAGACATTGTTTTGTTTTTTGTTGTAAGTCAGAAATGACAAGGAGGAAATGTCACGTAAATCAAAGTCAATGGAGATGGTTGGATTGTTTTCTCCCCAGTGCGAGAGGTTTTAGGATGACGACAAGTGTCGCTTTGTCTCTTTATGTTTCTACAATCCAAACCATAGGAATCACTTTATAATAACTTTAATATCAACATCTTATTCGCTTAACACATCATTAGAACCACAGTGCTGCTCCCATCCACCACTAAAAGCTTAAATTTAAGTAATACTTGCCATCCCGTGTTTCCAGAAGCAAAAGCACAAGATAATGATGATGATGATGAAGACTGGAATTAAAGCATAAAGCCAGTGTAGGTCAGAGGAGCTGAGAGGTGCTGGGCTGATGGAGGAGGAGTGTGGAGGAGATGTAGTGGAGGAAACTGGAGCTTCTGTAAGAGACAACAGGAGCAGAATTATTTAAGAGAAATATACACTCAAATCAAATGACCTTTACCTAAGAACCACCTAAAAACATTAATGATCAATCCTACTTTAGCAACTGTTACAATCTGCCAAATTATCAGACAAGCTTTTGCTGTGTCTCTGAAGTCTGTGCCAGAAAGCAAAAGCTTGTCTGATAATTTGGCAGATTGTTAGCCTGGGAAAACCCAGACAACTTCTGGCAAATTTAGATTTGCTCTACAAGTAGTCTGGCAAAGAGCTCATTCAAGCCCATTTCTAATCCGTCCAAATCGCGGCACCAATCAGAAACGTTGGGGCGGGCTTTACACGATGACGATCGCTCTGATTGGTTTTAGGTCTATCCAATTGCGCCCAGAGGCATTTGAGCGACGTCCGTTGCGCATCAGCTTTTAAATGCATTATTATATTCAAATTGCAAACACATGAGGACAGTCTCCATGAAAGACCCACTGGCAGATGAACGCGCTGCTACATTTCTCTCCGAAACGGTAGGAAATTAAATTAGATTTAATAGAGGATTTTAACTGTGAAGATGATTGACAGGGCAGTTTACATGACAGGATGCACGCAACAGATCCGTCCGATAAAGATGATGAAGTAGTATGTCCCAAAGCTTGCCTACTTTTTTGCTACACATTCAAAAGTAAATACCTTTTCTTCACAAAAAGAGTACATACTTTTATGGCGTAGTGTAACTAGTGGGACACAGCATATGGCTTTACACGATGACGATCGCTCTGATTGGTTTTAGGTCTATCCAATTGCGCCCAACGGCATTTGAGCGACATCCGTTGGTGACGCCCCTTTGGAAATGAGTTATTAATGAAGCTTTGCCAGACCATAACTCAGTTACTACTGAGAATGGTCTGGTTTTAACCAGGCTAGCAGATTGTTAACAGTTGCTAAAGAGTCTGTGGTGTGTTTGCACAGCTTTAAACACACATTTTTAAAGAAATAATATAAGCAAGTTTTTTTTCCCCCCTCTTTTCTAAATCGTTAAATAAATCATGAGGAGTTAATGCTGATCTAATGCAGGGCTCTAGAGTGCGACCAATTTGGTCGCAAATGCGACCAAATTTTGTAAGGGTGCGACTAAAATTTGACCTAGGTCGCACCTGTGCACCTAATGTCATCGCATCCACTGCCTCTCCACGAACTAAGCGTTTGTTCTCCTTTGACGGAACTCACACTCTTCTCTCACGCGGTGCCACAGCTCGCACAACACTACTGCCCTGCTTAATGAGTGACGACGGAGGACAGAATTAAACATTCAAACGTAGCCTGGTTACACTTAAGGTCTGTGATATTAGTCTGATTTTATTTTAGATTTCGGCTTCCAAATATTATAAAATATATTGAGGTAAAACCATTAAAAACTACTGCCGCATTCTGTCTTGCGCAACTTCTTCCCTTCGCAGCATTGCGCTGTCATTTCTCCCTAAAACTCAAACTTACCGACAGAATCAGCACGATCGGTGATTGTTTTAAAATGCAGTCTAGCTACTGTTGCTAAATTGCGGGACACGTTAAATAATTAAAAGAGCAATTAAAGGCACAAAAATCTGCGCAAGAGATGCTGTTCTCAAGGCGGCGCGCGCTCCGAAACAGACCGAGACAAGCAAATTATACTTTGGGTTTCATGTGCGCATCTAAACGATCAAATATACAAAAGTATGTCAAAATGACCGGCTTGGAGATTCAGTAAAAACTGTTTATGTCTTAAATGGATGTAGTTCTAGAATATTTGGGAGAATATGGTGCATCAGTAGCCTATTAGATCTGTACTCGGTCTTAAAGGGGCAGCAGTCTAATAAACATGCTGACGATTGCGCCATTACTGCGAATCAAACAACAAGAGAAAAATCACTCACAGCTCTTGAAAGAATAACTTCAGCTTTAATAAGCATTAATCTATTTATGATAAATTATGTTGTGTTATTTTACATGTGATTACTTTATTAGATTTCTTTTTAGACCATACCTGATCAGTAATGTTAGTAGACCTTCCTGAAATTAAAGCACTGTGTAGGCCTATATAATGTGTATCTTTGTTTAATTGTTTATCTTTTGTTTATCTATTGTTTATCTTTGTTTAATATATATATTAAACAAAAAGAACCGATAAGAATACAGTTAAAGTACCGGATCGATAAGCAGTATCGGTAAGAGTAGGAATACCGTTAAAACCCTACTCCCCGGTCAATGCACCGACAACAGCCCAGACATGGAGCTACTTCAGCCACCAGTCTCCCCAGTCCCTGGTAAGATGCCAAGCCCTGGTCCTTCGTTGGAAATGGCATCCGACTCAGGGACGGAGGTAGAGGCTACCGCGCCTGAGCTAGAGACTCAAAATAGTTAGTTTGGCAGCTCAGTGAAGCACTTTAAACTTTTTTAAAAAATTTTTTTTACGATTTTTATTTTTATATACAGTATAATTGTGCTTAAAAAAATAATAAAAAATTGTGTGCACCCAAATTTTGTGCTGGTGCACCTAAATAAAAAAGTTAGGCGCACCAGTGCAACCAAGGCAAAAAGTTAGTCTGGAGCCCTGTAATGATGTGACATCTGATTCTTTACATCACCTAAATCATATCACTTATAATCGTTTTCAACTGAGGCTTTTGCAAAAAGCACTTGTTTATTTGGATTCAGTCTCTGCAGTTTTAAGTGATGTTGTGTGATTTATTAAAAAAACACATTTAGACTAGATAAAATGCTTTGCAATGTTGCAATTCATTCCAGCTAGAGTAGGTAAAAACTTCAAGAGCACAATCATGACCCTTTGTAGGGGTAAAACCTTTGAACAAAAAGATGAATAAATATAAGATAAGATGGCAAATAAGAGCAGTATTTTACTGTGTGTTTATACACGTGCATTACCGGTAATCGGAGTGAGAAGTCTTGAGGTAGGCGAGACGCTTGGAGCTGACACGCGCTCCATTATGAACAAAAAGAGCGAAATGCAAGATAAGATGGCAAATAAGAGCAGGATTGCAATGTCTGTTTGTACATGTGCATCAGATTTACTGGCAGATTTTAAAAAGTGAGAGATCTTGAGGCAGGCGCGACGCTAGGTGTCAATAATACTCGCGCTCCGGATTAAAAAACGGCGAAAAAAAATAAAAATAAAGTAAGGTGGCAAATGGGTAAGCTAAATAAAAGTATAAGTAAACGTGGGATGCATGTCTAACTGTCTATTTGATCATATGCATCAGTCGGAGTGCCTGGTAGTAACTGTAAGACAGGTGAAAAGCGTTCCCTGCTGAAAAAAACAATAGAAACCATTACAGAATTGCTAATGGTTTTAATGGTTGTATTGGAAACTGTATTGGTTTTAATGGAAACTGTAATGGTCCTAGTGGGTCTCTATTGGTAATTTACTTTTTTCTATTGGTGGCATGTTTTGTCTATTTGTCTGTATTGGTTTTAATGGAAACTGTAATGGTCCTAGTAGGTCTCTATTGGTGATTTGCTTTCTTCTATTGGTGGCATGTTTTTTCTATTGGATACCATTAAGGACCAATAGAACACCTTTGGCAACTTATAGGTTACATGTTGGTATCTACTGGACACCAATATGAACCATTAAGTCTCCAACAAATTTAGTGTTTTCTTTGGTTTGATGATATTAATATATAATTTGTTTGTCACTGATTTCCTGGACTATTCCTATGTTTAAGTGACACCTTTCACAGTAGAACTGAAATTCTACTTCCTCACAACTGTTTTTAAACACTCTGTTAAAAAGATACTTGGATTGAGGTACAACCTCTTGCCCAAACCATTTATTTATCAACTGCAGTAAATCATGTCACTGGCAACCAGTTATTTTATGCTTTGCTGCATGGCTCATAATCATGAGCATGGCCTCAGGTTTTGTGGTAGTTCCTATGGCAGTCAAAGCAGTGTCCATGTCAGGCTGTAGGCCAATCACTGACAGGGGATCAGTAGTGTTCTGCTTCATGCTGCCTGTCCTATGGTCTATCTCAGACTCTGACTCTGTTCCACTGCATGCCTTTAAAAAAGCAACATCTCTGTTTAAGGTATGGTTGTGTGTAGGTCTGCTCATACACATTCACGTAGGTTCATAGTTATATATATCACAAATGATGTATTTTATAATATTGAAATGTATCTTTGAACACTAGGCTACTGTTTAACAACAGTACACAATATGTAGCACACTGCTACAAGCTATTCAAAATGCTTTTCTTAAAGTTTTTAAATAACCTTTTAAAAATAGGCTCTACAAAAAATAAAATGACAAAGAAATATGAAACTTATGACCACTATCTCTGTTTCACTGTAATACTTTTATTTAACAGGTATATGTTGTGTGAAGACTTTTATTTTGATATCCGATGAGAATTCTTCTCCTTTTCTCTGGGTTTTTATTTATTTATTTGTCTATTAAAAATCAAAAGTTATTCTTCAATAAGTATGTCAGACTTTGCTGGATCACCTCCGCCGTATGTAGGCTACTAAAGTTTTTCTTTTTCTTTTTTAATAATCAAATTGATTAAAATAATCGAGACAATCCTACTGGATAATAAGCTCGATAGCGTAACGATACCCGTTACATTGGCTGTTTGGCTCTCTTCCTCATCAACATCAACACCTGGCCTCCCTGCTGAAAAATCCAGCTAAAACCTGCTTAAGCTGGTTGGCTGGTCTTAGCTGGTTTAAGATGGAAGTAGCTGGCTTTAGTTGGTCTCCCAGCCTGGCTTAGCTGGTTTTATCTGGTCTCCCAGCTGGCATGTATGATCAAGCTGGTTTCCCAGCCTGGACAATTTGGTGGTCAGCTGGTTTTAGCTGGTCTCCCAGCCTGGCCAAGCTGATGAACATCTTACATCTTATATTTATATATATATATATATATATATATATTTTTTTTTTTTTTTTATATATATATATATATATATATATATATATATATATTTTTTTTTTATATATATATATATATATATATATATATATATATATATATATATATATATATATATATATATCATATATATATATATATCACATATATATCACATATATATAATAATAATAATTGGAACCCAGATTTTTTTTGTTTTTTTGTTTTGTTTGCCATTGTTATATAACGCAATTATTAGTATTGTAACAAACCTGGCATATAAACTGGGGTCTGACATTTTGCACATGAATGGGTCATAGACCTACACAATGAGTTTAAAATTCATGATTTAATATTAATGGTATTTTAAATGATGTTATATGTTTTAATTCTAGATGTTTATTTAAGTGCTGCGTGACTTTTAAGTGTTTTAATGCGCGTGAACATTCAAACACTGGAGCGAGCGCGTCACGCGAGAGCAGATGGAAACGGGGAAACGTCATCAACTGACAAACAGCAAAACTCGCGTCTCTCGCTGTTGTTTTCACTGCTTTCAGGTGAGTTTAGTCAACAAATTCACACAAATAATACATACAAACGTCCCTGACACCTTTATTACGTGTAATTGACACGCTTCTGTTGAATATTTACTTTATAGAAATGGTCCGTTAGCATCTCAACCGTTTTCAGAAGAGGTAAGTTAGGCCTAATTTACGTTAAGTTAAAGCTGCCGTCGGCAACATTTTTTTGATCATATTCAGTGTAATCGACACTATAATCCGACAGAACAACATAAATAAGGTGGTTTTAGAAAAAAACCCGAGCTTCTAACTCCACCTGGAGCGTGTTATTTGTTTTGCAAAAATCCAGCGCTCCCGCTTCATCAGGTCCAATCAGCGCAGGGGGGTGTGAGATCTGACTGTCAATCACAGGTCGTGCACACGCCACAGATCCCCCCTCACTCGCGCACGTTAATATCACATGCACACGCCACGCCTGAAGTTCGCCTGGAGATTGCATGAAGCGTGATGGCGGAGAGAAAATCTACTAACAAGCTTCCAATTCCTCAGTTATTGCAATCTATGGATAGATTAGCCAGGGCAACCTACCTCCGAGTCCATGGTGTTGATAGATGCTGAAGAGACGGACGCGTTCACAGAAAATCAGGTACACACGCACAGTGACGCACTGACGAGCACGACCTCGATGGGAGGGTGCTCGCTGGTAGTGAGGAGGGGCATGAGAGTTGTAAACATTCAAAATTTTGGCTAATCGACCCAATCTGCCAGACTTGCCGACGGCAGCTTTAAGGCTATAGACTGGAGCTCTTGTTTATGAAAATTTGGGGTTTTAACCACATCTTTGTGTAGATACAATTTTTGATAGTTTTATTTTGCTGGTAATTTGTCAATGGGTGATTGGAAGTAAGCTAATTTATTTAACCTAAAAGAATGCACTTTACTGTTAATCAGTGACGTCACTTTATTTCACAATACATTATCTTAAGAATTATATATATATATATATATATATATATATATATATATATAATTCTTTCTCTTTTCTGCATTTCACCTCTGCTCTAGCTTGTAAATGTTCTATTGTAAATCCTATGTAACATTGTTGGCTCTGTGACAAATAGCATGTTATGTTCTAGAATAGATCATCATGCTGAAGGCCTGCTGCACCCCCGTCCAAGAAAATCTCCACGGCTATGAACCATATGACTAGTAAGCAAAACCACCTCAAACATACAGTGCACTACTGTCCAAAAGTCTGGGGTCTGTAAGATTTATGCTTTTGAAAGAAGTCTCACATTTTAAAATCATTAACCCCAGGTCAGATTGTCCTTGAGAAGCCTGTAGGCTAAATAATCAGCTAAATAATAGGCGACAAATATAATGTTATAATGGTCGTAGTTATAATAATTAATTTAACTATTATGATAACAGGATATCATGGTCATTGGTATATTTTATTTTTATTTCTCTAGGTCTGTTTTGAATTATGTTGGCCAGTGAGACAGACACCATACTGTCCAACTCAGGGGTATTTATTTTGTATGTATTTTTTTACTGATAAATACTGAAATTCTTTTTACTTTTAAATGCTAAATGTGGTTCAGGCACGCAAGTTATTTTTCACAGATATCTGGCCAGCTGTGGCTCATACTCTTAAGCCCTATTCAGACGGGACTAGTTTCACAGGAGGACGTTAGAGAAATTTCTGTTTCACAGACGTACTTTGAGATTTTAATCCAGTCCGAATCTGCCATGTCTGTCTTTTTCTCACACGACCTCTGTAAAAATTCCAGAGCAAATTACCTACTGTTATTTACCTACGCTATCGTTCAAGTTTTTGCTTTTTGCGCACCGATAATGGATGTAAATGTGTTCGGTACACTGCGAAGAAATAAAAAAATGAAATCAACAAGAAGAGCCAAATCACGTAAACTGTTAAGACTAGCTACTGTAATATCAGTTTCAGGTAAGATTACTTTCATTTCTGCACTTAATTACATAACGTGTAAATTATATAAGTTAAAACTTTTTATTCCAGTGGGTTTATTATAAGAACCCAGTTCTATAAAATCATGATGATAAATGTATGTTTAGTTTTTTATACTACAATTTTTATAAAATGTTTACAAAACACTAAATACGTTAGGACGTTTTACTTTATATTTAAAAGTGCTTAATTTTAACTGAACACGTGATTTTCTGCAATGCCCACAAGTAAAACACAGACACTCCTACCTCGGTAATAAACACGGAGATGTTAGTCCCGTCCGAATCCGTACATGAAATCACAGACGTAGGTTGATAAGAATTGTAACTCAAACGTCGTTTGGAAAACTAGTCCCGTCCGAATAGGGCTTTAGCCTTTAAAATGTCTGAATTTATATCCCCAATGCATTTCAGGGGGTAAAGATATCATTAGAGTTCTTAAACTTATGGCTATGCTCTTGTTATCAGATGAGACATAATCCCTATCGTTTGGCCCTGTGATTCTTCAGGACAAGACCTTGATGCCATCTACACTCTTTTTTATTGAGTTTCACAATAGCTGCCACTATAGAATAACGTTATACTTGGTATTTTAACGTGACATGTTATAACAAGAATATCTATGGCAAGAGCTCTTTTCAGTCACTGCTTTCTTTTCCTCGTGATAATTTTTTTTTATCAAATTATGGAAATTTGGAATTATGGAAGACCGCAGTATTGATAAGCTTGGACGTTATCGGTTCTGCTGACGGTACTGAAGAAATTACACGCATTATTTATTAAATACATTGTCTTGCCAATTCTATCTCACCAGCTGTTTCTATCCACCTTATTCCTGACGACCTTACTGCGTTTTGAATTATGGCACTTCTGGTTTGGGGAACTTCCATTCAAAAAGGCTGAAACGAATCATTTCAAATCATAAGGTAGCCCTACAGATAAAGCTGATCCGTCAGTTTGACTGGATGAGCTGTCAATTTTCCTTCATGATTTATTTTCAGACATCATGAGAATAACGTTATACTTGGTATTTTAACGTGACATGTTATAACAAGAATATCTATGGGAAGAGCTCTTTTCAGTCGCTGCTTTCTTTTCCTCGTGATCATTTTCTTTTTTTTCCCTTTGCAATCCGCTGTAAGAGTATGAAAAAGGACAACATATGCTGCACATTTGTGGTCGGTTCTCCCGAATTTCATTTACGATATATTCCTTGGAGCTTGGAGAGTATTCACTTAAACACAGTTTATGTCTTAAGTTTAAGCTTGTTGAATAATATGTCAAAAGAAATGCAATGGTCAGGATTATTGAGGGTATTTTTCTTTGACAGCAGACACATGAGATAATGGCTGAAGTGAGTCAGTGAAGGAGAAGATCAAGATCTGGAGGAGGACATACAGTTTACACTTCGGGAGAATGACAAAGATGAGCTCCAGGGCAGATTCAGCAATCATTATAAAGGTGAGTTCAGTGTTCCCATGCTTAAGTGACACTGTTTAATAAAGCAGATACATTATGTGTTATTTACAGTGATGATTTTACTTGTTTTATTATTATAAGGTAATATTAAAGGTTAAAAATGACCCACGGTAATAGACCTGCACGATATTGCAAAAAAACTGATATTGCAATATTTCATTTTTTCTGCAATATATAATGCAATATCTGAATAAAAACTATTTCACCAAATGACTTAAATAGCTCTATTTGGAAATAATTAATCATTCAAGAATGATTGGTGTGATTTTTTAGGGGTTTGCATCTGCATAGAAAATAATAAATTGCAAGCATAGGTAAAAAAATGTAACAAAGATGTGAAATAAACTTTGCCTCATATTCCAGGTAAGTCTAATTTAGGTACAGAAATTGAGTAATCAACTGTAAAATAACATGGCATAGTCTTTACATAGCCTGACTTCACAGAGGCCTATACTGCAATATCACTACCACCAGGGTTCTCAAGTTTTATCAAAAGCTTGGAGTGAGATCACATGCGGTTAGGGGAGGAGCCCTAATGGAGCCCCGCCCCCACCAGTCCCCGCCCCCCAATTTTACCCATTGTTCATAATTAACCAGCACAAATTGAAATTATAACAATTGGTAAATCTGATAAATGACAGAGCAATTCATCACATCAAATATACTCTTTAATGTTAGGCTATATTTCAAAATTACAAATATACAAAAATGACAAAAATATAACAAATTGCTCCAAACAGTTTGGAAAAACAAATATATTAAAACATATTATATAAACAAACTTTTATGTTAGATGCGATTAATCGATTTGACAGCACTAGTTTAAAAATACTTTTTTTTTTTAAATGTTTGTTGTAGTATATATTTTATTAGTTTTTTTTTTCTTTTTTTCTAATATACATTTTTGAGTCATGAATAATTTTATCATTTTCTTGAACTTATAAAAACTCTGGTACAATGCTAATTATTATCTCAAATGGTAAAAAATATATTTTTGCTTTTCCCCTGACATCTTTGAAAAATACAAATGCAATGGCAATGATTAATGTATGTTTTGACAGGATATAAAATATTACCCAGAGCACTCTGCTTTAATACATGTAGCCTCAATGTAACTAGAAATACTATTAATACAGTATAATATATAATTAAAAATAAAATTAAGAAATACATCATCTTTCATTCCCATACCCACTAACATTTCCCTTAGTTTCAGATAACGTAAGCTAGCCGAACTGAGCCAAAGCTTCTGGCCTGGTTGCAAAGTAGTTGTAGAGTTTTTGACCATTAATAATAATGTATACGATGGGCTATATATTACATGTTCTAGCCTAAAAATGTTAGACGAGCTTTCTTCCAACTTACCTTCTCCATCACGACGTGTGTTCGCGCGATGTTGTTGGTTACCTAACGAACGTACGGTGGCCGAGAATGTTCCGTCAACTTCCGTGTGTTCGCGCATCTAACGCAATCTGGCCGAGATACGTGCTGGCGGCAGGAAACTTCACTTTGTGTGCCTGCGCCTACAACGTTATATATAAAGCTTGCAGGACAACTTGGTTGGCATTGCCTTTTCAGCGTGAGAAATACACGGTGTGGCGTGTGAGCGTGTGAACTGGTTGAATTGCGTGTGTCTCACGGCCAATGCGTGAGACTTGAGAACCCTGCTACCACAGATAGGTATGAATGATGAAACAATATGTTCATGGCTTTAATGCATCACATAATATGGGTGTTTATTATGTCAGGTTGTGTGTGTCTTACACCTGTTTTATGAGGACACAGTTTTTGGGGACATCATAAGAACATGCTCCTGAGGTTTAACTTGACTAGAGAATCTCAGTGTGTTGTGTGTGTTTGACAGAATCCTGGTCTATGAGGACACCGTTTTACGGGGACACATATGGAATATTAGGAGGATCGATACTGATAACCAGGGCTTGACATTAACTTTTTTGCTCACTAGCCAATGTGGCTAGTGGTTTTCCAAAGTTACTAGCCACACAGCATTTTTACAGCAAAAGTTGACTGTGGCGTGCTAAAATTTAGGCTACTTGAACTAGATTTACAACCCTTTTAAATGTAAAACCACTGTACACACCCAAATCAAGACTACATAAATATATAACAATACAGGTCATTATCATTAGCTCTGATAAGGTTGTGTGTAAAGCTCCCGTTTTAAAATAAAACGATGTATTATGTATTATATGTCGCCACATAGCTCCACCGGCATACGACGTAACTCCAAGTAGAGCATCGAGTCCTCAAGCAAATAGAGCGTCTGGCGCGAGTGATTTCAATGTTAAGTCAATGTAAAGACGCGTTTACGCACGTCTGGAGGTCTTGCGGCGCGAATGAGGCGTCACGCTCTCTGTGCATAACGGTTTAAAAGAACAACAACAATAAGCAAATGTTGAGTGCTGATCTAGAGTTTTGTGCAAGCAATTTAAGGTCGTGACTCTTATATAGCAGGCTTCATTCAGTGATTGAAACAAATATTATTAACATTAATTGAAGTTTTACAGTATATAGAACCGACATTGAACGCTCTGAGCGAGCTGTGCTGTGGTAAACATGGAACTTTTCCTTGACATGAAATGGTAAATAATCAAACCAGTGGAAGCCTGCAGTGCATGAAACAGCTGTATCTAACCTACCTTATTCATGCAATATCTATTCAGTCAGTACAGTAGCCTACACTTTAGTAATGTTTCTGTTTAACGTTAACGCTTCTTCCTGTTACCCCGTCCCTGACCCCTCAGGCAGCGCGCCCACTCACAAAGCAGACAGCCACGCCTCTGCTACCACGGGCGTTTTTCCACATTCGAATATTCATTTTCACATCATCACATAGCCTTCACCATACCTAGAGATTGGCATGGAGTACTTTCCATAAGATCATCTCTCAATGCAAATCAAACCAGCTATTAGGCTAACTGAAATAAAACCATGCCAATCTCTAGGTATGGTGAAGCCTATATGATGATGTGGGGCTATTTTAATTCCAAAGGCCAAGGGAACTTTATGAGGATGCATAGTATCCTGGATCCATGAAGTAACTGGCCTTTAAAAATAAAAATCTGCCTGCCTCTATGGGAATTTAACATAGGGGTGTCCAGACTTATGCACCCTGTATTTTAAGGAAGAAAATTTATTTATTTACGATACATTATTCATTCACAAAGAAAATTGGTGTCCTTAAAGGGATACTCTACCGTTTTTTCATATTAAACTGTTATTCCCTTAACTAAGACGAGTTGATACATACCTCTCTCGTCTCAGTGCGTGCACTCAATCCCTCTGTCTTGCGGCGAAACTTTGTTAGCCCAGTTCATTTAATATGGGCCAAGCAGAGAAGCTACCAAACACCTCCACGTTTTCCCTATTTAAATACAGTTACTCGCGAAGTGTAACTCGACCTAGGACGGTGACACAAAACAAAACGTTGCGCTTTTCTAAGCGTGTAAAATGGATAACTATTTTGTATGGCGGAATACCATAGCAAGTGCTTGTAAGCACTTCGACTTGGCGCAGTAATATCTTCACTCGTGAAAAATCCTCTCACCGGCCTCCGCTCCCTCTAGTGAAGATATTACTGCGCCAAGTCGAAGTGCTTACAAGCACTTGCTATGGTATTCCGCCATACAAAATAGTTATCCATTTTACACGCTTAGAAAAGCGCAACGTTTTGTTTTGTGTCACCGTCCTAGGTCGAGTTACGCTACTCGAGTAACTGTATTTAAATAGGGAAAACGTGGAGGTGTTTGGTAGCTTCTCTGCTTGGCCCATATTAAATGAACTGGGCTAACAAAGTTTCGCCGCAAGACAGAGGGATTTAGTGCACGCACTGAGACGAGAGAGGTATGTATCAACTCGTCTTAGTCAAGGGAATAACATAGTTTAATATGAAAAAACGGTAGAGTATCCCTTTAAAGGTTGGATTTTTCCAAAATTTTTTAATTAAGGCATTAAGTTCAATTTCCAAAAGATGATTTTTTTATTCCTCTTTTTTTAGTCAACTTTAGCATGGGTGTCTAAACTTATGCATAGCACTGTAGTTACTTACAGCTAGGCTATATGACATTTTCTTGAATAGTTTATATTTTGCAAATATTGTACACTGGACCAAATTCTTAATAAATAAAATATATTTTTTTAATATAATATTTCTTCTTGCTTGACTTATATATGTGACCTTAAAGTAATCCAAAAGTAACCATATTACATTACTTTCATATTGTGGTAGTTGGATTTTTTTTTTTTTTTTTGTAATTTGTAACTGTAACGGAATACATTTTTAAAGTAACTCTGCCAAGCCTGCCTACTACCTATTGGTGCCAACTAATCAGTAAAACCAATATAATGGTCGACCTCTACTTTTAAATTAGCTAAAATGGTCTTATTCTGCATATTAATGTTTTTTTTTTTTTTAGGATCTAGGACATGGAGTCATGATACCCACAGAAAAATGGGTATCAAAGTATGCCCAAAGATGTTGGATGAATATATTTAAATATATAATGTATGGATAATCTTATGTACTGGTAATGTGGTTTAAGAGGTACATTTTCCTAATGAATTCTCCTTCTTTTTGCAGGTCTAATCAGACAGCCCCAGTGAAGCCACACAATGTAAAAGAATAACTGTGAATCAAATAATAAAAATGTAATATTAATGTTTTGTGTCAGATGTTTATTTCCAGCTGGGTTGAGTAAAAAAAGCAGGTCTTAATACTATAATTTTTATTTCAGGTGCAAGTTCTTCATTCTTTGCAAAACAAAACCTGAGCTGTAAGCTATTGAAAAGTTGGTGTGAAGTTTATATCAATTGTGTATAATAGTAGTTATAATTCAAATTAATTTATTAAAAATATAATTAATGTCCTAATTATTAACAGCTAAAAGCATTAAACCTACAAATCTTAGGCAATACAAAACTGTAATGGAAACCATTAAATATGTGCAAATCAAGACCAATACAAATTTGTAATGAAACCATCAGAACCAATACAAAACTGTAATGGAAACCATTAAATATGTGCAATTCAAGACCAATACAAATTTGTAATGAAACCATCAGAACCAATACAAAACTGTAATGGAAACCATTAAAATACAGACCAATACAAATTTGTAATGGAAACCCTTAAAACCAATAAATCCTAATGGAATATGGCCCAAAACACACTACGTAATGGACTCCACTTGGTAATGGTTTTAATGGTTAACGGCTGATGGTTTGTAATGGTTTTGTAGTGGAAACCATTAGCAATTCTGTAATGGTTTCTATTGTTTTTTTCAGCAGGGTTTAGTCAATGGTGAGTATTGACCTATTGTGCGTACCGTTCTTGCCCGCTAACTACAGGGGATACGTGCTGCATTTTGTTTAAAAAACACCTTATATATTGTGTAAGGTCCCGAGGCAGGCGCATTTAACGGTGACGGGTCGAGTAGCAGCTCCCCCTGCCACGCAGAGATTTTACCTCCTCTAGTTAAACATATTATAGTAATATACTCACTGTTGACAACAAGCGTGGCATTCACCTCAGACACTTTCTTTCCAGTGAAGACTCGTGCTTTATAGAGTCCTGATCTGGAGATGTTCACATCTTGAATAGTTAGAGATAAACATCCTTTTCCAAATATGAGTGAAATTCCAGGTACTGGAGGATCATCATAGACCCAAGGCTTCTGCGCAATAAGAACAGCATATTCCTTCGTGTCTTCTTTAAAAATAATCTTCACTTCATCTGCTTTCTCCACTTCATCGATGTTGAAGGATATTGTAACATTCTGTCCATCGATCGCCTCGAACTTCGACCCAGCAACAACCAGAGCTGCAAATCAGAACCAGTGTATTAGAATAATGAGGAATAAACTGACAGCACTTTTTTCATCAACCCATTAAATCAACAGTCTACATACCCGATAAAAGTACCAAAAGCATCGTGAAAATAGTATTCATCTTCAGAAAAGCACCAGGATATATGAAAAAAGACTCAACCTGCTCAAGCTAACGTTAGCTACTAAGCTAGGCGAGTTAGCTTAGCTTGACCGGTAACATTGAATCGCTTTTCTTCTCTTTACGAAATTTGCAGCATATACTGTGATACTGCCCTACACATGTAATTAGTGGAATTCCACTGAATAAGATAAATCCTTATTTAAAGTCTAGTTTTATGGTATGAAGAAATAGCGCAGCACGCAAGCGTAAGTTAACGTTACTTGTTTAGGAGGATCTGTCAGGTTGTGAATCTGTACGCGCACGCGCGCTTCTGCCGCTGCGGCCCTGCCCACACTCCTCCCGGTAGGTAGTGATAGGAGAAACGAAGCTTTGAAAGAATTGAACCAATTGATTCGCAAAATGATTCACTGTTTCGAAAATGCGCACGATGGGGACCCCCTTCGGTCAACAGTGGTAACGCATCTTGAATTTGGCCTCGAGGCCGGTATCAATAAATAAATAAAAAAACGCACTACAATTCTTTTAAGTATGATAAAATGAATATGAGTTTTGAGAATCTGGAGATTTAGCCGCATAATACTTGTGTTGCTATCTTGAGCTGACTGATCAACGAAGTGAAACTCACTAACGTTATATTAATGGCTGCTTTTCTGAAATGGCCAACAAAGGCGAGGACGATCTTATAAGCCTGTTAAGATTTTAAAAAAATTAAGAAAAAGACTTTTAAAGAAGCTACATTTAAACCATACCTTAATATATTAGTCTGCGTCAACGTGTAACGTTACATATTCACACTTAGATTTTTAAAGGTCATATTTTTATTATCGAAATATCTACTGCGTTTGTTATGTAAAACAGATTATTAGGTGATAAAATAATTTACTTACTTGTGACATTGTAGGTTTCCGAAGAGAAAACGCTTACAACACATTTTAGTGTAATGGCAGGCTTCGGCACTAAAACTGTAGATCGACCAGTTTCTCTCGGCTCACTGGTAGACACCCACACACCCACACTCAGCCAATGGAATATGTTTGTCACCAAAGAGACGGGTCTAAAGAGGTTGCGTCATCTTGTTCAGTCGGGTTCAGTCCAATGAGAATCGGCCGTTGTTGTTGGTTGAAAGGAAAAGAAAAAGACCGTTGAGTGAGTGATGACGACAGCAATGGCGGTTCGTCACAGTGAAGTCGTTTTCGTTCTTCGCTTAGGGCTGGGGTATAAAAATGTTTTATTTTGATTTTTTGTAGTTACAGCAATGTTATTTTTAAAATATGCCTTGTTAACATATTTCAGGCCAACGTTACTTTGGTTAAAGACTGTTAGACTGGCAGTTAAAAGTATTTTATGTTTTTTAACTTAATCATGTCATGTTCACTATGGTTTCACAAAGTCAGGACATGCAGGTGATTGTAAACAAGTGAAATGTATTTATTCTTATGAATCCATGCACTTATCACTTATACTATACGAATAAATACATTCAAATCTAAAACAAAACATCTGTTTATACACAGACACATTATATATATGTAATAACAATGATTTATACTTTTCTAACAAACGGCATGTCAAGCATTTTGTCTGTTCTTTCCGCCATGTTCTTGTGGTTTCCTCTATGGTTTGTAGTGCTGCATGAGGAGGATCCAGTTGCTCAGAGAAAGCAGTAGGCCTATGAATGTACCACTTACACAGAAGAAAATGATCGTGGCTCAAGTCAGCAGAAGCAATCTAAATATAACTAAACATTGGGTGCTAAACCACACTTCGATATATCTGCACTTTTTCACAAAGACCAACACTGCGAAGTTTAATGCTTATAAAAGGTTTATTTAAAAAAAAAAAAAAGGCTTGAAAAATCCAGAGCTACAGCGTCAGTGCAGGGAGTCTTCAGGATCCACTGAATCCCCTTTGTGTTTCTTGTGTTGAAAGCAAGATAAAGGAGACAAAAATTGCGCATAATTTGATTAATTCCCTCAGGTCTCCCGCTTATAATGCGGGAAATACCAGCAAACACTGATTTCCTTTAACTTGTAGATTGTATGAGTAAATGAACGAATGAATCCACACAGATTACAGACTCTCTAAATGTGTTGCGAAAGGCAGGCGTCGATAGTACACGCTCGCGTTTTCGGGATCACTTGAACAAACGGGCCAGCATTGCATCGAAACTAATGTTTATCATTAGCACGTATTTTTAAGTCTTACCAGTTTAAACATTCAAGCGATTTTAAACTATTCAGTAGCCTACTCGCGCGCTCTCAGAGAGAGGTTTAGCCTAGCCTACTATGCGTGCATGTATCCAGTGATCCAGTGTAATTTTACACATGATTACTTTATGCAGTTTCCGTATTTCTGTATTAGCCTACTAGTGTTAGACCCAAAACCTTTTCTATATAGGCTATTTGTATCTTTATTCTATGGTATGTATTTGTAGTTTTTTGTTTGTTTTTTTATTCAAAGATTGAAATCAAGCTGCCTTGTTGTGTAAACTCTTAACACCAAAATGACCCCATTGTAAAAATGCAACGAGTGAGCAAACATTTAGGTGAGATAAATGTAATAAAATTTAATTCTAAAAAATTAAAGTTAATTAGATTCAGATGTAGTGATAATAAATAAACGTGTTCTTTAAACGTCTTATCTTACCTTTTAAAAGTGCGTCACAAACATAGACAGTAAGTTAAAAGAAATGGCCTGGGCTGCGCTCCCCAAAAGCATCGTAAAGCCTATTTGATTTTAGAACAATCGCCACCAATGGCGGTTAACTAGCTCTCGATGCTTTTGGGAAACGCAGCCCTTTTCTGTTGCAACTCTAAACAATTCGAAACAGTTTCCGGTAAAACTAAAAAGGCTGATCGCTGATCCGGTAAACATCTTTGCACTATCACTGTTTGTTCTGACCATAGAGTTGTGACATATAATATTTGCTCGGAGGCTCCACCTTCTTTGAAGTGGAAATTTCCTCTGGCTCATTTTTCTGTTCAGTCTGTCGAGTAGTGATGGAAGAAACTAAGCTTCGAATCAATTGAACCGCTCGCAAAATGATTCAGTTTCGCCACATGCTGTGACTACCCCACTGCAGAACACGAAATCCCTTAAACCTACCCATCTCCACCCCCTTAGATCTGGATCCAACTCCGCCCCCTGGATCTCGTGTAGCCTACTGCAGTGAGGTGCTACTGCCTGCTGTTCAGAACAACACTTAGGCCAAACATGAATAACAACACCTTTTACAAACATATAGCAAATGTTTTATTGAAAGTAAAATCGATCAAATGCAATTAATCTAATAAGATGGTGTATTGCAGTATTTGCAATACACCATGCAGATGCAGTATTTGCGGTAAAATAATTGCTGCAAAGACCGGTACCGCGACAGATATGATGAAGCCCTTGACAGTGCACGGAGTAAACATAATAGCAGAAAGATGCTCCGTCTTCGACTGGTAAATGAAGATATACCTTGTTGATCACTCTGATAGTGTTTATATTGCAATAAGGACCAACTAAATGTACACTGCCGTTCAAAAATGTGTTGGTTAGTCCGAATTTTTTTTCAGTAAGGATGCATTAAAGTGATCAAAAGTGACCTTAAAACATGTCACATGTGTAATGTTACAAAATATTTCGTTTTTAAATAAAACTAAATTACGCGGCTGAAAATAACCGTGCTTTCTGTTACTGAGCCTGTGTCTGTCACTCGTCCTCTTAAAAGTGGAAGATTGTGCGTAGCTTTGTTGCATTATATTGAAACTTTGTTGATGTTGTTATTGTCATGCGTGTTCTGGTTATTTGCGCATGATTAAACATGAGTCTTTATATGGCGATAAAACAAAGCTTTGTTGCATTATTTTTTTTGAAGTGGGGATTGGGGGTGCGCCAACCCGGTTGGGACATAGAAGGGGGTGCGCAGGAAAAAAAAGTTTGGGAACCGCTGGTCTAGACATACTCCAACAAAGTTTTAAAGTGAAGTTTTTTTTTTTAGGGCTCGTTGTCAACAAGGCAAGTGACCACTAGGGGTCACCGTGGAGACGGGTGTCAGATTTTTCGGCTCTGACCATATCAAACATCTTAATTTGTCAAAAAATTCTCAGTAAAAAGTATGTCTTCTCTGAGAAGCTAAAAGCAACTTTCAGCAAAGGGCACAACAGTCAAACTTTTAACTCAAAACACTCATTTTCTATATACTTTTTTTCTATTCTGTTCCCCGTTAACTGGAGCGCATCTCATCCTAACTTAACGAAACTCAGTGTATGCCTCACACAGACATGAGAAATACATCAAATACACAAATCTTGAAATGTCTTTAAACGAAATAATTCAAAACGAAAAGAAAAAGGCTACTCTCTGATTATGTAATCCATTATGTGCATTTCTCTCTATAGGCGCGTGAATATGGCGATCGTCAGAAAACACTAGTTTATTAATAAATCACATCTTGCTTGTTGCATGCACTCATATTATGTCGAAATAACGAGATATTATGTTGAAATAACATTAGGGGTGATATCAGGTAAAATGGGCCATCAGGTAAAATGGGCAATTTAAGGTTTGTGAGTCCCAGCCCCTCTGGAATTTAGAGCCAATTCCTGAGTCCCAATTCGCATACTATCCGTCCTAAATAGTATGCGAAACTAGAATTAGTACGTCCCAAATCGTAGTATGTTGAAATGAGTATTCCAAAGATACCCGGATGGTCTACTATTTCCGGTTAGAATTCGATTTTTTTTTTTTTTTTTTTTTTACATTTATTTAAACTTCAAACCATACAAAACACAGAGACATACCATATAACAAACGACAATTTCACATTACACCTTCTTACCAAAAAATCTGAGAAAAAATAATCCTCCCTAACAAGCAACAGATATCTAACCAAAATAGTTTGACCCTATCAGCTATAATGTGTGTAAATTAATAAGTACATAAAACAAGAACCACTCAACCAAGGAAATATAACTAAAAAATAAGTAAGCAAAGAACTCAAATTCCCTAACATAGGGGTTTATATCAACTGATATTCTAATATAAATGAGAATAAGTTAATAGCAGGGACTGTATCAATTTTCTTTAAGGATTTACAAAATAAAGAAAAGTCATTTTTTAATGCATTCACATTTGGAAGAGATTTTGTGAAACGACATTTGTGGATATAGAATTTAACAAACAGTATAATATTATTTATCAAATATTCAACTTTTTTATTTTTCATTAAAAGTCCATATTTGATCCCATTCCAGGAAAAAAAAATCAATTTGAATAGACTTAGAAATCAGCCAGTTATGTATTTCCTTCCACAAATTATGTACAATCTCACACTCAAAAAAAGGTGTTCTGTTGATTCCGACAATGATTTACAAAAATAACAATTCTCCGTTTCAAATTTGAATATTTTTTGAATAAATTCTTGTGAAGGATAAATTTAATTTACCATTTTAAAATGGATTTCTTTTAATTTAGGAGGAATAGGAAATTTCAAAAACTTAGTTCTAATTGATCTAATTTCTTGTTTGTTTAAGTTTTTTAAATAATATGTTCTTTTAGAGGGCCCAGGATAGATCTCATCAATTAGCAATTTTCTCAGCAACCGGTTATTGCATTTTTTGTCCCCAAAGTTCATATCATTGATCTGTGTTTTATGTAATCGCGGGTTCAGGGATGGATCCAAATTATTCCTTATTATATCAATCATAGCCATTGGAATGTAATCAACTACATTTCTGTAATCCTCCAACGTGCAGATTATTTTATATTTATTACTAAATTCCTCACATTTTAATAGATTTCCTTCTTCATTCATCATATGAACAATGGACCAAATTTGTTTTTCCATCCATCCTTCCAAGAATATTGATTTCTTCCTTCTTAAAATCACCCTGTTATTCCAAATCGGGACGTTATGTGGACTAAAGTTATGTTTGTAAACCATTTTCCAGTAGAGCAGCACTTGTTGGTGGAAGGCAGAGAATTGAAACCTCAAAATCACATGTCAATAGGAAATCTATACCGCCTAATTTTTTAAACACAAACTTAGGTAAAGAGAACCACATATCTTCACTACAATTCAAAAAAGACTGGAGCCATTTTAGTTTAAGTACACCATCCATGGTCTTAAAATCAATTGCATTTATTCCTCCCTCCTCATATTTTTTAATCATGTCTGCTTTTCTAATATAATGGTGTTTATTTTTCCAAATAAAGTTAAAGATGAGAGTATTTATCAGAGGTGGGTAGAGTACCCAAAAACTGTACTCAAGTAAAAGTACAAGTACTTATAGAAATATTTACTCAAAGTAAAAGTAAAAGTAATAATCTTAATAGTTACTTGAGTAAGAGTAAAAAAGTATCCAATGAAAAAACTACTCAAGTAGCGAGTAACTTACTTCGGATCATATAGGCCTCTGTTTTATATATATATATATATTCATTTATATTTATACAATATATATATATATATATATATATATATATATATATGAAGACTTCAGATGCAAAAGCCTCTGAGTGCCATCTGAAACTTTCTTCTAAAACAAGCATTTTTATCAAGCTTGTATATTTAAGTTCAGTAATTTCACTTTTAATGACAATTAATAGGTACTTTTCATTGCCATTTAAGTGAAATAACTGAACATAAACATACAAACTTGATAAAAATGCTCTTTTAGAAGAAAATTTCAGATGGTACTTAGAGGCTTTTGCATCTGAAGTCGTCATATATATATAAAATAATATTATTTAGATTTTTTTTTTTTTAAATGACTATTATTTTCATAAGTAGATTGGCTCTCTTTGCAACAAAAAAACATTATTTCTGCCATCTGTAGCCCGAAAATCATTGCCTGTCCTTTGGTTTGTATAATAGTAACTTATACAACTACATTTGGATTATTAGACAATGTCGAAATGAAGTGAATCTGCAGAGTGTTGCATTCAAAGGCATGTAATTGACACAGAGAAGAAAGAGTTAAAACTCTTCACATGTGCTCGCGCTCATGACTGCTACTGAACATCTGAACACAAAAAAACAAACACAAGTACATCGACGGATCTTTTTCTGTCTGTTCTCCAAAATATAATCAAATGTATATTTCTGCAAGCATCTTTAAACTGGTTAACTGTGTGTACGGCAGGCAAAGGCATTCGTTTTCAAGTCGAGTTCGTAAGCCGCTGCGCAACAAACACACAAACTACCGCGGGATGGCGGGTGTTCATAAACTGTGGACAATGGTAGCTTATTTAATGTAGAAATGAATGTATTATGTCCAAAAAACGGGTAATGTCATCCTTTCTAGTAGTGCTATCATGGCATAATAATCTGTTTGGTTGTAAAATGTATTACCTGAGTTAAATGAAATCGAATGTATCGTCCTGTGGAATCATTCATTCACAGACAGCTTACGAAGATGTTCAACTAATAAAGATCTTCATCGCTGGCAAATATATGATGCATTTGAAGATTTGCTCTCACTTGACTGTACTGTAGGTCCACGGCCACTTCATCCAACGCTCTTGATGTCCTTAAATCTTCCTGTTACGACTCCGAGTCGAGTGTGAATTGAAACCGCTTCAGACGATTCAGTGCGTGCAGGAACTGAACAGAATCAGGAACTGAATCATTCAAACTGATTCGCGAACCGATTTAGACAGATCTGCCAACTTGTTTGATGAAGTCTTTGAACAGAATCGACTCAAAAGAGTGATTCATTTGTGAATTGAGCATCGCTCAAGCCCAGAAAAAAAGATACAGCGCGCTTGGAATAAACTACGCATTTAACAACACATATTGCATTAAAATAAAGTAACGAGAAGGACGTCGCCCAACGTAACGAAGTAAAAGTACAGTTTTTTCATTAGAAATGTACTCGAGTAAAAGTAATAAGTACCCACATTCAAATCTACTCTTAAAAGTACAATTTTTCCAAAAAAATACTCAAGTAAATGTAACGAAGTAAATGTACTTCGTTACTACCCACCTCTGGTATTTATTTCTTTTAAGTTTTTAATGGAAAGCGGTAATGAGTACGCTGGGTATATTAGTCGGGAGATAAGTTCAGTTTTTGTCAATAATGATCTTCCAAATAATGTTAGGTCTCTCTGCAACCAATTATTTAATATTTTTCTGGATTTTTCAATAGGCTTCTGGATGTTCTTGTTGTTACTGGTTCTCAAGTCTTTGGAAACCCATATACCCAAATAACGAACCTCCTTTTTCACTGGGATGTTATACAACATAGTTTCTGAACTGTCATGAATACTTAAAAGTTCGCATTTATTAAGATTAAGTGTTAGGCCTGAAGCCTGGGAGAATAATCTCATCCTCTGAAGAACAACAGGTATGATCCTTATTTTTTAAAAACAGTGTTGTGTCATCCGCTAATTGACTTATAAGTATTTGTTTTCCGTCTATATTAATGCCTTCAATTTCAGAGTTTTTTAACCAGATGGACAACAACTCAGCAACTATAATAAACAACAGTGGAGATAAACTACACCCTTGTCTTATCCCTCTACCAATGTTGAATCTTGGGGTTGTACCCTCAGGGAGGGAAACACAGCTAATATCTGTATGTAACATTTTAATTATATCCAAAAAATATTCTCCAAATCCAAAGTATTCTAATGCGTGATAAATAAAAGAATGTTCAACCGAATCGAAAGCTTTTTGAAAGTCAAGAAATAAAATATAAGCATCATCTTCCACCAAATCGTTGTAATCTATCAGATCTAAGACCAATCTGATATTATTATGAATTAATCTACCTTTCATGAATCCTGATTGCGAGTTGCTTATGATTTTTGAGAGACCTACTTTTAATCTAAATGCCAATGCCATGGTAAGGAGTTTATAGTCTGTATTGAGGAGAGTGATAGGCCTTAAATTATTTAATATTCGTTTGTCTTTCTCCGGTTTGGGTATTAGTTTAATTAACCCCTGTTTCATCGTTGTCATCAATTCTTTTTTATCAATACTCTCTATAATTGCATCAAACAATAATCCTTTTATTTCTTCCCAGAAATGTTTATAGAAATTAGCGGTTAATCCATCTGGACCAGGCGAACGATCAGATGCTATTTTTTTTAATAACTTCATCTAATTCCTCTAATTTTAAACCTTCTTCACATAACTTTTTAAAGTGATCATCAATTTTTGGGATCTTATCCACAATTGTTAGAAAAAATTGTTTTGAATCCTGTTCATTGTAAGAAGGAGAGTAAATGTTACTATAAAAGTTATAAATTTCTCTCGCTATTGATTTTGATTCTGTGCAATCTTCCCCATTAATTAATAGACAAGAAATTGCACTTTTTTCTTGTCTTCGTTTTTCAAGCCTATTAAAATAGGCTGAATTTTTTTCCCCATCCTCTATCCACTTCGCCCGTGATCTAACAAATGCCCACTTTTAACCATGTAAATTGTCTTATGTTAGGGTTATTTGTTCTCCACATATCCACAAGATAATTTTCGTTCATAAAATGACCAATAATGGGGTTTGGATGGCACTGATTATATTTTGAGGGCCACCGATCTATCCATTCATCTACAACAATATTAAAATCCCCACCTGCTACAACAAGATCAGTAACATAGGTTGTTTTCAGCTCCTCTATAACATTTGTAATTTTGTAAAGCAAATTTTTGTTTCTAAGTTCGTTATTGGAACCATAAATATTGATCAAAATGAAAATGACGACTTCTATTTTCAAAACACAAGCTGCCCAGTGACCTTCACTATCTGTCCTTTGTGCAACAACTTCACCATGAAACTTATAAAAACAAATAGCAACTCCTGCGGAGCGATTAGAACCATGACTAAATATCATTTTGTCTCCCCATTGCTGGGACCAAAATTTGACATCCGACTTATCAGAATGAGTTTCTTGAAAAAGGAAAATATTTGACCTTAGTCCCTTACAAAAAAGAAAGATCGCTTTTCTTTTGACAGAGTCTTTTAAACCCCTTGCATTAAACGATGAACAAGAAATTACACTTTGATATGGCAACATTGAACACATAAAAAAACAGAAAAAAGTCAGTTAAGGAGGTGAAAGCAATAACTGTGAACGTCCCCTTTTTAGAAAAGTCTTTCCCCATAATGTCCCTTTTTTTTTTCTTTTTTTTTTATACTCAGCCCGCTCCTTTAGGTGTCACCTCGATGCGCTTGCCATTGATGTATCCATATGGACCTCGGAAACCTGCGGTTTTCCCTTCTTTTCTCGCTTGTTCAATCTTGGGCCACATCTCCCTTGCCAGAAGGTCATCCTTAGTTAGATCCTCAGCAAACCGGACCCCCGCCTCCCTGCACGCCGCTGATAATTTCGTTCTTTTCCAGATGTCATCTCGGATATTTCTTTTGGAGAAGAGAACGATTACCTGTCTGTGCCTGTTCTCTATCTTTCTTCCTACCCTGTGGACGATGTCCACCGCGTCCTCCATCTTATCAGCCAGGTCTGGGGCCACTTTACACAGCAGATTGACGGTATCGGCTCTGATATTTTCATTTACATCTTCTTTTTTCCCTTTAATCCGAAGACTCCATCTTCTTTTGTACCTTTCTTGTTCCACCAGCCGTTCTTTCAGGTCCCCCTTCTCTTTGAGGAGGGAGCCAACCTGTTGCTCCAAGGATTTGATTTTTGTTTTGCACACCTCTATGTCTTCTGAGTTAAGCTGTGTTGTTTTTGCAACAGAGGCTAGCATGGCACTATGTTGTCGTATTTGAGAGCTAATATCGTCCATGCGGTCATTTAGCCGTTGTCCAAGTTGATTAATAGCCGCCAAAATGTCTTTCTTCAAAACATCACTTGCACTTTCTTCAGGTGTATCTTTAGGCTTTTTTTCCTGTTGTTTTTTTTCTGGTGTATTTGTTGGGGTCAAGTCTTCTATTCCCCGCTTAGCAGAGGAGTTAGCAAGCTCCGTTTGCATAGCATAGTCATGCTCCGCCGCTTTTTCTGAACGTTTAGAAGAGAGGGATTTGACCGCAGGAGGGTTCTTGGCATTTTTCATCTTGTTCACGGGTGAGTATACTACAGTCTCGGTATTAGAAAATGGAGATATCAGTCTTACATGATAACAAATCCGGGACGGTGAGCAGCTTCAGTAGAACGCGACCACTTCCCTCGCCATTCCACCGGAACCCCTTAGAATTCGAAGTGCAGATCAATGCACACTCTAACGGCTAATATTGCCTGTCGGTACAGGATCCGTCTGTTCCATGCATATTATTTAAAAAAAAGAAATGCATATTATGTTCCTTATTGTCTTCTGTAAACAACATTGACGTTGGGCTGTTTAATCCGGCCCGTCGAGTATTTAAAAAATCGTCTTAAGATCGCATTCATTTAGCCTTTTTCTTGCAATACTTTATACAGTATGCGTTGCATGTATTTGACAATCGGAATACCAGATATTTCATGCCATAGCTAACAAATGTAAAAAAGGAAAAATGACATAAAAGCAGCTCATCATTCATTCAGCGCTGTTGTGGCTGCGGTGTGTGTGTCACGTAACAAGCAATGACGCGTCACCATGGAAACCAAACAGACAGCGACTTAAAGGTATAGCGGAGGATCTTTCCAAATTTTAGATAAGACCCGCCCTCTCCACTTTTTGAAAAGTTTGATTGATTCACCAGAATGATTGACAATTAGGATAACCAATAGTATAGGTTACCCACCAGGAAGTAAAACATCCTCCGCTATACCTTTAAGTGCATAGACTTGTACGTTAATGTTTTTTCCTTTTTTGGAAACTCACTGAGAAAAATTTTTTTTGGTAACCGCTTGCACACCTGTTTAGTTTTTCCTTTGATTTTTCTGCTATTTAGTTTCTTTGCTCCTCTGGATTTGTGGATGTATCCTGACTGATTCCATTTACCGACCTTTATCGCCCGGCTTTCACTCTACTGTCTGCCATGTACAGAACCCGGTTTTGTTCATTAAATGTTCTGATCTGCCTTTGTTTTTTATGTTTTATTTTATTATACTTAAAATAAATTTGTATATTCGTTTATTTCGTTTTTTTCCACAAATGTATCACTTTTGGAAGTGCAAATTGATTGCCATATGCAGTTTTAATAAAGTTTAATTAACGTAGCCTTCTAAGTGTACACTTGCAGGTGTTTTGTTTCTAATTTACTTTAATAAGGATACATTATTCATTACAGCGAGATGGTCTTTCTGCTGGGCCTTAGGCCTGTCGCACCTCCAACGGTGCCTTTGGTGGACTATGCATGGCAGAGGCGTCCTCTTCTCTGAGGCAGGCCTAAACCTGTCCGCATACCACACGGTTTTGCTGCAGGGTCTTCAGCTGGGAACCACCGCTCATTGACGTTTCGCCCCTTAACCCAGAACGTCTCATGGTGGCGGGGCAGTGAACAGGGACGTCTCCCTGACACCCCCTGCAGCAAAACCTAATTAGATCTTACACCCCAAGCCTTGTCTCGTCGCTTCAGCCAGAGCCAGTGGCTTGCTTTCTCAGCTTCCTCAGAGAGCTCTTTGGTGGATCTGCTCAATGTGGCTCCCCGTAGTCCCAGGTCCTTGAGCAGACGTGATGTTGATCTGCCCACAAAGCCTCTGGCTCCCACCTCCACCGGGTACAGCCTCACACTCCATCCACTTTCCCTGCACTCCGCAACCAGATCTGCATACTTTGCCTTCTTTCTTTCATAGGCAGCTTCCAGTCCCTCCTCCCATGGCACTGTCAGCTCGATCAGTATTACTGACTTCACAGCTGCAGACCACAGCACCACGTCTGGTCTTAGGGTGGTGCTGCATATCTCCTGTGGGAACTGCAGCTGCCTTCCCAAGTCTACTTCCATCTTCCACACCGCCCCTGGTGTTAATAGCTTGGCGGGTTGTCTCTTGATGGTATGCCTTGCGTGTTCCCCCTGCCTAATGAAGTGGATCCTGCATTGGCTCCCTGATGGACTCTGGTTGTTTGCCTCCTGTCGACTTTCCTCCAGCACCTCTGCCAGCTTCCTGAGCACTTGGTCATGCCGCCATCTGAGCCGACCCTGTGTCAGTGCTGTTTTACAGCCCGACAGAATATGCTGGAGTGAGGCATTGATGGTCCCACAGAGGTCACAGGATTGCTCTGTTCCAAGCCATTGGTGGAGGTTTTTAGGGCTCGGGAGGGTGTCGTATGTTGCCCTAATAAGGAAACTGAGCCGAGCCTGTGGCAGTTTCCAGAACTCTGCCCAGTTGATTGCTCGGCTCGCAACACCCTCCCAAGTTGTCCACCGCCCCTGCTGCCCCTGTACCACAGACCTAACTCTGATCTCCTCCTGCTCAATCCTGGTGACCTCTGCAACAACAAGGTCCTTCCTCTCCTTCCTACTTGCCTTGGACCATGGGATGGGTGGCTTGCTCCATCCAAGGCCTGCCCGCCCTGTCTGGACCATGCCCACGACTTGTTGATGTTGCAGTCTTACCATCACCTTCTGCACCTCCTCCTTGGCCCTCCACTTCCTTCCAGTCTCAACTCTGGCATTTGCATCAGCCACTGTCCTGTCGGAGGAGTCCCTTAATTCCATCACCAGCCTTGCTTTCTCCTGCCTATAGCCCAGGGTGATGGATTTCAGGGGTAGCTGGAGTGAGTTCAATCCATACAGGCCAGCAGCTGAAAAGCACCGTGGTAGGCCAAGCCATTTACGGATGAAGGAGTTGGCTTTTGCCTCCATCCGGCTTACGGCTGATGAGGTGACTTCGCACAGCTTCAGAGGCCACATCACCCTTGGGTACAGGGTGAAGTGATAACACCACACCTTGTACTTTCCAGGTAACTGGCTTGCGTCAATCTTGGATAGGCCTTCTGACAGCTGCAGGAGGATGATTTTCCCCATATCCTTGTCTGAGAGACCAGATGTATAAAGTCTTCCTAGGCTTCGGATGGGCTGATCCACGATGCGGGGGATGTCTTCCCCGCTAATGGTGAAGGTGAGTCTGTCATTTCTCTCCCCCTTTCGCAATGAGAGGCTCCTTGACTTCTGCGGCTTGAACTTCATCCTGGCCCAGGTGATCAGCTCATCCAGCCTCTTAAGTAGCCTAGATGTGCATGGGGCGGTTCGTAAGAGGCAGGTGATGTCATCCATATAGCTCCTTAGGGGCGGGAGCCTCTGGCCTGCAGACAACCGGACCCCACCCACCACCTGCCTTGCCCCAATCAGGATGACCTCAAATTCTGCCACGAAGAGGATGGGGGAAATGGAGCATCCCATTGCGATCCCTACTTCCAGTTGTTGCCAGCAAGTGGTGAACTTCTTCAGTGCAAAGCACATGTGCATGTCCTGGAAGTAGTTCATGATCATGGTCCTGATGTTGTCTGGGATGTAGAAGAATTCCAAAGCGTAGGCTATGAGCAGGTGTGGCACTGACCCATAGGCATTGGCTAGATCTAGCCATATGACGTGCAGATACACAATATTTAAAAAGTATAGGCTATAATTATCTAACATCTGACTAATTAAAAATTAACCTCAAAACATAACATGCTAAATGGGGGATAACGTTACACAAATATGCCGCAAGTTGTGCCATCGCATGCGTGGTTCCGATAGTGTAGGAAAACCGTGACGTTTTCTACTACGTAATTACGCGCATGCGTGAAACGGATCGTGCAGGTGGAACGGATCGTGTACCGACAGTTCCGATAGTGTAGGAAAACCGTGACGTTTTCTACTACGTAATTACGCGCATGCGTGAAACGGATCGTGCAGGTGGAACGGATCGTGTACCGACATTGCCCACAACCCATTGCGTGCGGGAGGGAGGAGCTTTGCGGTGATGGTGGTGATGATGTAAAGGCAGTCGGATGCAGCAGCGGAGATGCGCCCTCAGGGGGGAGGGGCCAAGATGGCGCTCTGAGCAGACACTTCTGGTTGAGCTCTGCAAACCTAGCTGTTATAATTATATTGAATAGGGTGAACATATACTTGATTGCGTTTTTTTGACAATTACTACTCACTGCAACTTTTGGCTGTTGTCCACGGACCAAAATGAGCAAAACAGAGAAGAGAAAGACTGAACCCAAGAAGTCATTAGCTAATACTGGCTCTGTTAGCAAGCCTGCTAATGTTAGCAAATCAGCAAAGCCAACTTCCACTCCTGATAAGCCTGCCGACGCTAAACATACTCTTATCGACTCCATGCATGACTATTTGGAAGCAACTTCCGACCCATCACAACATGTCCTCATGGAAGAAGTCTTTCCTTCTCTCCCTATCACACCATGTGCCTCTCCTGCTGGTAAGATAAGAAAAGTTATGGACACAGAAGCATCTACCGTTCTCTCCCAGCTCTCGTCACTTACCAAGCTGATTAACTCGAGGTCAGATACTCTCGAAAAAATGGTTAGCGACAACTCCATAGTGATCTCCGAGATGAAAAAGGCTGTTCAAGAGAACACTAAACATATCACAGCTGTGAGAGAGTCTTTTGATGCTGTCTGTGCCGAGATAAATGACATGAAAGACAGAGTTGCCAATATGGAAACGCAAGTCGAAAAATGTCAGACAAACGCCGAAGCACAGGAGAGACGCATCTCTCATCTTGAGAGCTACTCGCGCCGTTGGAATCTTAAACTTTACGGCCTAGCCGAGAAGGAGAAGCAAGACGTGCGGCAAGAAGTTATCCAGGTCTGTCAGTCTGTTTTACCGGAGGCAAAAGATAAACTTCCAGATGTCGTTGACACGGTACACCGACTCGGCCCCATGAAACCCAGCAACAACCAACCTTAGAGGAGTCATTATACAATTTACATCCAGGATTTACCGTGATGCTGTCTGGCGTTCTGCCAAGAAGTCAACTTTTTTTGACTTCCCAATCCCAATTATTTGAGATGGTACATGTGCCACATTAGCTTAACTTAGTTACTACTATTTCTTGCTATGTTCTAAGTTCACATTTCCCCCATAGGGTTTGCAGTTCTCACCTTCTACAGTACTCTCTTAAGTGACCACAGGTTTTCAACTTAACTACTCTTTTGCTTATTCGGTCTAAGTTTTCAGTTATTTCTTATTTTTTTTTATTATTATTTTTTTTTAAATCTTATTCTATCCTTATGTCTTTGTCCATTATTTCCTTAAATGCGAGAGGTTTAAGAAACAACATTAAACGTAAAGCCGTATTTTTGTTTTGCAAGCAGTTTAACATAGATTTTTGCTTTATACAAGGGTCCCACTCAACAGAACAAGACAAATCTTTCTGGAGGTCGCAGTGGGGTGATGATTTGTGGATGTCCCATGGCACAGAGCGGGCTGCAGGTGTTTGTATACTGAAACGCAGATTTAATGGGAAAATTTTGATCTCTGACTGCGATAAAAATGGCCATTACATTTTTTTAATACTCGAGGCAGCACAGTCCCTTTATATTCTAGTCAATGTGTATGGCTTCAACTATCAAACAGAGAATAATATCTTTTTTGACAAGTTGGAAGAGCGTTTGCTGTACTGGTTATCCAAATATCCAGATTCTTTCATAATCTTTGGTGGCGACTTCAACACTGTGTTGGACAACAGTATGGATAGATGGCCCTCTAGAAGTTCAGACTCCTCTACCTCACATATAAGGCTATTTGCACAAAGATTTGATTTGGCTGATTCCTGGAGGGACTCGCATCCGGCTCAAAGAGCATATACTTGGTGCAACAAGACACAGACCAGTCACTCGCGCATCGACTATTGGCTTATTTCAAAAGATTTGAAGGAAGTTAAAACAGATATTTTTCCTACGCCACTTTCAGATCACAAAACAATTCATTTAACTGTCCCTTTGTCTTCCTCCTCTAGTGCTAAGTCTTCATATTGGAAGCTTAACAGTACTATCCTCGAGCATAAAGAAGTGATTACTGAAGTTCATAATCTGATAAAACATTATTGGAGCAAAGCTTTAGCTGAAAAGATATTCTGTAATAACTGGGAGCTTCTGAAATATGAACTTGGTACATTTTTTAGAAAATACTGCATTGAGTTAGCAAGGAGAAGAAGGGCTGAGGAGACAGAGGTAATAGAGAATATTGCTTTTTTTACTTCCAAACCGATAGAGGCTTTCAGCGAATCTGATAAGACTGAACTAAATGACTGGCAGCATAGGTTGGATGAGATTTATAAGCGCAAAGCTGAAGGAGCATTTGTCCGGTCTCGCAAAAAAGTGGCTTGAAGAAGGTGAGCAGAATTCGGCGTACTTTTTCAGACTAGAGAAACATCAATCCAACACTAATTCTATTCTAAAATTAAATATTAATGGGACAATTTCTAATGATCAGAGCACCATTGCGAAATATTGTGCAGATTTTTACAGTAAACTTTACTCTTCCAAGTATTGCCCTCAAGCTGCTTTTTCCTTTTTTAATTCTGTAAATAATATCACCCAGCTGAATGAGGCTGATAGTGAGTTTTGTGACAGGGTAATTTCCCTGAATGAAGTCACAGATGCTATAAAGTATCTTAAGCTAAACAAGTCCCCCGGGACAGACGGCCTTACTGCCGAGCTTTATAAACAATTCTCTGACAGCTTAGCCCCATTTCTTTTGGAAGTCTTTAAGGAAAGCATTGATAGGGGTGCACTCCCTCCTACTTTATGTCAGGGACTAATCACCCTGATTCCGAAACCAAGAAAGGACCCTCTGCTCTTAGATAATTGGCGACCAATCTCTTTATTGAATAATGATTATAAGATACTAGCACTGATTCTTGCAAATAGAGTAAAACCTATTTTAGATACAGTCATTGATGAGAGTCAATCTGGTTTTATGCAGAATCGTCATATTTCTAACAACATAAGACTAATTTTAGATATAATGGATTACTCAGAACTTGTACAAGATGACAGTTTTATTCTTTTTCTTGATTTCTATAAGGCTTTTGACACCCTGGAACATGATTTTATTATTACGGTTTTGAATAAATTTGGCTTTGGTCAATCCTTTTGCAATGCAGTTCAGATGTTATATTCCAATAGTAATAGTTCTATAAAGCTTGCTAGTGGTACTTCCCCCAGATTTTCCCTGAAGCGTGGAGTGAGGCAGGGGTGCCCCCTATCAGTGTATCTATTTCTCCTTTCTGTACAACTCCTTAGTTCTCACATCAAACTCAGTCCGTTAAAGGGCTTGGTCATTGCTAACAGAGAAATACTCATAAGCCAGCTTGCAGATGACACTGCTCTATTTCTCAGAGATGCATCTCAAGTATCGGCGGCAGTCGACACTATCCAATCCTTTTCTAAAGCCTCCGGACTCTCCCTTAATCTAAATAAATGTGAACTTTTGCCTGTTAAAGCCTGCTTGGCGGCCTCAATTCATGGAATCCCTGTAAAAAACTCTGTAACATATCTTGGTATTCAAATCACTAAAAATGAGCAATCCAGAAGCGCTATAAACTTCACTCCCATTATAGAAAAAACCCAAAAAATCCTTAATCACTGGCTCCAGAGAGACTTGTCTTTGAAGGGCAGAGTTCTGCTTTCAAAGGCTGAAGGAATCTCTCGTCTAACCTATACTGCTCAATCTTTACATGTTGATAACACTACTTGTAAATCAATTAACAAAGTCTTACACAATTTTTTATGGAAGAATAAAACCCACTACCTACGAAAATCTGTCACTTTAAGCCCCTGTGACAAAGGTGGTTTGAATTTTATCGATTTTGGTGCACTTAATAACACCTTCAAAATAAACTGGATCAAAAACTACTTGAAAAACCCCACATCCATTTGGCATTTTATTTCTCATTTCGTATTCTCAAATTTAGGTGGCCTTAACTTCCTGCTGCTATGCAATTATAGCATTCCAAAAATACCACTGAAACTTTCTCATTTCCATCAACAGGTTCTCTTAGCATGGACATTGGTTTACAAGCATAATTTCTCTCCACAAAGCTGTTTTATTTGGAATAACTGTAATATTGTTTATAAAAACAAAACATTATTTTTGGATAATTGGTTTAGCAACGGAATTGTTTTGGTTAGTCAACTGTTCAAAGAAGATGGCTTATTGTACAATTACTCTGAATTTCTTAGGAGATATAATGTACCAATAACGCCTAGAGAATTTTCTGTGGTATTTGATGCTATCCCGTCTGGTCTGTGCATGTTATTCAGGTGCTCCTACAGCTCTCCTCCCTTATCATTCATTCCTCCTGATGTGTGTCAGTCTTCTCTTGGTAAGATTTGCTTTTCATCTGGTAAGCGTCTGAACTCCAAGATAAGATCTATGTTTCAGGATGCTCTAGTTTCTATCCCACCAGCCACATTTTATTGGTCTAATTTTGTGGCTGATATTGAGTGGAAAAAAGTTTGGACTTTACCTCAAAAGTTCTTATTAACAAATAAAATTAAAGAGATTTCATTTAAACTGATACACAAATTCTACCCTGCAAGACATTATCTATCAAAATTTAAGTCTAATATAAATGTTAACTGCTCTTTCTGCCAAGAGCAACCTGAAACATTTACCCACTTATTTTGGTCATGTGAATTCACTTACAAATTCTGGAGGGACTTCCAAAAGTTTGTTGCTGATTTTGTATTTTCTGATTTTCACCTTTATTTTAAGAATGTTATTTTTGGTTTTCATCACTTTAATCACAAAGATGGTAATGCCTTTTATTTTATAAATCTGTTTTTATTTTTAGCAAAATTTCATATACACAAGAGCAAATTCACCAATAGAAAGCCTGAACTTTTTCTACTGAAGAAAGAACTTGAACAATATATGATGACTATTTCTTTGTCAAAAAACACAAAGGCTCTAAGGACTATTGACATCTGTAAATCCCTAAAACTGTTTACATGAAATACTCTCGTGTTTTTTTTTTTTTTTTTTTTTTTTTTTTGCTTTGTTCTCGCTATATGTTATATCTTTTGTTCTTAAATTTGCTGTCTGTATTTTATAAGAATTTAATAAAGCTTTATAAAAAATAAAAATAAAAATAAAAATAAAAAAAAGATGCGCCCTCAGTTTTTAAGTGTAAGAATTCAAATGTTTAACCCTAATTAAAGTTATTTTTTATTGTCTCGTAATATTAATGGGTTTATGTTGTGCCAATAAAGCACCGTGTTTATCTTGTAGGGTCCGATGAAGATACTGAGCGCCTCTTTGCAGGCTACAAAACAATAAATAAAAAGGCTCTAGTAGCCTACAGTGTCATGCAAGTGTCTTTTTTATGTATTTCATTTGATGTTTCTGTCTGACTTATTTGTAGTAATACTGTGGCTGTACAAATGTTAACTTTATCAGTCCAACCAAAGAAACATGGTTACTACACTTTTACTATAGTAAAAGCATGGTTCATTTTCATCGGGGTTTTTTTAAGTATTATACATAAGTATAAGATTAAGTATACGTTAAACAATAGTTACACTATAAACTTTAAATATTTTAACTCAGAAAATAAGAAGCTTTCGTCACACACATTTGCACATGAACGTCAGAACCAGCCGCCTCACACACGACCTGCGTTTGGTTGATCTACGACGACGCCCTGCTTCACTCCTACATTTGGTAAAACACATTGTAAATGTATTGTGGAAAAAAAAGATGGGAATAGTAAATAAAATTATATTGTATATATATGAATGAATGAAATGTAAAATGTTTTGTTAACAGTCGCGGTGTGCGTAACTCATACATGCCAACCCTCCCGATTTTTCCGGGAGACTCCCGAATTTCAAAGCCCCTCCCGAAAATCTCCCGGACCGACCTTTCTCCCGAATTTCTCCCGATTTCCACCTGGACAACAATATTGCTACACCATCCGTTAAAATGAAGTTAATTCGGCCAGCGCTCATACCTGTTTTTACATCCTGTTTTCGGTTGAAGTCCAAAGTAGTCGATTGTCGAGTTCACGCGCGTGATCATAGGTAACTAAACATATACGCGTGAACTCGACAATCGACTACTTTGGACTTCAACCGAAAACAGAATGTAAACACAGGTATGAGCGCTGGCCGAATTAACTTTATTCATATCTTTCACATCTACTGCAGTCAGATTCACCCGTGTTAACTCTAAAGGAATCACTCACATGACCTGTGCACTTGTAATGTAAACTTGCACTTGTAAAAGCAGGTTTAAAATAGGCCCCATTGAAGTCAACAGGGTGCAAATTTTAAAAAGAGGATAACACGGTGTAGGCAACACCGATTTTTGTCATTGTTCTCTGTATTGACAGCACTCCAAATTTACAACAAAATGAGCTCAATGTTAAAATTGACCGGAGTTCTCCTTTAAGGAAAAGGAGACCTTATACACCCCCCCCCCCCACCCCCCCTTTAAATATCTCCCTAATTCTGAGGTCTCAAGGTTGGCAAGTATGGCGTAACTAGGCAACCACGTTCTCGTTTACATTGCATGACGTCATCGAAGTATGTCCCAGAACGTGCATACTCTTTTGCTACACACTCAAAACAAAAGTATGTACTTTTTCATCACAAAAAAATTTACATACTTTTAGGTCGTAGTATAAGTAGGCGAATTGGGACTCAGCCATTGACTGCAAAGGATTTCAAACTGTTGTCATAATAACTGTGCTTAACAAGTAACAGGTGATTTGATTGGTTTATGGTTGCTATGGTGGGCAGGGCAATCATTCTAATCAAGACTGCACCAGAAAGCTGCATGGTAAGTAGTCTGGCATACCAAATGTGACTAAACTATTATAAGGATGATAAATCTATAAATAAAAAAAACATGCACATAAAAAAATATGCATAATATCTGTCTTGATGGCATCAATCAGAAATAATGTTGTTAGTTTGGTATCTGAACATATTTTTTGATAAGGAGATGATTTTCTTGGTAGCCCAATTTACCTTAACCCACTAAGGTAAAATGGGCTACATGGTTTCAGCTAAAATGGGCCATTATCTCTGTCACTCACAAACACATACGCATGTGTGTGTGTGTGTGTGTGTGTGTGTGTGTGTGTGTGTGTGTGTGTGTGTGTGTGTGTGTGTATGTAAATGTTTTATTACACACATTTTTTATATATTTAAATTGATAATACCCTATATTATTTATAAAAATGTATAAATGTAGTGCATGTCACATTCACACACACACACTCACTATGACCCCCCCCCCCCCCCCCCCCCCCAACAGTAATAATGGTAATAGATGGTAATAGATATTTTATTTACAGTGAGTATGGCAAATGAGAAGGAAGCGAGTGGAAAAATCTTTTCATCACACACACACACACACACCAATTATCAATTTTGAATGAGATTTTTTTTTATTTGTACATTTTGTTCTAAATGTGTTCACACACACACACACACACACACACACACACACACACACACACACACACACACACACACACACACACATCAGTTCACTGATCTATATATGCTGTTCCAAAATGACTTTGTTTAATTGCAATTGCAATTTGAATATGGGTTTGACTTTGCACCCAAAATGTCTTTTTTTTAATAGCACAATATTAATATGTTTGTTTAATACAGTTTAAATGTTATGTGGCTGTATAAGCAATTGTGTTTTAAAATTAAATTTGATTGTAAATAAATATTTCCCTTTGTAGTTTGACTGGCCCATTTTACCTGAAACTGCTCATGCAAAAAAAGTTGGCACAGCTAATGTTTCAAGAACTGTAGGGCATAAATAATTATATTTTATTACATAATTTTAGCACAAAATTATCAAAAACAGTCATTATTAATCATAAAAACACATGGAAAAGACATATATGGTATTGTATTATTGTCCCAAACGATTTACCAAAAAGTGGCCCAATTTAGCTGATATCACCCCTATTAATAATACATCTTTTAGAATATTTGATTTAATGCTGTATGTTGCGCTTGTTCAATTTAATAAAATGAAAACTTAAATTGTGATCATTAAAATAATTGAATATTAAATATTTAGTGGCCAAGTTTTGCTCATGTGTGTATATATATATATATATATATATATATATATATATATAATTTATATAAGTAGCGATATAGTTCATTCTAAGTTTACTCAAGTGGAAGAATGTGACTAATAAACTTAGGCCTAGCACTATGCATTATATTTTGAAAAAGAAGTAGATTATCTTAATATCAAAACCTTAAATTTTCTCTGGACTCAATGATAAATACATGTCTGACCGTTGGAACGAACCAAAAAAACTAGAAAATCGCATTCATGACGATTTATGGTGATTTTATTTCCGTTAAACCTTTGCCTACATTGACGCTGATGCATTAAAGAGGAGGGGCTCCCCTGTTCCAAGATGGCGGCTTTATTGATCGGAAATGTCGTCCAATTTTCTAATAGCCTACTATTATTTGATGACAACAATACATTTGGAAAACAAAATACAGCCAAAATTCTGCTTTTTTTCTTTTAAATAAAAAAACAAGCTGCACCCTTTTTTTTTAAATGTCATCTTTCATTCCGAATCCGAAATAGAATAATGAATGAACGAAAAAGTACACGGACCGATTAGTCACTCAAACCTTTATCTGAACCTCTCACCGTCGGTCGCGCATATCCGCCATGTTTTGTAGTTTTTTAACACTTTTTACTCGTGTTTGTAGTTCCTTCTCCAAAGCGCAATGGGTTGTGGGCAATATTAAGTGAGCATGGATCTACATTTCGAAAATCTACCAGAAGTAGGCTATTAGACCATCTGGGGACTTTTGGCATCCTCTTTTCAACATAGGCTATGCTTTGGGACACACTTCTTAGACTAGTCTCACATACGATTTTGGATGAATAGTGTGGATATTATTGAGACAAAGGGTCAGAGACAGTTCACCCAAACCGAGCAGCCAAAGTGTATTACGTCAGAGACCTGTAGGAGAGGGGATGGGTTCATTTCGTTAAAAACGAATCAGCCAATAGAAAGGGAATGTTTCGTTGTGGGTTGGGTTGGGAGTCGGACCCCCATATAAAACCAAACGGGGATTCAACTTCGAGGTGAGCTGACTTGGATATTTTTTTTTTTTGTGCAGAAGATGAAAACCATTGTCGCTGTCAACTTGGCACTTTTTTCAGGTAGGTAAACTACATGCAGGGTGACCGGGAGCTTTGTCCCGCATTTCAATTATGTCTGTATTATTTAAGTTTTAATAGCGATAGATTATATAGGGCGGGCTACACTATGTAAAAATAGCAGTAACCTATTTCTTTGCAATAGGGTAAGTGTAAATAGTAGTTCGATGCTATTTATACATATAGCCTAAATAGTGGCAGATACTATTTTACATCAGTGTTGTTGTACATGATATACAATAATAACATAGATAGAGTGTAAATGATTATTAAAATGAATAAATGAATGCCGCCTTTATTAGGATCCTAACCGATAAACAGATAAAACAATAAAGAGTTAAACAGGTTAACAGAGAAAGTGAGTGTCCTTAAAAAGCATAAAAAGCACACATACACATACACTTTATTATTAAACACACGTTAGACACTTTATTTCCAATTAGCGCATATTTTCTTGAAAAAGTTGAGCGAGTTCGGCAAAAGGCATTAAACTCTCCGACACGAGCTTTACCGCAACACTACCGCTGTCAGTGACATCTTTCTGTCTTCCGAAGTTTTGACTGTCCCAACCAGACGTCAGTGTGTGAAGAAGGGCTCGCACTTAATGTGAAAAAAGACACACCGTGGCATGTAGAATAAAAAACATTATCCTGTAACTCGTAATATCCCTGAAATAATTGTTTGTGGTAAATTAAGCTGGGCCCGGTTTCCCGATAACGTTGTCTCTTAGCGCGCTACGAAGACTCGTATAACTTAACTAAAGGTATACCATTACTAGGCGTGTTCCCCGACCCGAACTATAGCCTACCTTAGAAAGCTGCTTAAGTCCTATTCGGACGCTAATATTGTTTCTCATGGGCTCGTCCGGTATTGTAAACATTTACAGGGTAAGTCGGTGATTTTAGTGCCGTCCGAATCCATATTATCAGTGTTTTTTCTCACCCAACCCGCGTAAAAATCCCTGGCCAAATTACTGTTTTTTGACAAACAGGTCGTGTGGTAGGCTAATTTAATTGCCGTCTGAATCCACATCTCTGCGTTTTCAAGAAGAGATTCAAAATTCACTGTTTAAATCCTTTTTGATCACTGCCGAGCACCGTACATGACGTACACTTTTATTACTGAAATGCTGTAAAAGTATTTACAAGAGCAATATTTCATCGCAGCTCCACCTCAGCGAACAAAAATGGGAAAGAGAAGAAAGCACATAAAAAATGTAAATGGTTATTATGGCAGCAATATATGATACAATTTTAAAATATGTAGGCAAGGCTATTATAGGCTATTATAGTTTGGATTATTTTTTATAATATCCCATGAGTCCTAATAAATGCAATTTCAACTATTTCTAAAGTGCTTCTTTTATAAAGAACACCGCTTTCTCACATAAACAGCCCCTGCAAGAGAGAATAATTGATTCTCGAGCCATCGATATCAACAAATTCAGCACCATCGCCACGGACAGCACCGGGTAACGTCGCACATAAGAAGGTATATCTTAAGCGGCTTCCTAAGGCATGGTTCGAGGAACACACCTAGAAATGGTATACCTTCAGTTAAGTTATACCTCAAGAGTCTTCGTAGCGCGCTAAGAGACAATGTTATCGGGAAACGCAGCCCAGGGCACTGATGAGGAGAATCTTAGAGATGGTGTGTTCTCGCAATAAAGAAGAGCGGATGGAAATCAAGAAGGTTAACAGAGAAAGTGAGTGCCCTTAAAAAGCATAAAAAGCTCACATACAGTACACTGGCATTCATATCCCGTTTTCTCCTGCAGTGTTTAAGAAGGATTTGGAGAAAGATGTTTCTGGAGACACATCTGGTGATGTCGCTAAGCTGCTCCTGGCCCTTGTACAGGTAAATTAGATTAACCGAGATTTTCTCAAAGTATAACAGTTATTTGTGGTAATTATGATCAAATTCCACTTTATTTCCCAATATATAACCGCCAACATAGCCTGCAAAGTGCAGATCCTGTATTGCTGTGCTCATACTGTATTTCAGGGATAGGCAACTCCGGTCCTGGAGGGCCGCTGTCCTGCAGAGTTTAGCTCCAACCCTAATTAAACACACCTGAACAAGGCAATCAATGTTTTCAGGATTACTAGATAGATACAGGCAGGTGAGTTTTTATCAGGGCTGAAGCTAAACTCTGCAGGACAGCGGCCCTCCAGGACCGGAGTTGCCTGTAGTGGCTGTATTTGTTCATGTCCACAGGCCAAGAGAGATGAGCCAAGTAACGTGATGGACTATGAGAAGATTGACAATGATGCAAGAGTGAGTAGAGCCCTTTTAACTTAAGAAATTCAACTGACTCTTATTCAACATGCTTAAAATAGTATTATGATAAACCACTGTGCATTCAGATGACCACTGGAATAATGAAAAAGGTTACTTTTTGTAATCCTGTGTCCATTATGGTGATTTTTAGGCTCTTTATGAAGCTGGAGTGAAGCGAAAAGGAACTGATGTGACCACCTGGATTACAATCTTCTCGGAGAAGAGTGTCCCACACTTGCAGAAAGGTGACACATGAACAGAGATGTATTTAAAGTCAACTGTTATGATCATCCTTTGTGCAACAATCTAATCAAAGCCTCTTTTTCTCAGTGTTTAAAACTACATTAAGGAGAGCATTTGAAAGGAGATCTGGAAAAATCCTTCCTCACACTAGGTATCTATCAGCTGTCTGTTCTTCATATAAGCTGTCATCAAACTGTCAGAACACTTGGTAGATTTGATGATGGTTATTCCTGCTGGCTCAATTGCACTTTCACAGTCTTACTCCTTCCTTTGGGATCTCTTTATCAGGGGCGGCTGCTGGTCTTTCAAAGAGGGGGATCATAAAAAATATATATTTCAATTCACAATTTACCCCTACGACGCTAGCCTACTGTATGAGTGAATGAACAAACGATCTAAAAATATATATATATTAAACTCGACGGAGGAAATGTGGGAATTGGGTTAAACTGAAACAAGGAATGTGATGTATAATTGTGTGAAATGTATGATGAAAATTGGCTAGCAATTTCGCCAAGCAAATACCAAGAAATAGGTTGCAGCAGTTTGTCTTTCGACTACACTTGCAAAATCTGCGATGGGACTGAGCTCGAATAGCTTCAGCATCACCGACTTTTTATAGTACAAAATCGCTGTCAATCAAAAGGAGATGCAGCCTTTCGACAGACCCTCAAATCATCACGCAGAACCCCTGAGTCCAGGCCAGCCCACTCCTCATTCACCCCCAGAGACGCTGAGCGTCCGGGGGCGGGACATAATCGCAGCATTTATCCAATGACCATCTAGTTTCGAAGCACTGGAAAAAAATGTTCAGAGCAGCCCCATTGAAGTCAATCGTCGCTGTGCTTCAACAGGGAAATGCACTGTGACGCTATGGGAATGTATTAGAAGGAAATCGAGTCAGCCGACCTGCTATTTGATCATTATTTTTTTACATTATTTGCAGTCTTAAAGGAACCGTATGTAAGATTGTGGCCAAAACTGGTACTGCAATCACTTTCAAATTACTGTAGAGCGGTGTATCCCCTCCCCCTCCCCCCTGATTTGAGGTTGCCAGTTAGGCTGCAGGATCCAGCAGGAACGTGGGCTGCTACAACAAGCTTCCAATGGCAAGTGACGAGTCCTACACAGTACGTTTTTTTTCCCTCGTTTTATTTCGGACTTTGTCACGACGTATTTCGGATTCATAACAAGGTCTTTTAGGTTTCGTAACGTTAGACATTTTTTATCCAACACGTTTGTAGCTGCAGCTGTGGTAACTAGAGCAGAGCTGGCAACCCGGATGCCGAAACACTACTGACTTCGTGATTGGTAGATAGGTGGAGGGTGGAGCATCAGGCCAAAACACAACATGACAATATCAACATCAGTTGAGGGCTGCAACTTCACTTTTAAATGACAATATCCTGGCCGGACTACTGTTGTCAGTGATATAAGTATTTGAAATGTCTAGTGACATATCAGGGCCATTTTATGACTAATTGAAATACATTTCTTACATACGGTTCCTTTAAATCCCCACTGCTCTTTATCATGTCTTATTAACCATAATCACAAGCTGTTTGGTGAGGAACATTTTGTGGAAAGACCTGTGTAAATGCATTAGTGGTAAGAAGCCAGAGGAGAACTGAAGAGAGTCCCCTACCAAAGTTAGAGAACCTGTAACCTTTTCTTACGACTGATCTCTGTCTTCCTACAGTTGAGTGCTTGGAGAACAAACATCTGTATTTTGCCAGCAGACTCAATGACTCCATGAAGGTGAGTATCTAATTTTTGTAGATCTAAATAGTATCTATACATTTGACATGTAAGGAGACGACATTGGCTGAATTTGAGTTATGTGGATATGCAGTTTCTTCTATCGATTTTGATGTTTGCAGAATAAAAGTGTGAAAGAGAAGGCAGTAACACGCATTATCGTCTCCGGCTGTGAAGTCGATCTAATGAAGGTGCGCACAGAGTTTAAGAGGAACTTTGGAAAATCTATGCACCAGACAATTTCAGTAAGTATCCAAATGTATACATCTTTCTTATTAGGGGCCACACCCATTCTATCCGTTGGCGTTCTTATTATTAGAGACCAAGCACTGAAAGTGTGTAGGCACCAATTAAAATCGTTGGCGTTCTTATTATTCTTCCGCTCTGGAAGTCTATGGCAGCCCATAGAACCACTTGCGGGAAAGTTATGAAATTTGGCACTCTGATAGAGGACAGTCTGATCTGTCACCATAGCAAATTTGGAGTTTCTAACTCAATTCCTCTAGCGCCATCAACTGTCCAAAGTTTAACTCTTTTTCATCTGATTCCTTGGCTCAAGCTGATTCGATTGCACCATATGACGTCATTTTCCGTCATGAAAATTTGTCCGACATTTAGAATTTTCCGAAAAACATACTTTTTCGAACTCGTCCTAGAAGGTTTCTCTGATTTTCATGAAAATTGAACCAGTTCATCTTCAGACCATGGCGACAAAAAGTTATGGAAGTCAAGTTGATTCGTAAAACCGTTCTCAAATACCACGCAAACGGATTTTACGAGGCGCTTGCGAAAACAGACTTAAGGCTTTATCTCTGCAACGCTTTATCATATTCAGACCAAACTTGGAACATTTCATCACAAGCATGACCTGACGCGACATGCTGCGTTTCGGCGTAGCGCCACCCACTGGTCCGGAGATACATTTTTTTTTACATTTTTGCTTATAACTCCTGAACACTTGGTCCAAAAATCATAAAAGTGGTCTCGTTAGATTTGGGGCATCATGTGAGTCGACTGATATCCAATTTTCCCATATCGACCATTTTGATTTTTGTACTAAAATGCTGTATTTTATGAACGCATGAACGTATTGTTATAAAACTTGGTATGGGTAATCAGTACGATGCTCTGAAGAAGCCTGAGAAGTTTGGAGCCAGGGCCACCTAGTGGTAAAATTACATTTTCAAATGCTTGTATGGTTGCCTTGAAGGTACTCAAAAAGTTTTGTGGCAGCACCACCTTGTGGTGAAAAAGTTATAACAAAATTTCCAAACATGCTAATAACTTTTGAATAAATATGCCTATTGTAATGACACTGGTATCTATGTTTTCGGCATAACCCAAGGAATCTAAGACCAATTGCACCATAGTCAGCCAAACTTTTTCGAACTTCTCCTAGACCGTTTGTCCGATTTTCACCAAAATCGAATCGTATCATCTCCAGACTGTGCCAACAAAATGATATGGATTTCGTGTCGATAGACAACCATTTTTGTATACCGCTGCTGCAAAGATGAGGCATGATGCCAAAATGTCTATTCAGGCTTTATCTCTGCAATGCCTTGACATATTGACACCAAACTTTGTATGTGTCATTGTCACCTCACACTGACCACACCACATACATTTTTTAATTGCGTCACCAATTGGTCAAAAAATAATAAACCATTAAATCATCTTATTAGTGACTGTATATATGATTATTCAGCCATTTTGCCTAAAATCATCTTAAAATGTCTTTAAGTGCTGCTTGCTGCAGTTGATCTGACACTCCCAGCCATGTTGGCATTGCAAAATTCGCAAATTGATTCAAGTTTTGGTATCTGCAGGTTAGAGTAATGGGCATGATGAAAAATTGGCGCATGCTGGAAGGTAGGGCATGGAGAAAGGTCTTTTTCATTGGTTGTTAAAGTGGTCTGTCAGTGTGTGGGGTAGGGTTAGGGGTTAGTTTCTGCTGTAGCAATTCACATTTTGGCACGTCTACTTTCGGCACGCCCATCACTCTGACCTGTGAAGCCTGCTGGTCAAAACAATGTAAATGCATTGTACATGCAATAAAAAATGATCTGGGGGTATTTTGAGGTGAAACTTCACGAAGGAAGCAGTCTACAAAGAACACACTTTTGAAGGTGCCAAGAAGGTCGGAACGAGTGTTTACAGTCTACTGAGAATTGTTCTTGTCGCCTCGCAACTATGACAGCTGTCGTTAATGAGTGTCAGTAATGTTTGTACTGGACTTTTTTGAAAGTTAGGCCTACAGTATATGAAACTGTCTGAAAACAAAACAGGGTTCACAAACTGTCTAAATATCTTTACCATGGTCCATTTCTGTGTATAATAAAGAGTATAAACTACATATAATCGCATCTTAGTAAGATATTAGCCAACATTTGAACCACTTTAAAGTTTTATTTTTACATTTATATCATGATATTTGAGTAAGTTGAAACCCAATAGTTACGTTTAAAGGTGTAATAAGGCAATTTCTCGCAAAAATAAACATTCTGTCTCAAATAATGTTAGAGGTGGACATGTACTGTTTGTCTTGATGCACATTTTATATTCTACACAAACATGAATTTTGTAAGTATACAGGTTATCTTTGTAACTCAAGTTTCAAATATGTGCTTTCATAAGAATTGTGCCATTACAATGTCAGCCCCAATCAGCCCCAATTAAGCTTCAACTATAGAGCAGCATGTCCTGAAATATGCTTCGCTCATCAACAAGTAGCCTTTGAGAAAGGGTATGCTTACTCTACAGTATGTTAGCCAGACTGTACAAATATTAAGAATATTGTTCAAATGTTCTCTAACATCAAAAGATGTTGAATGTTTACAATTCTATGAAACATCCTTATCATTTCAGATGCATTACATAGATCAATATTCTCCAATGCTTTGTAGAAATATACATCCTTATAATAATAAAAAATAAAAACCTAAATAAGGTTAATATATTCACTTTATTTAAATATCATGGTAGAAATTCCCCTATGCACCTGGCTTGAGTTTACCTGGGGCGTCACCTAATCGACCCCATATACGTCACCTAATCGATGTTTACACATGTATCCTCCAGCGCATCTCCTAACCCCCGACGTCTCGTCCCCTGTGAACACTATCATCACTTGTGAATAAGACCTCTAGTGCTCCACTAACCCGCTGTGCATCAGTAACCAGACAGACTCCAGACAATGCCTTTGAATATGCTTTAATCACGGCTGGGAGGATCTCACACATTTCAGAGTTTAGATAGGAAAGGTAACATGACATTACTCATCATCATCACACCATTTTTCTCTAATATGATTGGTTCAATATATGTGCAATTTCAGCAACCCCCTGTAACAGACATCTGTTCCTGTCAAAGCAAATTTATATCTACCTAAAACATAAGGTTGTTAGTTTGTTGATTACTCAATATATCATGGGGCGATTATATTTCAATATCTGTCTAGCTGTGTCCATATTTTTTTCTGTTTGGCCCAAGTGCTGGGGACATTTCATTTTCAAAAGAATATAAAATAAATCCTGCAAGAAAAAGAAATGTTAGTAATGATTAATTAAAATATTAATCCTCAATATAAATGTATTCATAAAACGTTGTCAAAGTATCTTGTAGACTAAAAGTTAAACTAAAGTAATTTTTTTATCTGATGTCTGAATAGTAGAATTGACAACCACTGGATATATATCGTAAAGAAATACATTTGAGCAAATAATTGTGTAAAATTCAGGTGTTAATCAATGTGGAAAATCTTAGAAAGAAGGAAAGGATGCTGGTGATTTTAGACTGATGGGAGTGTCAGCGATAAAAGAGAAGCACGGCTGCTTCAGTTATCTCTTTGGAAGCGCTCCATCCCGCATTAGAGCCATAGCCATCCCAGTCAAATCCCGTAAAGTCCCCACACTGCCTTGGGGCCGCCTCAGGAAAGTGTCCACCTCCGCCAATACAGAACTGCAACAATATGAGGACATTACTAACAACAAGACACGCCTAGGCACTTCTTACAGTGACATTGGTGCAGTTGATTTATTTTCATTGTAAATGTATTACTATCAATTTTACAATCCAGAATATTATTTTTCCTCACATGTTCAGTGTTGCAGCCGGTTGGTTTGACACCTGAACAAAGAGCCATGGCTGCCCTTTCAGTATTGAAGACTCTGAATGAGATGAATCCAGGCAGAAAATTTGCTGGGGAAATGCACAGAATATATCAGTGATGATAATCATATATCAGTGATGATCTGTCCATGAACACATGACATGGCTTTCATTCATTAAAGTGACTGGATCTCAACAATCATGATCACTTAATAATGCACATATTTATGATACTGATACTGTCAACTGATGAAGCCACTGTATTAAAAAAATATTTGGAAAATATTGGCTCAAGGAGTATTGCCAGGTTGTTGCTGTAAATAAGAATTTGTTTTTAAAAGATTTGCCTGCTTAAATAAAGGATATATTTTTTTTTTAAAAAAGAGTCATACTTCTTGAATGGGGACCATAGAGATTTTTGTTGTAATCCGCATTTCCATTATCATACACGATTGGAATAACAGGTCCATTATCAGTGATGCACGTCCCTATTCCAAACCTCACAGGGAATTTCTGGAAAAAAAAACAGTTATTGTAATTCCACGCTGGAAAAAAAATCTGTGAATGTTTCAAACCCAAAAATGGTGTTGAAGTTTATCTGACCTTAAATAAATTGTAAAGGTTTCCCCCGTGGAGAGTTAAGAAGTGATTCTCAGTGTGGTATCGCAGGATGGAGGACGCGGTCCAGGATTCCACCTCCATATTATTAGGAACGTGCCACACGGACACATCTTGTGCTGGAATGTCAAAGTAGCCGGGATTCTGGGACAGAAATGAGACTATCGTTTCAGATTCTACAAAAACATCCTTTGATCATTATGTGTAATTTCTGTTCCTTCTATTTAACTATTGCTGTAAAACTATAAATGTAATAAAAATACCTTATAATCATCACTTGTAGAGGCCTCTGCACTTCCAAATGTGACTGTGTTTGCCCATGTCCCCTCACCATCAGGCCTGTTCGGTTCACTGCCCTGCTGACTAGACCAGCGATCACCAACGGTACACTTTCCGTACATGTTGTTTTCATGAACACTGGCAACCAGCGTCCAGCCTCCGCCCGCAGTGGTCATATCACAGAAGGTCTGGTAAAGCACCCCTCTGGAGGAGTTCAGATAGTACAGGCCGTCTGCGTGAACAGAGCATTCCTGAGTCACTTCAGTGCAGTTCTGGCTTAAGATCAAACATTAACATAAAATGAGCGTACCTTCATTAACCTGATACTTTTTCTGAAGTTCTTTGCAGCTTCGAGCAGCATATGCTCTCTCAAGATTGATATCAGCGTTATTAATATGTGATGCTTCTTCTTGATCCACTGCAATGTAAGACAAAGATGTAGTGGAATATATTGTAATAAAAAATTAGATTTTCAACATTTTAAGATAAATTCATTTCAATCAAAAAATTCTTACTTACAAACTAATACACTTGCAGTCTCACAGAGCCATACATTCAGTGAGAGACTGAAAATGATCCCGAAAAACTTTTTTGTAAGAAACATAGTCTGCAAACAAAAGGAGAAAAGTTTTCCACAATTACACTCAACACCACAAAGCTGAAATTCTTATGTTACTGGTTCCATGTTTCTGTGAAAGACTGTAAAAGAAGCTTACTAAAAGCATTAGGCTATTGATATTAAGACATTTCATTTGTATGGCAAAATAATTCTTACGTTTGTTTCTTGTCTTGTGTTTCTCTCCTCAGATTTGACGAGCACTGTCAAGGCTTTTGGATTCTGGGTGAGTCAGATAATAAAGCTCAGGCATACTTTCTTAGCATATTTATACTTTCTCAGGAGTGGAATGAAGGATAGGTTACCTGAGTCTAAGTTGAATTAGGTAAATAAGGGAAACCTGAGCCTAAGCGGAACACGTGGATGCGGGAAAGGAAAGTTTTTCTGCTCTGGCTAAGAAAATAACATTTGAATAAGTTAACACCTAAATTAGGTAAGACATTGATATTGATCTTTTATCAGGCTGTTATTGAATTGACATTTTTACTAAATTAAAACTATGGAATAAAACAAATATCCTAAACATATATTTAAACAACAGTATGAGAACAACCCCTATAAAAGTCACATATATACTCCCCAATATTTAATAGAAGTAACATTTATAATAAATAGGCAAATCACCATATTTCTACAATTTTGTTAACTGCAAGGTATCTTAAATTAATATAAGTTATATATTATAGATTACTTGTAATATACAGTATATGAAAAAGGTGTATTTTTGGTTAGATTTTTTTTTTCTAGTCCGACCAATCTGCATGTCACACTTTTGAAATTATACCACCATGTATGCATCAGTTAGGGATGGCTCGCAACCAGACGTTTGTCTGCTAGCTTGTTCTTCCTTCTCAGTTTCACATTCCGTGAGAGGACTCTCGGCTCGATTCCCCCCATAATCTTGGCTCAAACCAAAGTTCAAACAAAAACTACACCTTTGTTGAATTTTTGGTGTTAACATATTCAAATATTATTTTGTTAGCCAAAGCAGATTATATAAGACACTGATATTGATCTTTCAATATTGAAAAAGTGTTTTGTCCTCGAATGTGAAACTGAGAAGGAAGAACAAGCTAGCAGACAAACATCTTGTCCTTGTCTGTTGCTGTGTGCTTCTATATCTCGGAGCAGAGTGCAGTGCGAACGTACACATTCAGGCACCTGGAGCTTTTCATCGAGCTCGGTGGATGGCAAAGCTGATATACAGTCTGAAGATTTTCCTGTTTCGCTCCCAATTCCGATTGACTGCACACGAACTGTCATCTCTTGGCCACTTCAACACTTTCGTACTGAAGGTCTATTCAAAGGCCTGGTTTACATATGCATGTGCTTCGTCTGCTCCACAAAATGATCTGCAGCTACTCCGTGAGGTGGAGAGCTACAAGGAAACTCACAAAGCTGTTGCTAAATCTGCAATAAAGTCATTCTCTGGACATCTATGGTACTTAAGTGAAATCCTGGTCGGTTTAGCGTTCTTATACTCTGCAGTGTCAGCTGAGCTGAAGTCAGCCATGGTTACAGCGCTCGACAACAAGACAACAGATCACCCTCGACGCATTGCGTTCAACAGCACACTACCTCAGAAGCAGCTGTCTGACTTGGTTGAAAGTTGAAGTTGAAAGTTTATTTGCACATATAACATTTAAAATACAACTTTACAAATCCATAAAAGAAGAAAACAAAAATACTGTGCGGGAGAGAGTGAGAAGACCATAAGGTCTTATAAAACCACCTCCCCAAAATCTCATTAAATGGACATAAAATTACATGATCAAGCAAGACAATTTAATCAATACATCAATCATTTTAATATAACAAATTAACAAGATAAACTTATTTACATGTTAACATTATTTTCAGCTCTCTTTTGAAAGAGTTTAGAGTGGTTTTCGTCTTTAAAGCAGGGTCTAAATGATTCCAGAGGGAAGGCCCTCTGTATTTCAGTGTAGATTGATTAGCTGTAGTTCTACAGAAAGGAAGATAAAAATCTTTGCAGTGCCTTGTAGAGTAGGCATGAACATCCGAAGAATACATGAAAAAGTTATTAAAAGCTCTGGGCATAATATTTGTCATATTCACATACTTATACATAAAAATATTTATGCAATAGATGTTAACATTAAATATTGTCAAAATGTTATATTTTATGAAAAGCGGAGCAGATGATGACAATCTATTTGAATTACTCATAATTCTTAAGAATTTCTTTTGTATTAATAAAATCTTATTTAAATATGTTAGGCATGTTGCACCCCAAACAATATTACAGTACAGAATGTGGGGATAGATTAAACTGTAATATAATGTTTTCATACATGAAATATCAATTAAAGAGCGAACTCTACTCAGTATACCAACAGATTTCATTATTTTTCTGCAAACATATTGAATATGATATTTCCAGGTTAATTTTTGGTCGACAATGACACCTAAAAATTTTATTTGGTTCACTTGGCTAATTTTTAAACCATCAATTGATACCTCTATGTCCTGACAATCTCCTTTGTTTTTTGTGCTAAAAATCATAAAATTAGTTTTTTGTATATTAAGAGAGAGTTGATTAACTTTAAACCATTTAGAAATATTTTGTAATTCTTCATTTGCTTCTCTTATCAATGTGTCAATGTTAGAATGAGATAATAGAAGACATGTATCGTCTGCAAACATGAGTGGCATAACATTTTTACAAACAACTCTTAAATCATTGATATAAATTAGAAATAATAGAGGTCCCAAAATGGACCCCTGCGGTACCCCACATAAAAGTTTTCCCCTACTTGAGCTCAAATTGTTAACATAAACAAATTGCTCTCTCTCTTCCAAATAGTTTTGTACCCAAGTTAAGGCTATATGTTTAATGCCATAATTTTCTAATTTTGCTAAAAGAATATTGTGATTTACTGTGTCGAATGCTTTCGACAAGTCTAAAAATATACCAATAGTGTTATTTTTCTCATGCAGATTTTTTGTAATTTTATCAACAAACTGTAAAAGAGCCATTTCTGTAGACATGTTCTCTCTGAAGCCATACTGGTGATCATAAAAGATCAAATTTTCTGTCAAGTGTTTTAATATCCTTTTATAAACTAATTTTTCGAGTATTTTAGAAAAAAAAAGGTAAAAGTGAAATAGGTCGATAATTGTTAAATAAATGTGAATTCCCAGACTTAAACAATGGAATTACTTTAGCTAATTTAAGATCTCTTGGTACAACGCCTGTTTTGAGTGACAAAGAGAGAACATAAGTTACAGGCTCAATAATAGAGGAAGCTACTTTCTTTATGAGACTAGCTCTAATTTCATCATGTCCTGGAGCTGTGTCCTTCATCTTTAATATGATTTCAAGCACTTCATTAGGAGTTGGAGGATCAAATTCATTTAAACAAGGATGAGGCAAATCAAAAATTTGTGCAGTAAATTTTCCTGTATTCACTGTTTTTTGCCAGTGAAGGACCAACATTCACAAAGAAATCATTGAAACCGTTTGCTATATCGATGGGGTTTTGATAATTCTCGATACCATCGGATAACTGAACTGAGATTCCTCGAGTTGTTTGTTTTTTATTTAATAATTCATTTATAACATTCCAGGTCTTTTTTATGTTTTCACATGAATTTCCCAACTTTTCAGAAAAATATTTTTTCTTGGCATCTTTTAAAACTTTGCTGAATTTGTTTTTATATTTTTTATACGCAGTATTTAACGGTGTGGGGCTAATGAGAGATTTTTTATACAACTTATTTTTAGTAATGGAAGATTTTCTTAATGCAGGTGTAAACCATGGCTTAGAAATATTTCTGTTTTTACTTCTACTTTGTACCAATGGAATACATTTATTAAACAAAGATGAAAACATATTCATAAATGTCTGATAAGCTGTTTCGGCATCCTGATGTCCAAAGACATGATTCCATGATATCTCAGCCAGTGACCTTTTAAAAGACTCAACAGATTTAAAAGTAAGTCTACGATGTTTCATACTATAGGTTGACTTTTTTTGCTGAGAATTTGTAAAAAGCAGAAATACAGGGAGATGGTCTGAAACATCAGTAAGCATTACACCTGATGTGATTGAATTTACAAAATGATTAGTTAGTATATTGTCAATTAAGGTTGCCGATGAGCATGTTATCCTTGTTGGTTTATCGATAAGTGGATAGAAATAATAAGAATAAATTGTATTTAAGAACTCAATAGAGGAGTTTGATTCATGTTTCAAAAGATCAATGTTGAAATCTCCAAGAAGAATGCAAGTCCTATTCTTAACACTTATAATCTCCAACATAGAGGACAAAGCCTCATTAAAAATGTCAATATCATTATCAGGTGGTCGATAAATGCAACCAATAATTACAGTTTGACCCCCAAAACACCCACATTTTGGAATTTCTATAAAAACGGCTTCTGCATCAGTTTCAGAAAAATGAATACTCAAATCTTTCCTTTCAAAGAATTCAAAATCATCATGAATAAAAAGTGAAACTCCACCACCTTTTCTATTAGTTCTACAAAAATATACTGCGTTGTATTGAGGTAAGGAGTACAATTGTCTGATGTCCTCATTCAGCCACGTTTCAGTCAGAGCAAGCACAGAAAACTGATGTTCTAAAGTTGATAGAAACTGTATGAATAAGTCAAAATTCTTAGGTAGACTACGGGTATTCAAATGAAAAGCGGAAAACATGTCCTGATTATAATTAAATTTACTTTTGAACAGTGCATTAAATTCAAGTTCATTATAATAATGACATGTATCACTCGACCTTAAATTTAAACTATTTTTATCTGGGTCAACCAGGTCATTATATGATCTATCCTCATCAATATCATCTGGATTAAAGACCAAATTACCTGCAGAGAAACTGTGTAAAAATGACATAAAGAGTTAAAGACCAAACAAAAGGCAACAGTTAAATACCTTTACATGTAAGGCATTTTAACTGGATCGAGGAGGATGTACAATCAGTTGGTCATACTTTAGGAAGGCGATGTTCCCCTTTTTCCTCTCTTCTCTAAGTTTAGGAAGCAGTTCCTTTCGCTTCATACGGACCTTGTCAGAGTAATCCTCATTGATATAGATGTTTGTGCCTTTTAGAGACTTTGCTCTCTTCAGTATTTCTTGTTTGTCCTTGTACCGAAGAAGTTCAATCAGAACAGATCTTGGTCGTCCAGTAGAATCATATTTCCCCAATTCCCAAAGTCCTCTTTCAAATTCAATATGCTTTGGTTCTATTTTAAGATGCTCCAGAAAAAGTTTCTTTACTTTTGCTTCGGTTTCAATCCATGTTTCAGACTTTACATCAGGAACTCCATCGATCACAATGTTCTTTTTTCTTGATATGTTATCCATGAAATCCAGTTTACCCGTTAAGCTGTTTAAAGAAGCTTGGTATTCGCCAAAACTTTCTGCAATGGCTTGATGTTTTTCTGCCATCTTGCTTGATTTAGCTTTTATCTCATCTACTTCAGCCTGAGAAAACTGGAGACTTGTTTTTAGGTCCTGAATGTCTTTAGTCACACTTTGGACATCTTTGAAAAGGTTGTCCATGCGAACACACAGAGTCCACAATCACTTGAACACATGATTTAAAACTCTTCTCTTGTTGATCAAGAAGTTCTTTAAAATAAGTCTTTAATTGTTCAAGCATCTCCTGGACCATAGGCAATGACACAGAGTCGTCCTCACCTTTTCTTGGCATTTTGATGTTTTCAGAGCTTGATTTGTAAAAACGCAACACACCAGGTATCGCAACACACCAGGCAGCTTTTCACAGCATTGAATATTCCACAACATTTCCTAACCAACAGTCCAGATACATGGGACAGTGACAACGACTACTGATGGCCAACGGAAAGTGAGAAGCTTGAAAGTTGTCAACGATGCAGCCGAGCAAGGAGTGGCCATGATTCAGGCATTCAATGGAGTCCTTACGAATCAAGAGGAACAGAACTAACACATTTGGGGGGTGAGAGGATGAAAAATAGAAAAATAAATTTGAGTGGCACCTCAAATTATACCTCATTATACATGGTGGCAAAATTTCAAAAGTGTAACATACAGATTGGTCGGACTAATTGGACTAACCGGACACCTCTACCCCCCCCCCCCCCCCCCCCCCCCCCCTTACAAGTAATATAGTCAAGTCAAGTCAAGTTTATTTGTATAGCGCTTTTCACAATACAGATTGTATCAAAGCAGCTTCACAGTATTAAATTAAAATAATACAACAAAGTTTGCTTCAAAAGGAATTTATTGATTGATAAAATTAAATTAAATATCCCCAAAATATCCCCAACTGAGCAAGCCAAAGGCAACAGTGGCAAGGAACCGAAAAACTCCATCAAGTGACCTAATGGTGTCCTAAAACTCCATCAGGTGACCTAATGGAGAAAAAAAAAACCTTGGGAGAACCCAGGCTCAGTCGGGGGCCAGTTCTCCTCTGGCATTTATGAGCTAGTGGCCGGATTGTAGTTTGAACTGTAGGATTATATGAATGCCTGATGGAAGAGATGCGACTTTAATCTAGTTTTAAACTGGGAGAGCGGGTCTGAGCAACGAACAGTATCAGGAAGACTATTCCAGAGCTTTGGAGCAAAATGTGAAAATGCTCTCCCTTCTTTGGTGGTTCTGGATATCCTAGGTATGACCAAAAGCCTTGAATTTAGTGATCTTAAAGAGCGCGATGGATTATAGGGCGATAGAAGATCCGTTAAATAGACTGGAGCTAAGCCGTTTAGGGCTTTATAAGTCAGTAGCAATACCTTGTAATTAATACGGAGCTTTATAGGTAACCAATGCAGTGATGATAAAATTGGTGTTATATGATCATATTTTCTTGATCTCGTAAGAACTCTAGCGGCGGCATTTTGGACTAACTGTAGCTTGTTTATTGAGGATGCAGGACAACCAGCTAATAAAGCATTACAGTAATCCAGTCTCGAGGTCATGAATGCATGAACTAACTTTTCTGCATCAGAAACTGATAGCATATTATGTAGCTTAGCAATGTTTCTAAGGTGGAAAAAGGCTGTTTTTGTAACATATGAAATATGATTTTCAAAAGACAGGTTGCAATCGAGTATAACACCCAGGTCTTTTACTGTTGAGGATAAAGTAACAGGACATCCTATGATGTTAAAGTTGTATCGTGCAAGGTTTTGTGGGCGGTTTTTTGAACCGATAAGTATTACCTCTGTCTTGTCTGGATTTAATAAAAGAAAATTACGCGTCATCCAATCTTTTATATCTTTAACACACTCTGTCAATTTGGAAAATTTAGCGTTTTCATCCGGCCGTGATGAAATATATATTTGAGTGTCATCAGCATAACAATGGAAACTAATTCCATGTTTCCTTTATAATATTTCCAAGTGGCATCATATATATTGAGAATAACAGAGGGCCTAATACAGATCCCTGCGGCACTCCATAGTTTACTGGAGTTATGATCGATTTTTCTCCATTTAAATAGACAAAATGGTAGCGGTCAGATAGGTATGATTTGAACCAGCTTAATGCTTGTCCTTGAACACCAGTATAATTTTGTAGTCAATCTAAGAGTAATGTATGATCTATAGTATCGAACGCAGCACTAAGATCAAGTAAAACTAGTATTGAGATACAGCCTTGGTCAGAAGCTAAAAGTAAATCATTTGTGATTTTAATGAGCGCAGTTTCAGTGCTATGATGCGGTCTGAATCCAGACTGAAACTTTTCATAGATATCATTTTGTTGCAAGAAAGAGCCCAGTTGAGCGGACACCACTTTTTCTAATATTTTAGACATAAATGGAAGATTTGAAATGGGTCTATAATTTGCTAGATTATTATGATCTAATTGTGGTTTCTTAATGAGAGGTTTTATAACTGCCAGTTTAAATGTTCTTGGAACATGACCTAAAGATAAAGACGAGTTAATAATATTGAGGAGAGGCTCTTCCACTACAGGTAACACTTCTTTCAGTAGTTTAGTTGGTATAGGATCTAATAAACATGTTGTTGTTTTAGATGAAGTGATAAGTTTATTTAACTCTTTTTGTTCTATAGTTGTAAAGCACTGTAATTGTTCTTGCGGGGTGATAATTGAAGCTGAATTATAAGGCGCAATTGAAGATTGAACGTTTACAATTGTGGTTCTGATGCTTTCTATTTTCTCAGTGAAGAAGTTCGTGAAATCATTACTACTGAACTGTAACGGGATATTTTGTTCGGGTGACGTCTGTTTATTTGTTAGTCTAGCCACGGTCTTAAATAAAAACCTTGGATTGTTTTGGTTGTTTTCTATTAGTTTGCGGAGGTGCTCAGCCCTGGCCGCTTTTAGGGCCTTTTTATAACGTGACATACTGTCTTTCCACGCGATTCTAAAGACCTCTAAATTAGTTTGTTTCCATTTACGCTCTAAAATACGGGTTTCTCTCTTTAAAACATGCGTAGTATTGTTATTCCATGGTGCTTTAATTTTCTCTCTGACCTTTTTTAATTTAATAGGTGCAACCACATCCAATGTTCTAGAGAGAATGGTGCTCATAGTGCTAGTTAGTTCTTCTAGTTCATCTGTTTGTTTGGGTTCAGGCAGCAGCTGAGACAGATTAGATAAGCAATTTGAGAAATTATCTATGGTGGATGGGAGGATTGTTCTGCCTGGTTGATAACGCGACGCCGCATGACATATTACAGCATGACATATTACAGCAGTACGTAATATGCAAGTTACCATGTAGTGATCAGTGACATCATCACTTTGTGGAATGATATCTATATCGGTTGGATCGGTTCCATGTGATATAATTAAATCGAGTGTATGATTAAGACGATGAGTTGGTCCGGTGACGTTTTGCTTGACCCCAAATGAATTTAATAAATCTGTAAACGCAGCCCCTAACGCATCATTTGGATTATCTACGTGTATGTTAAAATCTCCAACAATTAATGCTTTATCGACATTGACTAATAGGTCTGAGAGAAAATCTGCAAACTCTTTTAGGAAATCAGCGTAAGGCCCTGGCGGTCTATATACGGTAGCCAAGGCTAGAGATAATAGGGATGTTTTTCTAACATCTAAGAGCGTAACATTTAGTACAAGTACTTCAAATGAAATAAACTTATAACCCGTTTTCTGAGTAACATTGAGAATATCTCTATAAATGGTTGCAACACCGCCGCCACGACCAATAAGACGGGGCTCATGCTTATAACAGTATCCAGGAGGAGTAGACTCATTAATACCGAAATAATCATTTGGTTTAAGCCAGGTTTCAGTAAGGCAAAGTATATCGAAGCTATTATCTGTGACTATTTCATTTACAATAACTGCCTTAGGTGTGAGTGATCTAATGTTTAGAAGACCTAGCTTTAGAAATAGTTTTTGTTTACTAATAGCAACATTTTCTGTTTTAATAACAATTAGATTTTTCCTAGATCCTGCAGTAGATTTATTATTTGATCTCACTAAACGAGGAATAGACACGGTTTCTATGCAATGTTCTACACTAGTATTTATATCAGTTAAATTGGTGCAGCAGAGACTATGATTTGGAGTTTTGGTTACTAGTCAAAGGGTATTTAACATTTTGGAGATGTTATCCGACAGAAGATCCGCTCCGAATCTGCTTGGGTGTAAGCCATCAGCACGGAAAAGCCTAGGACGCACCCAAAACAGATTCCAATTATTTACAAAGAGCAGTTTCTGCTCATTGCACCATGATATTAATCATTCATTTAGCGCAAATAATCTGCTGAACTTTTCATGCCCTTGTCGGTACGTGGGAAGCGGTCCTGACACAATGATCGTTGTTTCAGGCGATGTGCTGCATACCGTATCGATCAGATTCCTGAAGTCTTTCTTCAGAACCTCCGTTGTTTTCATGAACACTGGCAACCAGCGTTGCCAGTGTTCATATAATATATATTTATGTGTTTAGGATATTTGTTTTATTCCATAGTTTTAATTTAGTAAAAATGTCAATTCAATAACAGCCTGATAAAAGATCAATATCAATGTCTTACCTAATTTAGGTGTTAACTTATTCAAATGTTATTTTCTTAGCCAGAGCAGAAAAACTTTCCTTTCCCGCATCCACGTGTTCCGCTTAGGCTCAGGTTTCCCTTATTTACCTAATTCAACTTAGACTCAGGTGACCTATCCTTCATTCCACTCCTGAGAAAGTATAAATATGCTAAGAAAGTATGCCTGAGCTTTATTATCTGACTCACCCAGAATCCAAAAGCCTTGACAGTGCTCGTCAAATCTGAGGAGAGAAACACAAGACAAGAAACAAACGTAAGAATTATTTTGCCATACAAATGAAATGTCTTAATATCAATAGCCTAATGCTTTTAGTAAGCTTCTTTTACAGTCTTTCACAGAAACATGGAACCAGTAACATAAGAATTTCAGCTTTGTGGTGTTGAGTGTAATTGTGGAAAACTTTTCTCCTTTTGTTTGCAGACTATGTTTCTTACAAAAAAGTTTTTCGGGATCATTTTCAGTCTCTCACTGAATGTATGGCTCTGTGAGACTGCAAGTGTATTAGTTTGTAAGTAAGAATTTTTTGATTGAAATGAATTTATCTTAAAATGTTGAAAATCTAATTTTTTATTACAATATATTCCACTACATCTTTGTCTTACATTGCAGTGGATCAAGAAGAAGCATCACATATTAATAACGCTGATATCAATCTTGAGAGAGCATATGCTGCTCGAAGCTGCAAAGAACTTCAGAAAAAGTATCAGGTTAATGAAGGTACGCTCATTTTATGTTAATGTTTGATCTTAAGCCAGAACTGCACTGAAGTGACTCAGGAATGCTCTGTTCACGCAGACGGCCTGTACTATCTGAACTCCTCCAGAGGGGTGCTTTACCAGACCTTCTGTGATATGACCACTGCGGGCGGAGGCTGGACGCTGGTTGCCAGTGTTCATGAAAACAACATGTACGGAAAGTGTACCGTTGGTGATCGCTGGTCTAGTCAGCAGGGCAGTGAACCGAACCGGCCTGATGGTGAGGGGACATGGGCAAACACAGTCACATTTGGAAGTGCAGAGGCCTCTACAAGTGATGATTATAAGGTATTTTTATTACATTTATAGTTTTACAGCAATAGTTAAATAGAAGGAACAGAAAGGACACGAGTATAATGATCAAAGGATGTTTTTGTAGAATCTGAAACGATAGTCTCATTTCTGTCCCAGAATCCCGGCTACTTTGACATTCCAGCACAAGATGTGTCTGTGTGGCACGTTCCTAATAATATGGAGGTGGAATCCTGGACCGCGTCCTCCATCCTGCGATACCACACTGAGAATCACTTCTTAACTCTCCACGGGGGAAACCTTTACAATTTATTTAAGGTCAGATAAACTTCAACACCATTTTTGGGTTTGAAACATTCACAGATTTTTTTTCCAGCGTGGAATTACAATAACTGTTTTTTTTTCCAGAAATTCCCTGTGAGGTTTGGAATAGGGACGTGCATCACTGATAATGGACCTGTTATTCCAATCGTGTATGATAATGGAAATGCGGATTACAACAAAAATCTCTATGGTCCCCATTCAAGAAGTATGACTCTTTTTTTTATTTATCCTTTATTTAAGCAGGCAAGTCATTTAAAAACAAATTATTATTTACAGCAACAACCTGGCAACACCCCGTGAGCCAATATTTTCCAAATATTTTTTAATACAGTGGCTTCATCAGTTGACAGTATCAGTATCATAAATCTGTCCATTATTAAGTGATCATGATTGTTGAGATCCAGTCACTTTAATGAATGAAAGCCATGTCATGTGTTCATGGACAAATCATCACTGATATATGATTATCATCACTGATATATTCTGTGCATTTCCCCAGCAATTTTTCTGCCTGGATTCATCTCATTCAGAGTCTTCAATGTTGAAAGGGCAGCCATGGCTCTTTGTTCAGGTGTCAAACCAACCGGCTGCAACACTGAACATGTGAGGAAAAATAATATTCTGGATTGTAAAATTGATAGTAATACATTTACAATGAAAATAAATCAACTGCACCAATGTCACTGTAAGAAGTGCCTAGGCGTGTCTTGTTGTTAGTAATGTCCTCATATTGTTGCAGTTCTGTATTGGCGGAGGTGGACACTTTCCTGAGGCGGCCCCAAGGCAGTGTGGGGACTTTACGGGATTCGACTGGGATGGCTATGGCTCTAATGCGGGATGGAGCGCTTCCAAAGAGATAACTGAAGCAGCCGTGCTTCTCTTTTATCGCTGACACTCCCATCAGTCTAAAATCACCAGCATCCTTTCCTTCTTTCTAAGATTTTCCACATTGATTAACATCTGAATTTTACACAATTATTTGCTCAAATGTATTTCTTTACGATATATATCCAGTGGTTGTCAATTCTACTATTCAGACATCAGATAAAAAAATTACTTTAGTTTAACTTCTAGTCTACAAGATACTTTGACAAGGTTTTATGAATACATTTATATTGTGGATTAATATTTTAATTAATCATTACTAACATTTCTTTTTCTTGCAGGATTTATTTTATATTCTTTTGAAAATGAAATGTCCCCAGCACTTGGGCCAAACAGAAAAAAATATGGACACAGCTAGACAGATATTGAAATATAATCGCCCCATGATATATTGAGTAATCAACAAACTAACAACCTTATGTTTTAGGTAGATATAAATTTGCTTTGACAGGAACAGATGTCTGTTACAGGGGGTTGCTGAAATTGCACATATATTGAACCAATCATATTAGAGAAAAATGGTGTGATGATGATGAGTAATGTCATGTTACCTTTCCTATGTACCTTTCCTATCTAAACTCTGAAATGTGTGAGATCCTCCCAGCCGTGATTAAAGCATATTCAAAGGCATTGTCTGGAGTCTGTCTGGTTACTGATGCACAGAGTTAGTGGAGCACTAGAGGTCTTATTCACAAGTGATGATAGTGTTCACAGGCTCGCTACTAGCCGAGTGGAGTCATCTGAGTCGGGAAGATCCGCACAACAGTCCCAATTATAATTCTGACGGATTTTACTGGTTACAGTCATTAGGTTGGTCGAAGTAAAAAATAAAACACAGTTAAAACCATTATTTTATAGCTTTAATTTTGTTATTCTAAATTAGAATCTTTATTGATTTATATTACCTTTATATTATTCATTTAAACTGTGCATATTAATAATTGATAAACTGAAATTGTACATGTGTGATCAATTAAGGGTATAATAATTATATAAATAATATCTAAATCATACAAAATTATTATTATAAATAAGTATTACTAAAAGCCAGGGCCCGTATTCATAAAGAATCTTAATGCAAAGAGTAGCTCCTAGTGACAAAATTCTAAGAAAATTCTTAGAAATGTGGGCGTTTACTCTTAAAATTAAAGAAAAAATCCTAGTAAAGAAAAAAGTAATTCAGAAAGCATCTTAACCCTTAAAAGAGGTCTTAAGGTCAAAATTGTTAGGAGCACGGACGAGGACTTTTAAGAGGCTTAAGAGTTTCTTTAGCAGAGGAGAAAATGGCAGAAAGACGAAGAGGGAGAAGAAATGTGTTGCAGACAATGGATGACAGTGAGTTAATAAGACACTATATATTAGATTGTGCAGGGATCATGTTTGTGACTGATCTTATTAGAGACACGCTAACATCTCCGACACAGCACAGAAATGCCATAGCGCCAGAAATGAAAGTAATCACTACATTACGATATTTGGCAACTGGGAAAATTCCATGTTTGATACATTAAAACCAACATTCAAACCACCACTTAAATAGACATGCCAACAATCAGTGTAATTGGAAAGAGTGGAACAATTTTTATCATTCTAAGCCAATCAAATACCTTATAGGAAATTAACAGCATGGTAAATAAAATAAAAAGGATTTATATACACATATATAATGTGTGTGTGTGTGTGTGTGTGTGTGTGTGTGTGTGTGTGTGTGTGTGTGTGTGTGTGTGTGTGTGTGTGTGTGTGTGTGTGTGTGTGAGAATGGTCAAATAGGAAAAATTACGCATGTAATTTCAAAGTGAAGGCTTAGAATAGACCCTACACTTAAAATCCCCAAAAAAATTTCTTCTTGGACAACCAACCAATCACAGTCTTCAAAAGATTGTGTCATACATAGCAACGGGGTCAACCCCGCCTCCTTACTAAGATGAAAGTTTTTGTCTTTTCCTTACTCAGAGTTGCCCTCAGATCGGTCCCGAATCGCTTTTAAGCTAAGACTCCTACGTAAAAGTTTTTAAGCTAAATTAAGAGTTTTCTTAGAGGATTCTTAGAATCTTTATGAATACGGGCCCAGACCATTTTGTCTTTAAAAAGCAATTGCTATGTAGTGACCTTTAGTTTGTAGTAGAAACAGGTGGAGTGACTTTATCGCATCAGACATGTGTCACTTTGCTCCTGTCGTACCAACTAGGCGTATTTCCCAGTGACTTGACCAGTGTCCTCTCAATGGCCAGCAGAGTTCAATATAATTGTATAAATGTAATAATATAAGAAAGGTATAAATAATAATATAATAAAGTATAATAACACTACTACTAATAATTTATTTTTTAAATTATTTTAATACCAGCCTGATGAAACACTGATTGACAGAACACAGGTGATACGGATAATTAACTAGACACAGGTGATACAAATGAACTAATAAAGACAGACAGGACTCAACAGAAACCCAACGCTGACAATTCCACTCCTGAGAAAGTATAAATATGCTAAGAAAGTATGCCTGAGCTTTATTATCTGACTCACCCAGAATCCAAAAGCCTTGACAGTGCTGGTCAAATCTGAGGAGAGAAACGTAAGAATTCTTTGCCCATACAAATGAAACGTCTTAATATCAGTAGCCTAATGCTTTTAGTAAGCAGTCTTTCGCAGAAACATGGAACCAGTAACATAAGAATTTCAGCTTTGTGGTGTTGAGTGTAATTGTGGAAAACTTTTCTCCTTTTGTTTGCAGACTATGTTTCTTAAGTTTTTCGGGCTCATTTTCAGTCTGTCACTGACTGTATGGCTCTGTGAGACTGCAAGTGTAACCCTTTGTGAGTATGAATTTTTTGATTGAAAGGAATTTCTTAAAATGTTGAATTAAATTTTATTACAATATATTCCACTACATCTTTGTCTTACATTGCAGCGGATTACCACGAAGCACCACATATTAATAACGCTGATATCAATCTTGGGAGAGCATATGCTGCTCGAAGCTGCAAAGAACTTCAGAAAAAGTATCAGGTTAAAATTGGTAAGCTCGTTTTATGTTAATGTTTTATCTTAAGCCAGAACTGCACTGAAGTGACTCAGGAATGCTCTGTTCACGCAGACGGCCTGTACTATCTGAACTCCTCCAGAGGGGTGCTTTACCAGACCTTCTGTGATATGACCACTGCGGGCGGAGGCTGGACGCTGGTTGCCAGTGTTCATGAAAACAACATGTACGGAAAGTGTACCGTTGGTGATCGCTGGTCTAGTCAGCAGGGCAGTGAACCGAACCGGCCTGATGGTGAGGGGACATGGGCAAACACAGTCACATTTGGAACTGCAGATGCCTCTACAAGTGATGATTATAAGGTATTCTTAAGTGTATGGTTTTACAGCAATAGTTAAATAGAAGGAACAGAAATGACACATAATGATCAAAGGATGTTTTTGTAGAATCTGAAACGATAGTCTCCTTTCTGTCCCAGAATTCTGGCTACTTTGACATTCCAGCACAAGATGTGTCCGTGTGGCACGTTCCTAATAATATGGAGGTGGAATCCTGGAGAGCGTCCTCCATCCTGCGACACCACACTGAGAATCACTTCTTAACTCTCCACGGGGGAAACCTTTATTATTTATTCAAGGTCAGATAAACTCTTATCTAAAGGGTTTGAAACATTCACAGAATTTTTTTTTTTTTTAAATTACAATAACACTTTTGGTCTTTTTTCAGAAATTCCCTGTGAGGTTTGGAATAGGGACGTGCATCACTGATAATGGACCTGTTATTCCAATCGTGTATGATAATGGAAATGCGGATTACAACAAAAATCTCTATGGTCCCAATGCAAGAAGTGTGTTTTTTTTTTTTTTTTTTTTTTTTTTTTATCCTTTAAGCAGGCAAATCACTTAAACAAATGATTATTTACAGCAACTAATATAATATGAGCCAATATATTCCAAATATTTTTAATGACAGTGGCTTCATCAGTTGACAGTATCAGTGTCATAAATCTGTGTATTAAGTGATCATTGTTGAGATCCAGTCACTTTAATGAATGAAAGCCATGTCATGTGTTCATGGACAGATCATCCTTGATCTATGATTATCATCACGGATATATTCTGTGCGTTTCCCCAGCAAATTTTCTGCCTGGATTCATCTCATTCAGAGTCTTCAATACTGAAAGGGCAGCCATGGCTCTTTGTTCAGGTGTCAAACCAACCGGCTGCAACACTGAACATGTGAGAAAATATTCTGTATTGTAAAATTGATAGTAATACATTTACAGTGAAAATTAATCAACTGCACCAATGTCACTGTAAGAAGTGCCTAGGCGTGTCTTGTTGTTAGTAATGTCCTCATATTGTTGCAGTTCTGTATTGGCGGAGGTGGACACTTTCCTGAGGCGGCCCCAAGGCAGTGTGGGGACTTTCCGGGATTCGACTGGGATGGCTATGGCTCTAATGCGGGATGGAGCGCTTCCAAAGAGATAACTGAAGCAGCCGTGCTTCTCTTTTATCGCTGACACTCCCAAGAAAAATGGTGTGATGATGAGTAATGTCATGTTACCTTTCCTATGTGCCTTTCCTATCTAAACTCTTGTACTCTTTTTGCTGGGGGGGATTCTCTCTGAAATGTGTGAGATCCTCCCAGCCGTGATTAAAGCATATTCAGAGGCATTGTCTGGAGTCTGTCTGGTGTCTGTCTGGTTACTGATGCACAGTGGGTTAGTGGAGCACTAGAGGTCTTATTCACAAGTGATGATAGTGTTCACAGGGGACGAGAAGTCGGGGGTTAGGAGGTGCACTGGAGGATAAATGTGTAAACATCGATTAGGTGACAAGCACAAGACAAGGCTTAATGTCGAGCCCTGACACTTTGATACTTTCTTATCCAACGTTAGTATTCCAGCCTTCATCTTTCAGTTGTTTTGGCTGATAGTTCAGAATTTACTGTTTGCACTCTGAGCATCAGAAATTCATGTAAATAAACATATGTCCCTCATAACCAGTATAACTTTTTTCAAATATACAAAGCCTAGTTGCCACCCTTCATTCTGCAGTTTTTTTTTTTTTGTTGTTGTTTTTTGTTTTTGCTCTTGTGCTCCACTGTTTACACACAATTTCTGAAATCTGACACTCAAACACCATAACCACACACCAAATCTGCAAAACCATACACAAATTCTTGGCCTGTTTTCAATTTCAGAAAATACTTTTTGCAAACCACAACACAATTCTCCATGTAATACACAAAAATCTAACAGGAAGTATTTGATTTCTTTTTTTAAACCCAACCTATCAAAATGCCACTTTAATTCATCAGACTCACACTCCTCACATGTGCAAACACTCATTGTTTTACTAAACACCACGTTTACTAAACACGTTTTTTGGACTGTGTAATACTGTATTCACAACCACAAATGCTTACAGTAAAAAAAAGAAAGTTTGGTTTTAATCTTGCTTTTGTGTTTCCGTGAATTTTTCAACATCTCTCTGCCAATTACTTTCAATCCTGTGCAGAAATGTACATAGAGCTCATGAAAGAAGAGCTTTAGGTTTTGAATAACTATGATATATCCAAAGTGTGTGTAGCCTAAGCAGTTGAAAAGAACTGTAACACCGTGTTTGTTTTTTCTGCGTTTCAAATCTCACAGCCCCCGCGGTCAAATATTCACTTTAACTTTACATTCAAAACAATGTTATTTCTTCTCAAAATGGTATTTTGTTTTCAAATGACACACAAACCATCAAATGAATAGACATTTATAAGAACCAGTTGAACACTGATGTGCTCAATGTAAAACACTATGATGAATGGAAAACACTTCTCCATTCATCATAATGACTTGGGCCTTTTTTTTGTTCAGTGTTACACTTACTACAGACAGTACATACATAAGTGTGTTGTAAAATATTTGAGAATATTGTTTTTATGTAAACGTAACGTTTTATACTCCCCTCCTTGAACTGCCACCTTACCGTGGTGGAGGGGTTTGAGTACCCGAAGGACCCTAGGAGCTATGTTGTCTGGGGCTATATGCCCCTGGTAGGGTCTCCCAAGGCAAACAGGTCCTAGGCGATGGGTCAGACTAAGAGCGGTTCAGAAACCCCTCATGATGAAGATAAATCCAAGGACCGTGACGTCGCCTGGCATGGCGCAGCCGGGGCCCCACCCTGGAGCCAGGCCCAGGGTTGGGGCTCGTATGCGAGCGCCTGGTGGCTGGGCCTCCCCCCATGGGGTCTGGCCGGGCTCAGCCCGAAAGAGCGACGTGGGGCCGCCCTCCCGTGGGCTCACCACCTACAGGAGGGACCGTAAGGGGCCGATCCCTGGACACGGAAACTAGCTCTAGGGACGTGGAACGTCACCTCTCTGGCGGGGAAGGAGCCTGAAATTGTGCGGGAGGTTGAGAGGTACCGACTAGAGATAGTCGGGATCACCTCCACGCACGGCTTGGGCTCTGGAACCACACTCCTTGATGTTCATGCATAAGGGTGCCCATCAGTGCACATGGCACCAGGACACCCTAGGCCGGAGGTCAATGATCGACTTTGTGGTCGTTTCATCTGACCTCCGGCCGTATGCCTTGGACATTTGGGTGAAGAGAGGGGCGGAGCTGTCAACTGATCACCACCTGGTGGTGAGTTGGATCCGATGGCGGGGGAAGAAGCTGGACAGACTCCGCAGACCCAAACGTACTGTGAGGGTCTTTTGGGAACTTTTGGCCGAATCCCCTGTCAGAGGAATCTTTAACTTCCATCTCCAGCAGAGCTTCGACCGGATCCTGAGGGAGACTGGAGATATGGAGTCCGATTGGACCATGTTCTCCACCTCCATTGTCGACGCGGCTGGGAGATCCCTTAGAGATAGGGTTAGAAGCTCGGTCACTCGGGAGGAGCTCAGAGTATAGCCACTGCTCCTCCACATCGAGAGGGGCCAGCTGAGGTGGCTCGGGCATCTTTTCCGGATGCCTCCTGGTCGCCTTCCCGGGAAGGTGTTCCGGGCATGTCCCACCGGGAGGAGGCCCCGGGGAAGACCTAGGACACGCTGGAGGGACTATGTCTCCCGGCTGGCCTGGGAACGCCTCGGTGTCCCCCCGGAAGAGCTGGAGGAAGTGTGCAGGGAGAGGGAGGTCTGGGCTTCCCTGCTTAGACTGCTGCCCCCACAACCCGGCCCCGGATAAGCGGAAGAAGATGGATGGATGTTTTTATACTCAGAACACACAAATACACGGTAACAAATATATTTTATTTTTCCCACAAGAACAATGTACAGAGTGTACATCACAACCAATACAAAGTTGTACATACAGTGGTCTACATACAAAACAACAGAAGAATTGACTGTATACAGTTACAGTAAATAAAACGAAATTCAATGTTGGCATTCATTGCTCCATTGAAGAGCTCACCTGTTGCCCTTTTATGCTAAAGCTCTGATTGCTAATTGTAAAACTGTATGACGGGTGTTTGCCCATGTGATGAGTCAGTGTGCATATTTGAATGGCAGTGTGTTCCTTGTGAAAACAAGAGATTTTCTGCATGAAGTTTGTGCCAAAAGCAGAGAATTGTGTCTAGTGTTTTGAAAAAAGTGTTTTAGAACTGCAACTTGAGTGTAAAGCAGGATTTGTGCTTGTAGTTTAGCAGAATTGGTTCAGGGGGTTGGTGATTGAGTTACATGTTGTGGTCATTGTGTCTCAAGTACCAGTATTTGTGTGGAAACAATTGAGAAAAACTGTAAATCGAGATCTCCGTGACCGAATCTTTTGAACTGATTTTTTTTTTCACAATAAATAACATCAATTTGTGAATTAGACTGGCTGATCTAAAAGATTAAAGTATATTAGAGTATATATTGCAGTATATATAACAACTCAGTGATTCAATAATGCAGACATCTTTATCTTATTTATGTGGGTTTAGACACCTCTTTTACAGTTTTGTAACTTGATTTATGACATTCACTCATGTAAGAATTGAGAAATTACAAAATGCCGGACAGTCTGGTTGAAGAGCGACCAGACCCTGAGAGAGGACAAAGGACCTCTCTGGAAATTAGCATTTAAACTCACCATTTGTGAGGCAAAGTCTCACCTACGAAACATCCTAATCTACATCTGTCCCCCTCTTCCCCACTCCCCCTTTCTCTCATGCTGAGACCACATGTAAAACACCCAAGAAAGTGTATAGTTTAATGTGAATGATTATCACAGAGTATTTTTCATGTTTGGTATCATTTAAAATGTCACAGTGTGACTGGTACAAATTTCTCATTTCCAAATAAGTAAAACACAAGGTAATAAGGTTTTTAAGAGTTTAAAGATAACTGACACACAATGGAAGGTGATCTCCTGGCAAATGGTCACCCACCCCCAAAAGGTGTAACCTCTGAATGCAAATTTCTTTTGTTAGTACATGTTTCCATGTGAAAAAGGTCCTGACTATATAATGAAATGTAGCAAAGGGTTCGGGGCCTTTCTGTATTTCAGATTAGCCCGTGAGGCTGAGAGATCTCTCAGTCTCATGTATTTCTCAATGTTGGGTTGCATCTTTTCTCCTTATTCCAGAGCATTTGATGTTTTGTGTCGATTATCTTTGAATTGATTCTGAAATTGGCATGATACATTTACCTGGCATAATAAATTGTTACATTTGATTATTCTAACTGACTTTGACATTATTTTCATTAAAGAGTTTAAAGGAATAGTCAAACATTCGCTCACATTTAATGATGCAAAGAAATCATTAAAACCTTTTCATTTATGGATTCAGATGAAATAACGAGAAAATACATTTTCAAATGTATTACATTTAATCAAAAAATACATTGCCTCAAGACAAGGACAGTAACACGTAAAGACCTTCCGCTCTGGTCGGATGCCGGTTTTGGGCCGATGTAGCGCAAGCTTACCCTGGTAATCCAGAGTTCTCGCGAGAGCACAAGTTGAATTTGCTCAGTGATTTACTCTGATGTCGAGTAACAATGCTCATTAAATATGCCCCTCGATCTGAGCTGCACCAATCACATCGGGTTATCTGATAAAGGTGGGCCAGAGGCGAGCTAAACAGATGACGACAGCGCTGTGACGTCGAAGTCATTAGTAAACATTGCAAGATGGCTATGGATGAATACCAGTTGTTTGAAACGCCTTTGGCCGCTACAGTGAACGAGTTAGACTTGGCTTTTTATCTAAAAGAGGAACAGAAGACGGCGCTCGAATCGTTCCTTTGCAAGAAGGACGTTTTTGCTGTTTTGCCGACTGGATACCGTAAGAGTCTAATTTACCAGTTAGCTCCACTGATAGCTAAGCGTATGGGGTTTATTGTAGTGATTGGTCGTAGTGTTATCCAATTGCCTGCAGTGAGATTTTCAAATGCATGCTTGGTGCCGCCCCTCGAGCTGGCCAATTTTCATTAGGCGACGCCAGACCATTAATCTTTTAGATTTAGGTCTGGATTTCCAGGCTAGCGCAATCTTACACTCATCTATCCATTTACTTGACTGACCTACACCAACTAGGCTACAAACACTATTTATAATGTATTCTTACTGAAGACGAATGAGCCAATCAGAGTAAGTGTGGGGCGGGGCGGGGCTGCACGTGTCGCCCCGCCCCACACTTACTCTGATTGGCTCATTCTGCAGGCTGCAGCCACGGGTCTATACCATGAAGCCCGTTTAAAGGCTAGCCAGGCATGTTTCAGTTAAGTTTGCGCACCATGAAAGTGTTTTGGCTTTTAGCAATGTTCATCACCACGGCTAACCTGGTGCAGGGCAGGTTATGCTCCAGGTAAGAGATCTCAAACTGAAAATGGACCAATCAGCTGTGAGCAAATTGACATGTCTGATGCGATAAAGTCCCTTCACCTGTTTCTACTCCAAATTAAAGGTCACTACTAGCAAATGATTTTTAAAGACAAAATTTATGACAAATTTATAATAATAATTTTGTATGATTTAGATATTATTTATATCATTATTATACCCTTAATTGATCACACATATACAATTTTAGTTTATCAATTATTATTATTTTTTACTTTTGCGGCGTCAGAAAAGGCTTCAGCCAAACACATACTACAAGGACAACGATTTGAAAGACAGTGTGTGGCGTAGCATTGCCAACCAACTCGGTTATCACGACTGTGAGTATGTTGTGTGATAGTTTTAGTCGTTGTATAGTCCTGTGCTGTGTAGGCTATAGCAGGCTAAACTACATTTGGGATAGAAAGCTAACACTAACACGCTTTTAGTATACATTCTTTGTGTGATAACTACAGTTTATAGTCGAATGATTTTAACTTGTTACTTCGTGTGTTACATGTAATGTGTATTGACATTACAAAATACACTGTGTTTAGTTGAAGACGCAAAAAAACTGTGGAAAAACCTCAGGGACACCTGTGTGAGAAAAAGGAGAGAGGAAAAGGAAACTAAAAGTGGACATTAGCATACTCCCCTTCAGACTCTCTGTTCTTTAAGATTGGTGCACCCAAAACCTTCTCTTCTGTCTTTTAAAGAAAATTAAAAGCTCGTCTTCACTGGATGATGATGAAGTGTCCATGTTTTCTCAGCTGTCGGCGCGAAAGTTTTGGAATGTTGAAGCTCTGAACGTCACAGACGTCGCAAATTTGGACGTGGTTTTTTGACGCGAACTATTCGCTTTTTCATTTCGCTTTTTCGTTACGCGTCCGGTGTGAAAGGGCCGTTAGAATCAATAAAGATTCTAATTTAGAATAATAAAATTAAAGCTATAAAATAAGAGTTTTAACTGTGTTTTATTTTTTACTTCGACCAACCTAATGACTGTAACAAGTAAAATCCGTTTTTATAAATTATAACGAATTATACAATTTTAACGAATTATAATTGGGATTGTTGTGCGGATCTTACCGACTCAGATGACTCCACTCGGCTGGTAGCGGTTGGTGTAGAACACAGTTCACAGTGTACATTTGTGGCAAGGGATTCCTTGACGAGAGATGATACTGTATGTACAGTAGTCAACATTTGAAGTGGATCAAAAAAAGTTCATCAAAGTTGTCTTAAGACAAGAACGGGTATTGTTCATAATTCATATGACTTTGATTAAATGTTTTGATCCACTTCAAATGTTGACTACTATAGTTCCAATAAAAGGTTTAAGAACCCATACCGGTAAATATGACAGTAGAGGACGATTATATTCTCTTCCACTGAACTGAGGAAGAATTGAGGAAGAACTGATGAAGAAGGGATGTAGGGATAATATTGGACCAATCAGCGGAAAGGGGCGTTTCCTGATGCCCACATGTGAACATGAATATTCATGCAAGCTGTTAATATTAGCTATAGATTGCCAACTGAGTAGGATTGTTATTGTAACACTGTCAAAGTTAACCAAACACCATAAGGGTTGTATCACTGAATATTTAGGACTAGGTTCGACTCTTGGGAGGATAGAAATGAAGTTTAGGCCAAATAGTGTAGATCAGCAACAGCCAGCACATTTATTGTACATGGAACAAATGAAAAATAAAAATAAAAATATATATTGAGGTCTCGTCACAACACTCTGAAAAGGTGAAAAGCAGTATTTAGTCCAGGTTGTGCACGAAAAGTCTGAGAATAAAAGGGAAGAAAAATCAAATGTCCAAAGTTCTCCTCGTTCCTTGGAAAAATTGGTGTGTGTGTAAAGTTAATTGTATTTAAGGCTTTTTTTCTACTACCCGGGTAGTGTGTATATAAAGCGACAGCTTAGCTGTAATTGAACGGGATCCCACGATGCAAACAGATGCAACCTGGTCCGGGTTGGACGTCAAGTAGAATGCAGTAGGACCTTCTCTAAATCACGGACTGGCTCGCCTTTGCTCACAGCTCATTTCACAGATCTTTTTCACAGGATGGAATCAGGCAACAAAAAAAAAAACAATCTACACAAAACACAATTTACAGTTCACATGCAGTTAACATCTCTCAAAATTCAAATATGTTTTTTCATTCAATAAACTCCTTATGAGATCGCAAAAGCATCACTCACATGTTTATACACGTGTTAGCTCAGCTAATTAACATCAGTACACGTGAGATTAACGTCAGTACACGTGAGCATACTAATTAGATAGATAGATAGATAGATAGATGCCTTTATTCATCCCCACAGGGGAAATTCAGATGTCCAGCAACCTACAGTGTGTGCTGTTACCAACAAACATTCTCACTACAAGACACTAATAAAAACACATAAAGAGTCACAAAACAATTAGTAGAAAATAATTGATGCACTTCAATCAGATCCATTATGCAATCTAATGGCAGCCGGAACAAATGACCTCCTGAACCTCTCAGTCCTGCAGCTCAGGAATCGGTTACTGCGGCTACTTTGCTGAGCAGCCACAGTGTCATGCAGTGGGTGGCTTCTGTTTCTGAGGATGGATTTCATCATGCTCCTCATTCTTCCCTCCAACAAATCTCCTACAGAGTCCACCCTCCTCCCCAACACTGACACACACTTCCTGACCAGTTTGTCAAGTCGGTTCCGATCCCTGGCTGTCATACAGCTGCCCCAGCACCCCACAGCAAAGAACACTGCACTGGCCACAACCGACTGATAAAAAAGGTACAGCATCTCATTACAGACTTGGAAGGATTTTAGCTTCCTGAGAAAAAAAGAGTCTGCTCTGACCTTTCCTGTATGCTGCATTTACATGTACTGACCAGTCCAATTTATGGTCCAAGTGGACTCCCAGATATTTATACGTCTGGACCACCTCAATGCCCTCCCCCTCAATTACCACAGGTGGATGGTGTGACTTACGCCTCCCAAAGTCCACTATCATCTCCTTGGTTTTCGATGTGTTAAGGATGAGACCATTGCACCTGCTCCAGGTCACAAACTCTGAGATGACCCTCCTGTACTCCTCCTCGTCTCCTCCTCTCACACAAGCCGCCACCACAGTATCATCAGAATATTTTTGTATGTGGCATGCTGACGTTCTGTATGAGAAGTCTGATGTATATAGAGTGAAGAGGAAAGGCGATAGTACAGTTCCCTGAGGGACCCCAATACTTGTTTCCACAGTGTCTGAGACCGTGTTCCCCAATCTGACATACTGTGGCCGCTCTGTCATGTAACTGATGATCCACTCAATGAAAGCAGGCTCCATGCTCAGATTCTCGAGTTTGCCTCTCAGGATCTGAGGCTGGATGGTGTTGAATGCACTCGAGAAATCGAAGAACATCAGCCTCACATACCCCCCTGTCCCATCGAGAAAAGAAAGGGCTCGATGAAGCAAGTAGAGGACAGCATCTTCCACTCCCATGTTCGCTCGATAGGCAAACTGCAGGGGGTCAAGTGCCTGCTGTAGTTGTGGGCCCAGGAGCCGGAGGAGGAGTCTTTCGAGGGTCTTCATAATCACAGACGTCAAGGCAACTGGTCTGTAATCCTTGACCCCGGAAGGTCTCCCACCCTTAGGCACTGGCACAATGCAGGATGTCTTCCACTGCTTCGGCACCTGACTCGTCTGGAGGCTCCAGTTAAAGAGTGTGTGCAGAGGAACCGCCAACTCCGCAGCACAGTCCTTCAGAAGCCTTGGTGGTATTCCATCTGGTCCAGCTGACTTGCCAGGGCACAATCTTCTGAGCTCCGCCCTCACCTCCTCCATGCTAAAATAAGCCCTGTTGGGTACTTCAGCCAAACAGGAGTCAGCAGCAGCGGTGGCGCAACCGCTAAATGGAGCAGGGCAGGAGGCAGCAGCAGAAATGGAACAGCCGCTGGATGGAACGGGACAGGAGGCAGGAGCAGAGATGGAACAGCCGCTGGATAGTGCGGGGCAGGAGGTAGCAGCAGAGATGGCACAGCCGCTGGGAGGTGCAGGGCAGGAGGCAGCAGCAGCGATGGAACAGCCAATAGATGGAGAAGGGCAGGAGGCAGCAGCATAGATGGAGCAGCCGCTGGATGGAGCAGGGCGAGAGTTAGCAGCAGAGATGGCACAGCCGCTGGATGTGGCAGGGCAAGAGACAGCAGCCAAGGTGGAACAGCCGCAAGATGGAGCAGGGCAGGAGACAGCAGCAGAAATGGAACAGCCGCTGGGTGGAGCAGGGCAGTAGGCAGCAGCCGAGGTGGAACAGCCACCAGGTGGAGCAGGGCAGGAGACAGCAGCAAAGGTGGAACAGCCGCTGGATGTGGCAGGGCAGGAGACAGCAGCAAAGGTGGAACAGCCGATGGATAGAGCAGGGCAGGAGGCAGCAGCAGAGGTGGAACAGCCGCTGGGTGGAGCAGGGCAAGAGGCAGCAGCAGAAGTGGAACTGCCGCTAGATGGAGCAGGACAAGAGACAGCAGCCAAGGTGGAACAGCCGCAAGATGGAGCAGGGCAGGAGACAGCAGCAGAAATGGAACAGCCGCTGGGTGGAGCAGGGCAGGAAGCAGCAGCAAAAATGGAACAGCCGCTGGGTGGAGCAGGACAAGAGACAGCAGCAGAGGTGGAACAGTCGCAGGGTGGAACAGGGCAGGGTGGAGCAGGGCAGGAGGTAACAGCAGAGCTAGGACAACCACTAGGTAGAACAGGGCAGGAGACAGCAACAGAGGTGGAACAACTGCTGGATGAAGCAGAACCAGAGGCAGCAGCAGGGGTGGAACAGCCGCAGGGTGGAACAGGGCAGGGTGGAACAAGGCGAGAGGTAACAGCAGAGGTAGAACAGCCGCTGGATGGAACAGGGCAGGAGGCAGCAGCATAGATGAAACCGCTGCTGGTTGGACGTGGTGGAGAGGCAAAAACAGGAGCAAACCTACTATAAAAGTGGTTAAACTCCTTAGCCAAAGAGACATCTCCTTGAGTCACCTCTCCGTTATCCTTATAGCCAGTAATCACTCTCATTCCCTTCCACACTTCTCTTGTGCTGTTGTGCTGCAGTTTTTTCTCCAGCTTTTCCTTGTAATCTCTTTTAGCTTGTCTTATGGCCTTCTTCAAGTCACGTTGGGCAGCTCTAATCCTTTCCCAGTCTCCAGCTTTGAAAGCTTCCCTCTTCTGATTCAGAAGGTGCTTTATGCTGCTTGTAATCCAAGGCTTATTATTTGGAAAACATCGAACTTCTCTGACCGGAGCCACCACATCCTTGCAAAAGTTAACGTAATCAGTCACACATTCAACCGCCCCATCAATATTATTGTCTGACCTATGAATGTCCATAAGTGTGTTCCATTCAGTAGACTGGAAGCAGTCCCTTAGAGCTTCACTGGTCTCCGGGGTCCACCTCCTATAGGATCTAATGGTTGCAGGCAGTCTCATTACACAAGGTCTGTAGGACGACCTGAGATGGATCAAGTTGTGATCTGACTTGCCGAGCGGGGGCAGGGCACATACAGTGTAAGCATTTTCCACATTAATATAACAGAGATCTAAAATACTGTTATGCCTCGTGTGACAGTTAACATACTGTGTAAAGCCGCCCACAAATGAGCTAATGTCAACATGATTGTAATCTCCCGAAATGACAATCAGCGCATCTGAGTGTTGTAACTGTATTCCTGCAACTGTGTCCTGAATGACGTCACACGCTACTGAGGGGTCTGCGCGCGGTGGAATGTAAACAATGATGGCGACGATGTGGGAAAACTCCCGCGGCACATAGTAAGGTCTTAAACTCACCGCTAGTAACTCCACATCCCGGCAACAGATTTTTTCCTTAACAGTTATATGACCGGAACGGCACCATCTATCGTTCACGAGCAGCACCAATCCGCCTCCTTTCATCTTTCCACACTTCTCCGGCTGTCTGTCTGCCCGCACAATGGTGAAACCAGGTATGTTGACAACTGAATCAGGGACAGCATCGGTGAGCCACGTCTCCGTAATACAGTATAGACTGCATTCCCGATAGATCCGATCAGTTTTTATCAGAGCCTCCAACTCCTCACACTTATTAGGCAGCGAATTAACATTGCCCATGATGATCGATGGCAAAAAAGGCTTATACCGCCACCTCCTAGCTTTCCTAGCCTTCACCTGAGCTCCGGCCCGACATCCACGGAAAGGTTTGCGCACCGCACGCGGGATCGGGTGAATAATCCCATTAGATTTTCCTTGTGGTCGCAGATGAAGGAGTTCGTCGTGTGAATATGTTATTAAACACATTTGTACCACAATCAAACACTATACAAAGACGCATTTACTCAGCACAACACAGAGCTTCCGGACTTGCTGCCAGTGCAGGTGGCGCAATCATTATTTGCCTGAAGTTTCTGCTCGAATAGACTTAATTAAGCACAAATAAGTCTATTCAACGCACAAATTTATCATCTGCACTTCAAAATACACTTTCATGTATAAATACATTCTTTGTCCTCCATATGTATACAGGGAACATCATAAAATAAATGGATCAAGAATCAAATCTATCAGTTTCCCCGATCTCCGTTTGCATAACGTGAATTCAAATACAAAAAAACATTTTGACTTTCAATAAACATCACATTTTAACTCTGACTGTTTTTTTTTCCTATTCAGTATAACATATATACAATTCTGATCGTTAATCAGTTAAGCACATCAACTAAATATTTCTTTAAACACAGAAACTCACCAGAGTTCGCAGAAGTTTCTCAATAAAATCAAATGGAATTCCTTTTGGACTCACGAACATACTTCATAAGACTTATGGAAAGTTTAAACTCTTTTTGTTCAGAAAAAACGTGCTCTTTTTAGTAATTCAAAAGCAGCGCTTGATCACCTCGTGCTCATCAGCTATTCTACCGTCTTCTTCTCTCTATATTTTCTTCTCAGTCGGCCCCTACAGGGAAACTACAGTACTGCATACAACTAAGCAGAAATTAAAGGGGTGGTAAAACACGATTTCACTTTTCTAACTTTAGTTAGTGTGTAATGTTGCTGTTTGAGCATAAACAACATCTGCAAAGTTACAACGTTCAAAGTTTAAAGCAAAGGGAGATATTTGCTTTTAAAGAAATCAATTTCTAAGAACTACAGAAACGGCTGATAGGGACTACACGACATTCCTGTGGGCTTGCTGACATCACTAAGCCCAACATTTACATAAACCCCTCCTCTGGGAACACAATACATAACGGGGGCGAGGCCATTTTATGTTGCTTTGGAAAAGAGTTGTTGTGGTAGTCGAGTGTCTTGGCGCTATGCCGTCGAAACGCTGTTATTTTCACCCAGATTGCAGGTCCACTTTGTTCAGTCTTCCTAAGGACGGTTAAAATTAATTTTTTAACTCGGTCCCTCATAATTATAATCCAAATGTCGCACTCTGTGCTGCACATTTTCCGGAGGAAAGCTTCCTCAATCTACACGAGTTACAATGCAGGATTCACACAACGGCTTGTCCTGAAAGATCGAGCAGTTCCAACTTTAAAAACAGAAGCTGTTTACGAGCCACAAACTGTAAGTATGATTTTTTCGTTGACGTGTTTTCCTGTAATAGTTCGTATTGTTAATTGTACATTGTAGCCAGGAAGTAAACAAAGGAAAACGCTGTTTGGCTCCACAAACCAGTTTGTTAAATGCTAATGTTAATTCATATCCGACAAACACATACAAACTTCTGTTTAATATCACCAGCGCAGCGAACTTGGAATGTTCGAGGTTGTTGTCGTTTCACTGTAAATTATTCGTTGATTATAGCTTTTATGTATTGTTTATCTACATGCATGCTAAACATGGTTTGTGTTTGATTTGGCTGTTGTAAAGCCAATGTTTAGTGTTTGTATTGGGTTAATAGTTCTGGCGACAGATATTTAGCTACAATCGTTTTAAATATACAAAAGTAACAGTGTCATATAGCGATCACAATAGATCTGCAGCCTTAAAAACAAACATACCTTTCTGAAACGTCCTTAAACAGCTGTTCTTGACCAGTTTCTGCTCGATTCTCTCCACTAACATTCTCTGGGTCTGATTCGTGCTGCTCTAACTGATTATGGGAATATTAACGCCGTTGTTTACTGAAGCAAAAACTACCGGTAAGGGGCGTTTCCGAAACAATGTGAACTTGGCGGTTAGCGAATCACAACACACTGAGCCAGCTAACCAATCTGAGCCCATTGCGTATTTTTGAGGGCGGGGCTTCATAGAACCAGGAAATATCCGACCGTTTTTACAAGAAGGGACAGAGCAGTGTAGAATAATGGTTAAATTTGTGAAAAATAATGCGAATTTTTAAAAACGAAGCATGAACACATGTTACAGTGGACCCCACAAACACAATCAAGCCTTCGAAAAAAGGTGTTTTACCACCCCTTTAAAACAGTGTTAAACTCTAGGGGGTTACATTATACTGAACTATTTATCATCCATTATTTCTATCTGTTTTTATAGAACGGTGTAAATGTTTTAATAGTTGATTAGGATTTGTATTGTCTTTAAGCATGGGCGTAGATTAGGCTTTGCCTTAGACGTGTCCCCCCAACTTTTAATCAAATTTAAATTCGTCCCCCCCCCCGCACTTTTTCGTAGGGCAAGTGTGTTCACGACAAGTGGAGGTTTTCGCGGGCTGTGTGTATACATCCAGTTTTATAATTCAAAGAGTCAAGATACATAAGTCACTCGTGCATCATGACACGCCCATGCTCGCACCCGCGCTGTATCCATCATTTTCATAGAGGTCGCAATGAGTTCAACAGCAAAAAACGTTTCACTCCTTTTTCCCGAAAAAGTCAAGCACTGTAAGTTGTAATGTGGTGTCCGAATTGTGTTGCACAATGATGAATAACACTGCCTATTTCTCGAGTTGAATAATTAACAAGTTTTGTTGGAAATGGAAAATATTCACTACCCGCACAAACGTGCGCTTATTTTCAGTCTTTTTTATTCGTAATGTCTTTTATTTTCACAGATATGTTATCAAAGCCCTTCAAATTAGAATAAAGGTGGTGATTGTTAATGCTGAATTTGGATTTACATGCATTAACAGCCACTATATCTGCTTGAATCATGTAGCGTTGTAACGTGTGTAGCCTAGCTAGCCTACATTACCATATATAATTCGGTAAAACACTTTACAATTGTTAGATAAATTTTGTAGACAAACTTTAAGTTGTCTTGATAAAGTCTAACCAGAAAGTTTGAAGTAGTTTTAAAAGCTTGAAGTTTGACGTAGCCTACACCAAAAAAAAAAAAAAAAAAATTGAAATATGTACACAATATAGTTGTCACGAACTGCTCCGAGACACAAAGGTTGAGATCCAATTGCAGCTTTATTTGAAGCGTAATCCAGAATCGTAATCAGCACAAGCAGGGGTCAAACACAGGAAGGCAGTCCAAACAAATAAACAAAATCAGGCAGGGGTCAGAGGCAAAAGAGTAATCCAGGAAACAGGCAAGAAATCCAAAAAAAAAAAAAAAAAACAAGAGACAAGAAAACCAGGGAAACCGCTCAGAAGTGCAGTGCAACAACATACAAAACTTCACAGTGAGTGATGGGGTGAACCAGGCTTTTATGGGGTGAACTAAACAAGAAGATGAGATACAGGTGATTGTGATAATGAGTGCTGATGAGTCCAGGCAGAGAATGATGGGAGATGTAGTCTGTGAGTGAACATGAGAGTCTGGTGTGGAGTGCCCTCTGGTGGCTCTCAAGGGCACTCCAGCTGGTGACCGTTACAATAGTACAATATACAATACTAGGCTATGTGCAGTATAAAGTACAGAATATCTTTCTTTCTTTCTTTCTTTCTTTCTTTCTTTCTTTCTTTCTTTCTGTTTTATTACTTTACACATAAATAGCATATTAAGCCAATTAAGCACAAACCTGTCAACAAAGGTCTGCTAAAAATAAAAAATGGTATAACGCTTGGCATTCTGTCCCCCTCACTTTTGAAATGATGGCTGCGCCCCTGTCTTTAAGATATGGGTATTTTGCGTTTGTTTATTATGTTGGGTTATGTAGCCTATACTTTTTGTCTTGTGCTGCCTATCTTGACCAGGACTCCCTGTAGAAGAGATATTGTATCTCAACAGGACCTTCCTGGTTAAATAAAAAATAAATAAAATAAAATAATAGACTTTTCAGTTTGCACGTTTACATGGGCCTACTTAAATAAATGTGAACTTAAGCTAAAACTTAACATAATACAAACTGAAGAACTAAGTTGCTAGTACATTTCTATAGTAATATCATATTGAAATGTATTGGTTTCACTTTTCAGGATGAGATTCACTGGCAGGACAGGGCCCAGGATTCGCTACACACACAAAAACCATGACAAAACACACTCATTGATCTCCATCTAGTGGCTGTATAATACAGAAAGAGTCACTGAATTAATCCTTTTAGTGAATGGATTCAACATATTTGAATAACTGGAACAATTCATGGGAAGAAGTGTCAAATGAGACTTGAATATTACTTAGCTAATAGAGTTAAGACTAAATTGCTGATCAGTTTATTCTGGTATTTTAATGTTACCTTCTTGGCAGATGATAGCAAGGCCTGGGAAACTCATGGAAATTAATAAAAGCTTAAAAAGTCATAATTTCTAAAGTAAAAAAAAAATGCAATTGTATAGTTCTAAAATATTAGCTTCAAAGTATTAGTTCTAAACAGCAACCAAAAGTGAAAAATTATTTTTCAAATGTGAGGGAACCACCCTGTGTTTTACCTTTATACAGGAGTCACCAAACTCCATGATTAAGTATAACTTAAAACTTTTATTTTGTAATACTACACAAACAAACATGTTCATGTGAAATGTTGTCTTGTGCAATTTGATTTCATGAACATCATATAAACTCAAATATCGTTTCGTCTTTTCATTTCTCGTTATTCTGTTCGAAATAAGAAATGTATTGATCAAAACCGTGTACCTCCTCTTTCAGCCTAATTCATAAAGTATTTTAATCACCAATAATGAGCACATTTTCTTTCATGTTTAAACACACAAACAAAATGTTAACAATTTCTTTCTTTCTTCATTCTCACAAAGAATTACAGGTTTTTCGGACTCTGTAATACTGTATTCACAACCACAAATGCTTACAGTAAAAAAAAAAAAGTTTGGTTTCAATCTTGCTTTCATGTTTACCGTGAATTTTTCAACATCTCTCTGACAATTACTTTCAATCCTGTACAGAAATGTACATTCGACGCTCATGAAAGAAGAGCTTTAGGTTTTGAATAACTGTGTGTATATATTTCCAACATCTATTATGGAAAAGGTGTTTGCAACGTAAGACAAATGTTTGCTTTTGAGATGTTTGTGATATTTTAAATGCAGTGCTTCATTTAGCAAGAGATGTAAGGCATTTTGCATTTTGCAAAAAGGCAGAAGATAGCAGTGTTTCGGTCCGCCTCAATTGCCTTATTTTCAGTCACTGCAGCATTACAGGTGGAGATGCGAGAGATGCCAATCCTTTTAAAGAGACAGTTCATCTATAAAAGAAAATTCTACTCTCCCTCAAATTGTTCCAAACCTGTATAAATGTCTTTGTTCTGCTGAAAAAATATTTTACCACCATTTAATTCTATTGTGTGAAAAAAAAAAAAAAAAACTATGGAGCCATGGCATAAGAAACTATATGAAAAGGAATTAAACATGCTTTTTGTAATCATTCTTTTAATAAGTGATCACAGAAAATATATAATACAAAAAGAAACATGTGAATATCTAGTTCATATTCTGCTCATCATCATCATCGTCATCGTCATCATCCTCATCATCGCTCACACACACTCTTCCTCGTGTGTGAATGAACATGGCCGCACTGAACTCTGGGCCGGTTCTGCTCGGGTCTCCTCTACAGAGAGAGGAACATCCAGAGACTGATCCATTTCTACAAAAGATGAACATCAACTTAAACACACTCTATTATTTCAGTGCAGATCTTCATTCAGAAACAAATGACACTAAACTCATGTTTTGACCGCGAGTGTGTTAATAAATGAATAATATGTTGTTTAAAGAATAATCATACCCTCAGAGGAACAAACAGAAGTCCTCATCATCTTCCAGAGAGCAGACACACAGCAGGACACTGATGGACAAACACTCCACACTGAAGAGCCTGGACAGGAACAGATACAGATACACGCCACTTATTTTAAACAAGTTAAATTTAGATTTATTTTGAGTCATTATATTCATAAAAGTGATAAAGATTATGAAGAACGTCTTAAAACAATTGATTTTGATATTTTTTTATATGATTTATTCAGTGTAATTTGGATGCAACAAAGAATACCTGCAAAACTGATACTGTCATGGGAAATATTTGGTTTGTTAATCAAGGAAAGATGTATCTTATGTAATAAATAATTTGTGGCTTTCGCTGAAGTTTTACATACGCCTTTTGTATGTATGCCTTTTCTTTTTTATTCTTCCACTAATGGAGACATTAAGATGGATGAGAAGTAATTTTGTTTGGTATGTTGTGTAGAATGCGATGTGGAAATTTAATGTAATCTCAGTCTTCATTTGTAAATATTTTAGTTACGATTGACTTTCTGTTCAACAAGTATATGAATGTAAAATGCGCAAAAAAAACAAACAATGACTAATTTTTTTGCCATCTGTGATGTGACACTGTAGCCTAGAAATCTAGACGCACCCTAGCGGCAGCAAAATGTATTTTGCAGCCAGGGTAGTCTAGCAACTCTCCATAGACTTTCGAGCTGCAAAAACCTAAATTGGGTCAGGCCAATCACGTCGCATATAGAGTAGGCGGGGCGGGCTTAACATATGACGACAGAGTTGCTACGGTTACCTGGCTGCGACTTGAAAACAAAGAATGACGGCTGCTGGAGAACAGTCTTTCGAATCGGCTTTGTCCGCGACTCTGGAGGACTTGGAGTTAGGTTTTTCTTTGAGAAAAGAGCAAAGAACGGCATTCTTAAAAAAAGGAATATGTGTTCGTCGTTTTGCCGGCCAGATATGGCAAAAGTTGAATCTATCAACTAACGTTAGCTCCGCTGTTAGGAAAATGCTCTGGTTGGTTGAAGCGCTGTCCTATTGCGTGCAGAGGGAATTTGAAAGACAGCCGTTTATCCCGCCCCTCGGATTGAGCCGTGTCTATAGAGACAGAGCGCATTTAGGCCACGCCCACACCGGGGGGGAAAACAAACCAACCGTCCCCATTGACTTTGCATTGCGAGAGGCTTCCTCCTTGTCATTTCTTGCTTCTAACAAAAGACAGAAAAATGCCTAAAAGCTGCTGTGTGACAAGGTGTACAGCAAACAAGCTAAAAAAAAACCAGAAATAAGTTTTTATTAGCTCTCGACCCCAAAAAACGAGTGTTTAGTACATAAAAGTGGATACAGGCAGTTGAGACAGAGCGTCACGTGTCTCATTACTCTGAGAACTAACGTACGCCCGCCGGAGGAGACTGTAATCGGCAACACAGGATAGTTTATCTTACAGAAATATAATATATAAAACTGACATTTGGATATTTGACTCACCAGTGACCAAATGTTTAACTTACTGCACACGTAGTGTATTTTTAGTGCATACTGAGTGTCAGGATCCCACAATTTACCCATTCGTTCCAGCCTGTATCCCCTTTTATGTCCTCAAACGCTCGTTTTTTGGGGTCGACAGCTTATGAAAACTTATTTCTGGGTTTCTTAGCTTGTTTGCTGTACACCTTGTCACACAGTAGCTTTTAGGCATTATTCTGTCTTTTGTTAGAAGCAAGAAATGACAAGGAGGCAGTTGGTTTGTTTTCCCCCTTGGTGGGCGTGGTCTTCAGATTATGACGCGTTGCGCTCTGTGAGTTTCCAGACCTAACATCTTGATGTAGGTCTGGCTTGTCAGGCTAGTGACACTGTATTACACACAAAGAGTTAACTGAGTGAACTTATTCTGGCAAAAGTGGAGAGGAAAGGCAAAGGCAAATTAACAGGGTGGAAAATAATAAACCTTTTATAATCATTTTACAATAAAGCCAATATTTTAACATCATTAGCTCACATAAACCAGTAATAGGCTATATATATATATATATATATATATATATATATATATATATATATATATATATATATATAAATAATTAATCCTAGTTAATGTTTGTTAATAAACATACAAATGATCATTTCTGAATTAGTCGGCTAGATTTTGTAATTACCATTAGCTAATCTTAATAAATGCTGCAGAATTCATCATTGTTAGTTAGTCAATTTTAATGTATCAAATGAAAGCTTTAACAAAAATTCTAAGATATTTATCAGTTCTGGACAATAGTGTTTATTTGTAATAATTAAAAAGTACACTAAAAGTTCGGGGGTTTGGTTTTCGTCTGAGTAACATTGGTTCATTGAAATGTTGAGGTTCATCACCATTCTACCAAACTCTATTAAACTCATTATTACGGAGTATTGATTATTATATCTATACACGTATTGAAATTAATATTTTTTGTGAAAAGTTTTCAAAAATTAAGTAGGCTAAATGACTCACCTGTATTGGAGTTCTGCATTGCTAGATGTGATTCAAATGGAGAAGAACACTAAAGTCTGTCCTTTCACAGCAGCTTCACTGAGTTGTCTGAAACCTGACGTGAAGCAGCCAAAAGTCAAAAAGACGGGCGAAGAGGAAACCATCAGCATCATCATCTTTCCGGTTTAGCGCTGCACGACTGAAAGTAACAAAGCGATTTTCTCAGAGCCCTTACTATATTAGCATTTCAAGCTATGACAGCACGTTCAGTACGCAACCCTTAACGGAGCTGCCAAATATCACGTTATTTCGTCATCGTTTCCCGCGGTTAGGTCCGGTAAGCAGTTTTCGAGTACAATAAGTAAATTACTGAAGCGGTACTTTTTTTCTAATCACAAGTTGTGTTTTTCGTTTCATGTCACACAGTAATGATCAATCTACAGGTTATTAAGTGCTGTAACACATCCTGAAGTTTGCCTTGTCAGAGTTTTTCAGTATAAAAGTAAATCGGGTTTAAATGTCAGGAGTTCCTGTCGGGACGAAACACTTGTTACTTTTGTCCCGCTATAGTGAAAACAAGTGTTTCTTTTGTCGCGCTGCTAATGTGGTGACTTTCTCTGTGTTGCAGCATTTATTAAAACATGTTTATGTCATATTATACCAACAGAATATGGCAAGAGTGAGGGTCAGTAAGACAGATAGAGGTCTGATTCAGCCAGATGTTTATGAGAGGGCACATTTAAATCAGCTGATTTCTGTCTCACCATTTTTTTCACTCAATCTGTTTCGATTTACCCTATAGTCACATTTAGGTTTTAGCCATACCTTACAGCTTTTCCACCTCCACCTATGAATTTGCAGGGTTTCCATCCTGATGTTTTTATGCAGATTTTAAATTTATGTTTACATTATGTTGAGAATTTATGTTATGGTAATTTAATTTAATTATCATATTGTTCATGTTGAAAACACATTTTATAAAATAGATTGACATTGCCAATAAAAAAATATTCTAAACAATTCAAGTTTGTACTGTTGGGTTATTTTTGAAACATTGATGAAACTGAAATTTAAAATGAAAATGTAAATTAACAATTTTTTTGCAAATATAAAGGCCAAAATGTTTGTAGTTACATGTTAACAAGGTCATACTCGGGTATATTTAGGCTAATAAAAAAACAAAACAAGAGTAACACAAAAAATCTAGCTTGTATATTGTTGTGTTACTTTCGTCCCAACTGACGGGGTCGAAAGTAACATGAGCAGTCTTCAGTTCAAAGTGAAATTATACTGAAGTCCTTCTACATTTTTACAAAATACCACCTGGTATTGATAGACCACACTTGTGAGTGACTGACCACAGCAAAAATATATCTCTGTCTAAAACAACATCTTTTCAAATTATGTTTTTCTGAAAAATGGTACTTTCGCCCCTGCTCACCTACACTTTTATTGTGCGGTCTAGTTGCCTAGTGCAGAGGTGGAATTTTCTCCGGATCACAGAACGTTTTCAATAAGGTCATAATGTTTCACCCTCAAACGAAGATAATCAGAATATAGACAATCATTCGTTGTGCACCAAAACAAAATATTATAAACTGAGTTGTATATTCAACGATTATGGCCGTTGATTTGCCAGAATTAATAATATAATAAAAATATTTCGTTATATTATTCTATTGTGCCTTTAAAAGTATGTAGTTTGATAATATTTTCTAAAATGCATAGATCGTTAAAAAAAGTGTTTGAAGACATCAAAACATCAAGACTGTGAGGTGAGAAATGAAGAACAATATAAAGACCCTCATCAAGTTGGATATTAATAACTTTAACAAATGTTTCTCCTTCAGAAATACATTTTCATGAACAAAGTGTTTCAATGAATAGCCGTAACAAGTCTATACTGTACATTATATTTAGTTTGCAGAAGCTTTTAATGGAGGAGACTTGAATTTCTCATGTCATGAGGACAGTTTTACACATAAGTTAATGTCCTCTGAATTATTTAAATCATCCTAATTCAGCAGATGATGACCAATAATGTGTACTTTATCACTCTAACAGTTCATCAAGTGCATATTCATAACTGGCCCCAGGGCCTTTACAAGTCATAATCCGTCCCTGGAAATAGGTCAATAAAACAACTGGAGAACAATATGTATCGTAACATTTACCTCAGAAAAGCCATTTAATGACCACAGCATAGCTAGAAAAATTAGAGAGGAGTATTTTTGCTAAATATATGCACTATATTACATATTATAATTTTACTCATAGGCCTATCATAAAAAATATTAAAACGTTATTATTATAAAAACCGATTTAAAATATTTAATAATAATACTAATGTAGGGGAGAGCGGAGCACAAAGTAACGCTTTTTGACTTTCTCAGTTTGTGTAAATCTACTTATGGTTCAGAGTATTTATTTTTTCCCCACATTAATTTCACACATGTCTAGTACAATTATGTGGTTTTGTTTTATTAATACAGTATATACTTTTTTATATACAAACAAGCACAACACACACAGACCCCACACCCACACATACAAAAAATGAACACAGGGATCGATGAACCGTGACAAAAAGTGCCTAGATGTGCTTAGATGCTAAAATTGTATTATCATGATTGATCATTATATCACACTACAGTAGAAAATTACCTGTCTAAAGTTGAAAATTGTTTTATTAGCTACTTCTAGAGATTGCAGTGATGCATGACATGGTGAAAAAATGAATTGAAATTAATACTAAAAATAGGTTAAGATGAATGTTAAAGGTGTGGCCCCAGTTACTGTGGTCTAGAAGCACCACTGCTGCTTCCCTCTAACTCAGTTCATGGAGGGCCACAGCCCTACAGAGTTTTGTTCCAACCCTGCTTCAACACACACACACACACACACACACACACACACACACACACACACACACACACAGTTTTCAAATAAGCCTGAAGGACTTGATTAGCTGATCAGGTGTGTTTAATTAGGGTTGAAGCTAAACTCTGCAGGGCTGTGGCCCTCCAGGAACTGACTTTGACACCCCTTTGATTATTACACAAGTTAAAGGGATAGTTCACCCAAAAATGAAAAACAGCCTACCAGCCTGAAGTCATCCTAGGTGTGTATGACATTCTTCTTTCAGACGAATACAATCTGAGTTATATTTAAAAATGTCCTGGCCCTTCCAAGCTTTATAATGGCAGTGAACGGCTGTTTCTGTTTTAAAGTTCATTAAAGCTGACTACAATCATTACACACACACTTCTGTATTAAAGCAAGGAAGGTACTTTTATTTGAGATATTTAGAATAGGAACAAAGAAGCAAATTACAAACAAAAGGACAAATACAATAGAAAAAACATACAAATGAAATAAGTTTTTCAGCCACAATAGCAGGTTTATTTACCATGTAGTAAGAATACTTAAAATAGGCCCTACCGAAATTGAATAAAATGTAAAAAAACTAGAACTATATAGTCTTAACTGTGTGGATTAAATATACATTGATTTATATTAAAAATAAAAAAAGTGATTAAATCAAAAGCAGTGTTTTTTTTTTTTTTAATTAACGTAACAATGAAACATATTGCAACAGTTTAAGAGGCTGTTCCCTTAAGGATAAATCCACAGATATAGTTACACATCCGATTTTCTCCCATTTGTTTTTCGCTCGTGTAGGACATACACTGTTTACATTTAATGCTCCTCAGTCCACACGATGTGCATTTTGACATAATTGTGTGTGTAGCTGAGAAAGAGAACTGAATTTGCGATCACATGCATGTGAGGCGACATCTGTGCTCATACTCCAGCTGTACTTACAGCACGAGCATCACACTGAAATAATAACAGCATCTGATAGTTTGGCAGTTCATTGTCATCTAAGACTACATTCACACTCGATCCAAATCAGATTATTTGTGATTGGAATCTGATCTCTTTTATTTTCTAGAATACCTGCATTAGTGTCTATGGCCAAAAAACAAACAGCCTCATCGAGGGGTTTTCAACACAGATGTTGTCTTACATGTAGCCATGGTGCTGGACAAAGACATTTGTGCCCGGTTTCACAGACAGGGGTTAGATTAAACCAGGATTAGCTCTTAGTTCAATTAGGACTGATTTAAGTAGCTTTTATAAACGTGCCTTAGAAAAAACATTACTGGTGTGCATCTCGAGACAAAACAATGACACTGACATGCTTTTAGAAATGTGAGTTGCTTTCAGGTAAAACAGCTCAAGCATGTATTTCAGTCCGGGACTAGCTTAAGCCTGGTCTGTGAAACCTGAAGCTTATGTTTAAAGGTGCAGTACGTAACATTTGTTTGTAGTTCACATTTACCAAATATGATCAGATATGCACAAAATCTGATTTGGACTGATATATTGAACAAGGCTAAAGTGATTGTAATGTTATTTAGTGTTTTAAGACACTCAGGTCTCCGTGAGAAGAGATTCAGTGTTTTCTCCACAACCGTTCATGGCGACGGACACACAATCACTGCAACTGGATCCCAATTCTTTCTTTTAAAACACAGGATCTGTAAAGAAACCAACAGAAAACTGAGCTTAGTGAAAAACACAATTACAAGACGACATGCAAACCAAAAATCAAACAAAATGTTGCCAAAGTCAAAGCTTAAAGGGGTGGTTGATTATGATTTTACTGAATGACTCACTCTTCCTCTTCTCAACATGGACTGCGTGTTCTGGGGGGCGGGTTTATGTAAATTTTAGGGTTAGTGATGTCACTAACCCGGGAGGAATGTAGTGTAGTCTCTACCAGTCGTTTGTTGTAGTCCTTAAATTATTTATTTAAAAGCAAATCTCTCCCTTTGCTTTGAACTTTGAGCGTTACAACGTTGCAGATGTTGTTTATGCTCAAACAGCAACATTACACATTCTTTGACATTATTTGAAATATTCAAAAACAAGCAAATTATTTACTAAATTAACATTCACTATTTTTAATAATTTAAACTGGTTTATAAATCATTCTGTCTGATCCACTGGTTTCACACATGAATTGTTATGAACTGCTCCTAGACACGAAGGTTGAGGATCCAAATGCAGTTTTATTTAAAGGGTTATACAGAATCGTAATCAAAATCCAGGCGAAGGTCATACACAGGCAGGCAATCCAACAAACAGATAAATCCAGAGGGTGAGGCAGAAACAGGAAAACCAGGACACGGGCAGAGATCAAGAACCAGGAACAACGACAACAAAGGAAATGCTCAGAAATGCAGTGGAATAATGTACAAGACTTCGAAGACACAAAGAACTGGTGGGACGTTGTCCAGCTACACTTCACGAACGATGAGTCGAAGGAGAATTTTAGGATGACAAGACACTCATTTATTACTCTATATTTAAATCTGCAGTCCGTAGCTTTTTAGGGTTAAAAATGATCCAAAATAAATTGAGCAAGTACATATCCAGCTAGTGTTCAAAACTCTCTGCTTGCCTCAGCTCGATTCTAAACGGTAAGCTTGAAATAATGTTTTTAATTCCAATTACTGGTGGATTTCCGTGGGAAATTCGAGCATGTCTTTGAGTTATTACGTCACATCTGTCCACATAAAGAAGAGTCTCGGCTAGTAGGCTATGAGTGTGAGGATGTTGGAGGTGGAGATTTATAGCCTTTTTTCACAGCACTTGATCTAAACTTATCAATTTGATGGCGGATCCAGGAAGGTTCAAACGACAATAACCAGTGACAACTGGAGATTCAACCGTTGTAAAATGCAAAAGACTTTGGATTGGCTACAGAAAAAAAACGCATACGTCATACGTCATTGCACCCTTTCTACGTCATTGCACATGCGCAGTCCTTTCCAGTTTCGGGCTCCCATCCGTCCTCTCAATTGGATTAGAAAAGGTTTAAAACATCCCTTACAATCCAAATGAAATTTATTTGGATTTGGCCAATTCATTCCAACTGACATGGTTACATGTGATATTTTTTTTATTTCGACTGCTCCTAGTCCAATTACTAGGGTCCATGTAAACACAGATAGAGTTGCTGATCATATCATCTGGGATATGGGGGAGGGGACAATCCAACCCTCTGACTTTGTATTGCGTGAAGCTTCCTACTTGTCATTTCTGACTTACAAAAACTACGTCTAAAAGCTGCTGTGTGACAGGGTTTACAGCAAACAAGCTAAACAACCCAGAAGTAAGTTTTTATAAGCTACTGAAACAAAAGTGGATATAGGCAATAAAAAGTGAAGCATCACCTGGAACGAATGGGTAAACTGTGGGATCGTGACACTCAGTATGCACTAGAAATACACTACGTGTGCAGTAAACATTTTGTCCCTTTAAAGTGGAATATCCAAATGTAAGTTTTATATATTATATTTCTGTAAGATAAGCAATCCTGTCGCCGAAATACAAAGTCAATGGAGAAGGTTGGATTGTTTTCCCCCCGGTGGAAGAGGTTTTCAGATTATGACGCGTGTCGCTTTGTCTCTATACGTTTCTTCAATCCAAACCATAGGAATCACTTTATAATAACTTTAATATTAACATCTTATTACATTATATACTGCTTAACACATCATTAGAACCACAGTGCTTCTCCCATCCATCACTAAAAGCTTAAATTTAAGTAATACTTGCCATCCCGTTTCCAGAAGCAAAAGCACAAGATGATGATGATGATGATGATGAAGATGAAGACTGGAATTAAAGCATAATGCCCTCGGAGGTCAGAGGAGCTGGGAGGTGTTGGGCTGATGGAGGAGGAGTGTGGAGGAGATGTAGTGGAGGAATCTGGAGCTTCTGGAAGAGACAACAGGAACAGAATTAATTAAGAGGAATATACACTCAAATCAAATTACCTTTACCTAAGAACCACCTAAAAACATTAATGATCAATCCTACTTTAGCAACTGTTATAATCTGCCAAATTATCAGACAAGCTTTAGCTCTATCTCTGAACTCTGTGGTGTGTTTGCACAGCTTTAAAGCACAATCATGACCATTTCTATATTTTTTTTCATAATCCTGATTCTGCACATTACAGTCAAACAGATATTACTATAGTAATATACTCACTGTTGACAACAAGTGTAGCAGTCACCTCACACACTTTCTCTCTAGTGTAGGCTTCTGCTTTATAGAGTCCTGATCTGGAGATGTCCACATTCTGAATGATTACAGACAAACATCCTTTTCCAACTATCAGTGTAACTCCAGGTTCTGGAGGATCATCATAGACCCAAGGCTTCTGCGCAATAAGTTCAGCATATTCCTTCTTGTCTTCTTTAAAAGAAATCTTCACTTCATCTGCTTTCTCCACTTCATCGATGTCGAAGGATATTGTAACATTCTGTCCATCGATCGCCTCGAACTTCGACCCAGCAACAACCAGAGCTGCAAATCAGAACCAGTGTATTAGAATAATGAGGAATAGACTGACAGTACCGTTTCTTTAGGTTACGAGTGTCCGCAGATTATCAACAGTCTATCTCAGGGTGAGCTCCTGCTTATTGCTCTTGAGGACAGTAGATGTGATTTTGCGGGTCTATATAGCCTACACGACACGTGTGAGAGAGATAGCCTATATTTACTATCTTACACTTCCTCTTACATTTCCAGCTGAAGATTTTCTTCACAAGTTCCTTTTATATTGTGCTCCTCGTGAAACTTCAATGGTCAAAGAATTTAGGGTAGACTGTGTACAGTTGAGACACCTTAAATAACTTGCGTTCGCAGCCAGCACAAGTTATGTTTGCTGTGCACATGCGTATCAGTGTCCTCTTTGATCGTGGGAAATTTGAACAGTGGACGCATCTCCGATCCGAAAATATTGGGAAAAGGTTTTTTCCTAAAGTAGGACATTCACTTCACCATGCACTCTCAACAATGAATAGCTTATTATCCTTATGTGACTGTTAAACGTAACTGGTATCACCACAAACGTTATTCTGTGCCCTAAAAACTGGCATATTTCATGGTATTGTGTCATGTAAAGTAATTGCAAAATCTAGAGAAATGTGCGAGGTGGCCAGCAGAGGACAGTTGAGACACACGTGTATCAACCCACGATAGAGTTCTATTAGGAAACACACTGTTTAGTTGTTCAGTGTTATGATAACAGGTTAAATGCCGTAATTAGCCAGCATATGAAGCAAATGAAAATAAAATTTGATATTTGTGATATTTAAACTGTGTATTATTAATAAATATTGTTTAATATCTTGTTCCTGCTTTATACATTTTAACCAGTGCTAATTTAAATAAAATGAATGAATATAAATGGTTGAATAAACAAAAATGTTGCCCAATTGTTATTTTCTTTATTTGTCTTTATTTTTTATATTTACAATGAATGGTTAGTTACCTTCACATCATTAGAAATGGGTGTCTCAACTATACCATGCACTGTCTCAACTGTACCACATACAATAAGGTTGAGACAAAAAGCACCTTATTTTTATGAGCTAATTGTGGAAAATATAAACTACTTGTGGGTATAATTGATTGATAATATCTTAGTCTATAAGCTAATTAAATGTCATGTGGAAATTCACTTCTTTTCGGTATAGGCTATCTATTTTTGTGTGAAAAATCAAAACGCTAAAAGTGTCTCAACTGTACTCAGTCTACCTTTCTTCGACAATGTATGATGGGACTTGACTAAATGCAGTTGTCAGTTTATCTGTCTTCCACATCCAGCTGTGAGAAGCCTATATTTACTAGGCTACTATATTACATGGGCTACTACTACTACTATTAAACAACGCATTTGGTTATTTTCCCCGCTTGAGCAACAACATGACGGCAGCGCAAATTTAAACGCCAATCGCTTTCTGATTTGACACCAGGGGGCAAACCATCGAATGCGAATGTGGTGTGCAGTGGAAAGGCGGCTTTATTGCTTATTGTCGTACGGCGTGTTACTGCGGGAATAACGGAGTGTTTTTATTTATAAGTAGGCCTATATAGCATCTAACTACTATTCACACTTAGCATATTGCAAAGAAAATAGACGTAGGCCTACTTTTCACTTAAAATCACTTTTCACTACTTTTCACTTAGAATCTATCATTTAATCCCACCGGTCACAATAGTGACCGTAAAAAAATGTTTCATTTCTAAGGCTATAAAAATGTTACTGAATGATCTATCAATGCATTTCCAGCAGATATTGAAATAATAAAGGGTCTCAATGAAATATGTGCAGTGTCACATGTTTACTGTAAATTGTCACATGACCAGAGCTGTTTACTTCCTGTTTGCGCCAAGAGAAGAGGATGGCACCAAGAAAGCTCCCAAAGAATATGTTAGTAAAGTATGTTAACATAAAGATAGGACATAGATTTTTGGTACACATCATGTTTAAGGTGTCTATTATTGATATATGCATTTGCATTTACTCAACTTTTTTTAATGTGGTCGTAGAACTCACAAACATGTCAGCGGCAACAATAGTGACCGGTGGGATAACCCATTGTATCTACATACTAATACACATAGGCTAACTGTTCTACCTTACTTTCTGCTGCTACCTAACTTTCTACCTAATTTTACACACAGAAACACACACACGCACACAGGTCAAATAGACCTATGTTCAGTCTGTCCAATGGTTCTCACACACACACACACACACACACACACACACACACACACACACACACACACACACACACACAGACACACACACACACACACAGGTCAAATAGACCTATTCAGTCTGTCCAATGGTTGATACAACACACACACACACACACACACACACACACACACACACACACACACACACACACACACACACACACACACACACACACACACTGCACAGGTCAAATAGACCTATATTCAGTCTGTCCAATGGTTGATACAACACACACAAACACACACACACACACACACACACACACACACACACACACACACACACACACACACTGCACAGGTCAAATAGACCTATTCAGTCTGTCCAATGGTTGATACAACACACACACACACACACACACACACACACACACACACACACACACACACACACTGCACAGGTCAAATAGACCTATATTCAGTCTGTCCAATGGTTGATACAACACACACAAACACACACACACACACACACACACACACACACACACACACACACACACACACACACACACAGGTCAAATAGACCTATTCAGTCTGTCCAATGGTTGATACAACACACACACACACACACACACACACACACACACACACACACTGCACAGGTCAAATAGACCTATTCAGTCTGTCCAATGGTTGATACAACACACACACACACACACACACACACACACACACACACACACACACACACAGGTCAAATAGACCTATTCAGTCTGTCCAATGGTTGATACAACACACACAAACACACACACACACACACACACACACACACACACACACACACACACACACACACACACACACACACACACACTGCACAGGTCAAATACACCTATATTCAGTCTGTCCAATGGTTGATACAACACACACAAACACACACACACACACACACACACACACACACACACACACACACACACACACACACTGCACAGGTCAAATAGACCTATTCAGTCTGTCCAATGGTTGATACAACACACACACACACACACACACACACACACACACACACACACACTGCACAGGTCAAATAGACCTATATTCAGTCTGTCCAATGGTTGATACAACACAGTATCCCACCGGTCACAATTGTGACCGATCATAAAACACACTTTTTCACAAACTTTTCCATGAAAATTTCAAAAAATTATGATTGATTGTTTCAAAGGGATACTAATGACACATGATTTGGATATTTTTGTGTCTGTTAAAAAATAATGCAGAAATAACTAAAATGCGGGACACGGATTACGTCTTGCGGGACAAAACTCCCGATATAGCCTATCCTATAGTTTACCTACCTGTAAAAAGCGCCAAGTTGACAGCGACAATGGTTTTCATCTTTTGCACAATAAATATCCAAGCTCAAGTTGAGTCCCCGTTTGAGTTTCTTCACTATAGCCTGCCGGGTTACTTTTATATCCAGGTCTCAAAACACCACGAACCCTCTCTATCCCTTTCTATTGGCTCGACATGATTATGACGACATGAAAACGAAAAAGCTCCTCCTCTCACGGTCAACTGTTGAGCAGTGTGTTTGTCAGGTCAGGTGACAGCAGCAGGAAGGTGTGGTTGACGTGACTCATGTTCGACAAGACCGGTGCTCCAGTGTTATACATTACAGCAATGAACGCTCACTTTCACACGCAATTCCACTCAAATCCCAGTGCTGTTGTAAGTTGTGGATAGTGTTGTGCGGATCTCCCCTTTGCTTTGAATTAAACCTGCCTTTAGAAATTGCATAGAAAACATTGTAAACTTATAAAACTGTCATAAATTAATCAATATGACCTATCAACGTTCCACCAACACAAGTGATATCTTCAGAACATATATAGACCTCTTTTTTTCAATGTTACACTTCCTCTTACATTTCCATTGTGACCTGAGGACATATTGATTTTAAACATCTTTTAAATGTAAATGTAATGTGAACACAGTGAAAATATTTGTAACATCTCAGTGCATGCTATTTCCTCAACAGGATCACTCAACAGTTTTCTCTGTCCCTGATCTGACTGGATCAGTCTCTGCTTAGCTTTGCTGTTCAACTGGACTGTCACTTGCATTCCAGCTGAAGATTTTCTTCACAAGTTCCTTTTATATTGTGATCCTCGTGAAACTTCAATGGTCACAGAATTGACCTTTCTGGACACGACAATGTATGATGGGACTTGACTAAATGCAGTTGTCAGTAAATTTGTCTTCCACATCCAGCTGTGAGCATTTTGCCCCTCGGCAGTGGTCTGTCTGCGTAAAGCTTGGTTTACTTATTTGCTCTGCATCATGGTCCCTTGCCTCCTGGTCATTTCGCGGCATGGTAAAATCGGGTAGTTTCCTCCTGACCTTCCTACTAAAAAGCAGTTCGGCAGGACCCTTCCCAGTGGTGTTATGGTCAATAGCTCTCTGCGGAGCTCCTTTTCAGGGCTTCTGCCTGCGCAATCCGTATGCGTTTCAGTATAGATGCATTCTGCCTCGTCTTAACATGCTGAATTGAATACCATTTGTCTCACAGTATTGTTGGAATTGAGTGGACATAAACTGTGGACCACAATCTGATCTGAGGGTGCATGGCAGACCATGACGGCTGAAAACTTCCTCCATACAGTCGATGATTTTATCAGCCGTGGCAGACTTGAGTAGTATCGCATAGTCTACTCATAATAGCGGAGGTAGGCAACTATCACTAGGCCTATGGACTCTCCTGTTGGCAGAGGATATGTCAGTGGCTAGATCCTGCCAAGGGTTTTCAGGGTAGACGTGTCATTCTCAGTGGCTCTGGTTTATCAGGTCTCATCACATGACATGCCTCTCTGCATCCTTGTCCATCGCAGGCCACCACACATTACATGGACATTACATGGACGTTTCTGTTTATCAAGGTATCATGATGTACAATGGGGATTATTTTAATTAGCCTACCATCTTAATGGATAATACAAACAATTTTTTGTTAGTTCATACAGCATGAGTTAATTTGCATAAACCGAGAACAAATCCTTTTAACCATATAATTTTGAAAATAAATGACTAAATGTGTAAGCACAGTGAAATGTCTCCCGTCTGTACATTATATTTAGTTTGCAGAAGCCTTTCCTCCTAATGGAGACTGAATTTCTCGTCATATGCCAGTTTTGCAAACAAGTTAATTGTCGTCTGAACCATTTTTTATTTTATATATCCTAATTCAGGTGATGATTGATTATGTATGTGATGACCAATAATGTGTACTTATCACTGTAACAGTTCATCATATCAAGTGCAGATTACTACGTATACTACAATACAAATGTATAATTTTGCCATTTTTTATTTGACCAAAGTTTCATTACACTATATTCTTGAATCCTCCCTGAAATACTGCTTGATACACAAATACACAACATGACCAGCACACATTTGATTCTAATGCATCAGCAGTGTATCAAAATGATATTCACAGAGCATCACATGGTTAAAGATTTATTTATTTATTATTATCGCAGCTAACAAAATATTTCACTGTGAAAATATCACTCAAGCTAGCTCAAACTAAGAAAAGGCACAGAATAATATAACAAACTTAACATATTTTAACAGATACTACGTAACAATTTATAAAAGTCATAAAACAAATATATACATAGTTTTGTATGAACAATTAGTTATATTCTAAACTTACACAAACATACATTCAAAATAATTCCTTAACCATAATTCCCTTACTGAAAACAGTAAAATAATAGGTTTTGGCCAGATCAATAAAGTGCAAATGAAGCCGAACCAGTAAAGTGTGGGAAAGTTTGACCATTAAAAACAAAAAAATACTGTCATTTGTAATGCATGCAAGATGGAAGTGGCATTTCATGAGAGAACAACGTTTGATCATTAAAGAGGAAAGATCCCGACGTGATCCCGATGGGAGTGTGTGACAGCTGGAGCTAGAGTTATATTTTTTGTTTATATAGTTATTAAAGTGAATGTAAAATTCAAAACATATTACAGTAAAGTGATCATTTGGTTTGCATATATTAAAGCTTGAATTTTTAAAAGCTGAAGTGATTTCCTTGTTTTATTTATTAGTTAGAATAATATAATAAAATGATTATATTAAAGTCTACTGATTAATTGCTGAAATAAACAATGATTAGTCAATTCATAGTTCTAATAATAGTTTGATTAATCGATTATAAAACATAACATTAATATTAATTAGAGACGCACCGATATTATATTTCTCAGCCCATTATTCAAAATGATATCAGCTGATACCGATAGTTTGGTTTTTCTTATGGGAAAAAAACATTCTCCCAAATGATGCTGCAAACTATTGCAGGGAACTTCTCATTTGGTTCACAACAGAGCTATTATATTCAACTGCTATTTATTTGAAAAATATATAATATTATAAAGCTGAAATGTTTGTATACAACTCAGTTGCACATATAACATTGTTATACATATATTGCACATATATGCACATATAACATTGTTATATGTGAGCTATTATTAAGTGACGTTGTTCAGAAGCTGTTTTATTGACATCTTTCCGCGGTTGAAACACTGATTGAGTGATTACATGATATTGATAAGTTGTACTGTATCTCTCAACATACCTTCTGATATTCATGCATGTTTTTCTAGATATAATTTGTATTAAAGTGGAAGAATAGACTCACGCTGCTGCTTGAACTGAGGCGCTACAGTGATCTAATGTCACATTTAAGAGCCTCAAAACGCCATTTATTGTTTGAATTTGTGATAAAATGGACAGAATTTGAGAAATGACACTGTGCTTTCTTACTTCTAAAAAGAAACAAAGAGCTATTTGCGATTATTGGATGATAGGCGCTACAAATAATGTTTAGTAAAGGGGAAAACTGCAGACCTGCAACCCTGGCTTGGGTTTGAACCCACTGGGTCAAATAGAGGCCGCTTTTGTGTAGCTGTTTTTAACTTTTAAAGCATTATTGTTGCATTAACTTGCCCTAAATTCAACAAGAGAGATTTTCTTCGCACACACAGTGAGTTTCAGTCTGACCAGGATATAATCAGCACTGATCATCGGCTGTTTTTAAACAATCAGCCGATAGTGAAAATACTGGCCCTTATCGTCCGATACCGATTATTGGCCCATACATCGGTGCATCTCTAATATTAACTGACAACATCTAAATGATTGTCTTTCATTTTCTGGAACACCTGTGTGACGGATGTTTATATTCATAGTGTATATTAACAATGTAAATGAATGTTTCACTAATAATCCTTCCTGTCAATTTTTGTTTATTTACTTTATACTTATTTGTCTAAGAAAAGGCTATAATTAGTTTTTTAATATCATTAGTATTCATTTGGGAAAGAAGTTTTGCGTTGTATTTTTGCTGACGTCGTGACGTCATTACCGTTCGCCTCGCGCTGCGTCCTCAGTCTGCTTTGAGCGCGCTGAGGAGAGGTAAGCAGCTAGCGGTGCTCTTTCAATATAAAGTGTCAAAGTTTTCAGAAGTTGGATTGAGTAGGCTACATAATGTTTAATTATATTCATGTTAAGAGTGTTAGAAATGTGTTACGAAGTGTTTTATGCATGGATGGATTGGATATAATAGTTACAGCGGTTTGAGTGTGCGTCGACTGAATGTGGTGATTTTGGCCGATTAATTAATTGGTCTTTGATCTGTGCAGGATATCAAATCACAGAAGCAAACATTTCATGCTGTACTCTCTTTATTTCATCCAGGTATGGCTCACTTTTGTTCACTGTGACAATTTATTTTCCTTAAATGTTGTTTGTAATGTGTTTTCATCCATTTTATTGTTAATTCGATTATTTACTGTCATTGTGATGTGCTGAGTCTGCTTTGAGCGCTGAGGAGAGGAGATCAAATCACAGAAGCAAACATTTCATGCTGTACTCTCTTTATTTCATCCAGGTATGGCTCACTTTTGTTCACTGTGACAATTTATTTTCCTTAAATGTTGTTTGTAATGTGTTTTCATCCATTTTATTGTTAATTCGATTATTTACTGTCATTGTGATGTGCTGAGTCTGCTTTGAGCGCTGAGGAGAGGAGATCAAATCACAGAAGCAAACATTTCATGCTGTACTCTCTTTATTTCATCCAGCACTATCTGCTTCCAAATATCCACAAAAAATAAACACTCCAGATCAGCAGCAGATCCAGTTGTCCCGTATCTTCCTTCAGCTACACAACACAACGCAGATCGTGATAGGGCCTGGTGTTCAGACTTGACCGGTTACACCTGCATTAGTGTCCAAAAACACAGTAACAGCCTCATGCGTGGTTTTCAACACAGATGTTGTCTTGACAAAGACATTTGATGTTCAAGTTTTCCGTGGCGTGAGAAAGTGACATACAGGCAAAAAAGCTTCACGGAATACAATCAGAGCGATCAGACAAACGGATTTACAGAGACGATGCTGGAATAGGATTTAAAACCACATATGAAAGTAGCTTGAAATGTTTTTGTTTTTTATTGCCGTTCAAACTATGGATCCCAATATCAAATTTCACAAATTGAACAAGTGCTCGAACGTTATTTAGTGTTGAGGCACTCGGCCATCCATGAGAAGAGCGTCTGTATTTTCTCCAAAAGCTTTCATGGTGACGGACACACAATCACTGCAACCGGTTCCCCCCAATTTTTGTTGTTGTTGTTGAAAACACAGGACCTGTAAAGAAAACAATAGAAATCTGAGCTTGGTGAAAAACACAATTACAAGACCAAATGAAATAAAAGGTGCTGAAGTCAAAGCTTAATTTCTACATTTCAGCAGTGTGTGGCAGCTGCAGATCAATACAAGTAATGAATTTTCATTGCTGGATTAAAAGAGTTGTATTACTACATGTAACAATTGTGAAATAAAACAGATAAGTAAACTAAATTGATCTGGGTGTAGTGTTGGGCGATATCATATGCTCCATTTTCATATCGTCCTATCATTCACCTGTGAGATCGGTCATGCACGATAATATTGTGAGGGGGCGGGGCTTACTTATTTGATCATTAACTTACTTATTTACTCTTATTTGCTTGTTTAATTACTTCGTTTTAGGCCTATATATATATATGAGGATCCTTTCCCATTTCTCTAGCAAAGGTGGAGTGTTTATTAATAGGCTAAATAAGGATATTTCCCAGTATAGTGAGGTAAAAAATATCCTAATCATTCTTGTATCTGACTCCGAGTATACAATTTATTATGTCTGTTGTGATGTTAAATAAGGCATTAAAAACTGAAGAGTATTTCAACACGTCAGCGTGAAATTTAAGGACACATTACCCTCTCATGTGTTACAGATACAGCATTTTAACTACTTCTGCACAAGATGAGAACACGTTTTTATAATTTCATGGGCCAAGAAAGAGTCAGAGTTCGTGATATTTTGTCCTACCAGTGCTCGCTCTATATGGGTGCACTTAAATTCACAGTAAGGACGCTTTCTTGCCATATAGCCAGTGATGTAGTGGTGCCTGGAGAAGTGAGTATAATCTTAATGGCCGAGAAAATTTCCCTCGAGAAAATTTTGATTTTTCTGATCTCGATGTGCATTTTAAGGTGTTTTGAAGGCCCCCCCCCCCCCCCCCCCCAAAAAAAGACAACAGAAGCTTTAAAAGCATGTCTGTATGAAAGTTGTTGAGGTGCGGATCTTAAACTAGATGACAACCGCTACAGATTGTTCAGAACAATAAATCACTTGGTCCATGTCCACAATAAAGTTCTTTACTGTTGTCTTTTGCTTCATACATCAGTATGGGTGTGGTTCTATAAATGAACAATAATAACAATAATGAATATACAGTATACAATGAGGCAGAAACAGTACTGGACAAAATAAAAGTAATGCAATAGCATAAAGATAAGGACATATTATACAAGTCCAGCAGCTGTGCATTTACCTCAGGTTTATACACAACTTTAAAGGGACTATGTGTAGCTTTTTAGGTATTTTATTATCTTAAATCAATATTTTTATTCATAAATATGCCCTCAATGGTGTACAAATACCTCTGCCAATGATCAGACTAATCCTCGTAAACGAAGAATTTATTATCTTTATATACATGGGACGGGTAGGTCCACGGAGGCTTCCATGTAGTTCCGCCATCTTGAAAAACTATAATAGCAGAGAGGGACAAAAAGTACTAGGCCAACGCGTTTCCACAACGTGTTTTCGTTCAGAGCCAGCGCCGTCACGTGACTGAAGCCAGCAGAAGCGGAGGAGCAGAGCAGTGAGAGGCGCTTGTCACTGCCGCGGCAAGTTTAAAAGGCTGCACTGAACGGTTATTTATACACCGTTCATTCATACATATGCTGAGTCACAGGATAAGGAGTCCTTGTCGTCGAAAAAGTCCAAAATAGTCCGTAAAAGGAAACGTGACCGGAGATTACAAAAACAAGGGTTAATGTCGGGAAAGCTAATGCAGGAGAAAGCTTTCAAAAGAGACCCTGAAGTTGCCTGCTTTCTTCTCGACAGGTAAGTCAGTGTTACGGTCTTAATTACAAGCTTTTTTTTTTCATTGCTTGGTTGTGTACTTTATTATATAGACAGTAGAACATTTATAGTTAAAAGTTAAACAGGCTCTTTGATGAATAGCAGCTATTGAGTAAAGTGACGTTAGAGAAGGCGCTGATGATGTTGATATCTAACAATGCACGTACTTCAAAAAATATAACGAGTAAAGGAGGCATTACTACTAATTACCATAGTTAATGTTTTTCACAGTCAGTAATTGATAACTGTAACATTCTTTTTTTCGTTGTTTCAATTTTCAGTTTGTTTTAAATAACAAACCTGTTCACCCGAAGAAAAACTCTAAGTGCTATTATAAGACATCCTGTCAAAGCTTTTTGGTACATAACGGCAACCGTAGATGCAACGCGCATTTGAAAAAGTGAGGCGCTGGAGAGCATTATTCGTTTGAATGCAAAATACAATTTCACCACTAGATGGGAGAAATTCCTACACATAGTCCCTTTAAATAAACTATCACATAATATTACATCACATAATATTCAAAAAGTAACATTCAAAGTCTAATTCAGCATGTTTTATGCTGAAATGAATGTGCGATCGAGCTTATGTGTGCATTGACTACCTCAAAGGAATAAACAAACTTTTAGAATTGCAATATAACCTAGCAGCAACTAAATCTACCAATATATACACGAAAGAGTATTTAACTACTTACTTTTAAGATGTACGCACACAGTATGAGCAAAAATCCGCTAGAAATCGGACCAGATCAGCACGGAGATTACTACAAAACTGCCGCGAGATTTAGCAACATTACATGTCTGGGCATGAACACATTTTGATTGACATTCAGTTCTCCCGATAAAATAATAAAAACCCAATAAAATTACAGGAATGATAGTCAGGTGATTCAGAAATAATATCCTAAAGTGCAACAAATTAAATGTCCAGCAGAGGGCACCAGCATCATTAAAGCTTAGCCTTTTGTACAATGTCAGTGGTCACTAGCATGAAGTAGGCCTATTTTATCAGAGATCAGATCTTAAACAATGAGAATCAGTTTAAATGTCGCAATGAATGATCCACACCACAAAATGGAAATGCAGAATGTTTATGCTTATTGTTGACAATAAACAATCACATATTCGAAACGGGAATGGATTCAAGAATTCTTTTGCATAGATGTTACATTTCAAACAAACGGCAATGCAATCCATCTGTGTCGAGAGGCATATGAGCAATTAGTATGAGCATCAAAGATCAGTTTCAGATACTTTTTCTTTCCTAAATTAATCAATGTCTTTGGACTAATCTGTTCATTTAGCCTAATCAATGGTACAATTGCTCACTCATAAAGACAGTCACTTGTCGCCAAGTGGAGTGATACAAACAGTGAAGAGTCCCAGTGCTGATACTGGGGAAATAATCGAACACATTCGAGGTAACGTTATACAAATATTTTTATACAATAATAAATGGCAATATATTTAATAGGGTGCTTGTGTTATTAAATTGAGCTTAAAGTTTCCACTGATTATTTATGTCGGTCATTTAAAACTTCAAAGCGAAAAACAGCTGTTTAGTTTAGCTACATGCATCTTATCTCGCACTGTATGATTGTTAACTTTAGCATGGCGTTGGGATCCGTGCTCGGCACACGCTTCTGTGAAAACAAACATTTTGACATTGACAAGCAGCTCAGATGAGGAGGTTGAATCATTGCAGCACCAAATTAGAGTTAATATGAGGCAATTATTTCACAACTTTCATTATATATATATACATATATACACCAAAAAAGTTACTGAGGTCGGGACCTCAGGGACCTCAATGGTGGGTACGGCCCTGACTGGGTGTTTTTTTTATTCACATGAGACTGGATTAACTACTAAATGATGCACATCAGATGGGATTTAGAAGTGGGTATACACACAATGCCGACTGAAAAAGTGGGTATATGCCTTATCTGCCTATACCCTGCAAGTCGATAATAGATTATTTGGGACATTCTACCAGAAACAAGAAATTTCCACTTCCAAAAATCTTGGGGGGAAAAATATATTTTTCTCAAATCTGAACGTTGAGTCATATGGAGGACATGTTAAACTATGAGAAACACATATCATGCCATCTCAGCATGTTTTTATGATTGAATAAAATACATTTTTATACACATCTCACCCCTAAAATGTCAGGCCCTGTCACAGACAAATTTGTATATGTTAGAATGGTTTCCTAATGAATTTCTTTGATACAAATAGCATTTTCTTATTGATCACATGTCCCTGATTGTATCTAACATGGTTTTATAATTCCTTTAAGAAATATAAGTAACTTTTCGGTCAACTGTAGTACACAAAATCACAGAATACCCACCAGGCACTCATATAGGTGTAAAATAACTACCTTTACATAGGAGATTTTTACAAAAACATAGTAGTGGATATATACCCCCACCTTCATCTACACCGTTAAAGAGATTAATTAATTAATATTTCCTCAAATAGTACACTTTTGTCATAATTTCCTGTGTGACAGGACTGACCATGGTGTGACAGGACTGACGGTACTGTGACAGGACTGACTTTATGGATTTTGATGATGCAGAAAAAGTTATGTTTTGTGTTCTTTATTTTAAGTTTTGATTGGCATTTCTTTTTTAAATTATTATTATAATTAATGTTTATGTAATATTATACTATGGTAAAATTCAGCCAAGGACATACATAATATTGCCAAAAGTATTGGGACAGCCCTCCAAATAATTGAATTCAGGTGTTCCAATCACTTCCATGGCCACAGTTGTATAAAAATCAAGCACCTGGGCCTTCATTTTACTATTGCATGCGTTAAATACATAATATATGCAATAAATGTAATGAAAAAGAACAATAACATTAATTTGTAAGGCCGTGTCACACAGGAATGTGACAGGGCCTGATGTGACGGGGCCTGACGGTCGGCCATTTTAAACTGCCATTACTCAGCCTGCTAGCATAAAAACTGTTAACATGCAAGCAAGGAATTTCAGTAACCTTTTAAGACATGTTTTGGATTTAAAACATTTTCATTATTTTCTGGAATGTTTTACCGTGACAGGGCCTGACCCTTTAGCTCGTCTTCCTAAAAGAACCCATACAAAAACAAGCTTAAAATCATACAATTCAATGACAGAATTCAGCCTTGATCAATGTCAGCTTCACCTGGGACAAATGATGTCACTTCCTCTGAGTGATTCCCTTAAAGGCATATTTCACACATTTTATGTAGAGTTTTATGTAAACGTGACAGGACTGACCAAAACATGGGGACAGTTGTAAAATAGAATTTATTTGTAGAATTTATATATCATTTTATGTTTTTGATCAGTTGATGTGAATGATAACAGCTTAAACTTGTTATTGATGGATTTTTTTTCCCTAAATATCAGTTTTTAGCATAACAAAACTATGAAAGACGATGAGGACAAAACTATGAGGACAAGGACATGGACAGGATTGTACATGTACTGTGATCATCTTTAGCGTGCGCAGCGCCAACCTGGTCTCACAGGATTCCGTGAAATGTCCACGGGCCCTTAACTCAAAATCCGTGGATCCATCACGGAATCGCCCCAAATTCCGTGATGCGGCCACGGATATAACTCCAACGCAAGTCAATGACACCGACCTTCCGTGGTCCACACACGGATACCCGTTTCAGTGACGGAGTACAGAACTCACTCAACAGACGTGCTTTCTCATTTGGAAACGCAACATTTGAAGTATTTATTTCTTTTCCAACACCAAATACCATAAAGACGTTAACCTCTCTGTTATTGTAGCTATTGCATTGTCCTGCCATCATAAAATTTCTGTTTGTTTCAGTTAGCCTTAACCAAAGTCTCGTGATGGCACCACGGACCTCAACAACCTGACCTCACTCATGGACGTTGTAATGTTGCTGGCTTGTTTAGAAACTTAAAAGCTTTATGTCGACTGTGTTGCAATGGCATGTAATTAACTTGACATTTTGTCTCGTCCTGTCATCATAAAATCCAGTTTGATGGCGTTTTACACCTATTGCTCGCTTGGCTATAGTCAGATCTAAAATCTGTGATAGGAGCACGGAGCGAGTCTGTGGTGAGACCACGGATAACTCCAACGCAAGTCAATGACACTCATCTTCCGTGGTCCACACACGGATACCCGTTTTAATGACAGAGAACGGATCTCACTCAATGGACGTGCTTTATTCTCATTTGGAAACACAACATTTTAAGTATTTATTTATTTTCCAACACCAAATACCATAAAGACGTTAACATCTCTGTTATTGTAGCTATTGCATTGTCCTGCCATCATAAAAATTCAGTTTGATTCTGTTAGCCTAACTGAAGTCCCGTGATGGCACCACGGACCTCAACAACCTGACCTCACTCATGAACGTTGTAATGTTGCTGGCTTGTTTAGAAACTTAAAAGCTTTATGTCGACTGTGTTGCAATGGCATGTAATTAACTTGACATTTTGTCATCATAAAATTCAGTTTGATGGCGTTTTACACCTATTGCTCGCTTGGCTATAGTCAGATCTAAAATCTGTGATAGGAGCACGGAGTGAGTCTGTGGTGAGACCACGGATAACTCCAACGCACGTCAGTTCGTGATATGGTCACGTAATTTAATCTATTGATTCGTGCCACGGACACGTACGTTTATTTCGTTATTTTCGTAATACCAGCACGTTTTTTAAACTAATGTATTTTCAATGGGAAGCGTCTTTCGTCATCACAGCACGATTCTTTCTGCCTGTCGGCTGCAGCAGAGAAGCTGTTTAATCAACATTTATTCACGAGATCTTATCTTATGGTTTATGTATTCTTTTAATGTCATTATTTCGGTCTTATTGCCAGGGAAGCTGGATTGCTTTGCTGTTTATTGATATTTTTTTAATTATATTTTATCAGAAGGAAATCGCGCTGAAGAAGTCTCGTTCCGAACACATCGCGATATTTGGCATCAGTTCACGTGTGTCAGATGTTGGTAAGTAGTAATACCTAAAAACGCTGTCCTAATAATGTGTGATATAATGTTTTTTTTCTGTTTGTCGATATTAATCTGCCATTATATCTGCCATCTCCACGGAGACTTTGCGTTTCATTGCTTTCTAATTCAAAATAGGGTGATTAAACACTGCCTGTCACGTGACGTGCTATAGGCCTAGATATTCAATATCAGATTAAAAATAGTACAATTAGTTCCAAACCAAAGTTGTATTTGTAGTAGAAGCACAGTAAAAACAACACTTACCATGCTTTTACCACAGTAACATTGGTTTTACTGTGATAAGTGTAGTAAAAAAGACAGTAATCACAAAACTTGCCATGCTTTTACCTCAGTATTGATAGTTTTAAAGTGATATTTGTTGTAAATGCATATTAACCACAACACTTGCCATGCTTTTAATGCTTTATAATGTAACATCCAATATTTGTAAGGTAAATAAGTACTTATTCCTTTAAATAATCCTATATATTATACATAATGATATTTTCTTTTCTCTTTTTTCAGCTGAAAAGACCAAAAGAGCCTTTCGGACTCAGTCAGCCCATTATTGTTTGAGGACAAGTAAACGGAGGAGACGGACAGCTGCAAAGGCAAATATTCACAATGGTATGTATGTGTTGGTTTTAACCCTAAATCAAACATTTTATCAAGCATTTGTTGTTTCTTAAAACTTTTCTCACAAAACCCATAGCCCAATCAGTACAAACATAGTCTGAAAGTCTTAATAATTCACAAGATTTAACAAGTTGTCAAATTCGTATGATACTCGTACATATTTGTAGCCTGGTTAAAACCAGACCCTTCTCAGTTGAAACTGAGTATAGGGTCTGGGGAAGCTATGTAGACAAATCATTTCCAAAGGGGCGTCACCAACCGACGTAGCTCAAATTCCTCTGGGCGCAATTGGATAGTCATAAAACCAATCAGATCGATGAAGGAGATGACGTATGCTTCGAGTGTTGTTCTTTGCTCCAGTTTTAAAGGGATAGTTCACTTTGAAATTAAATTTTGGTATGTTTTAGCTTACCTCAAGGGCATCCAAGATGTAGGTGTCTTTTTTTTCCGCAGTAGTTTCAATTTTGATATTTTTAGGTAAAATCGTTTTTGTCTGTCAGTCATATAATGCAGGTCTATGGTCACGGTCTCAAAGAGCATGCACAGAGTCCAAATTAAAACAATTCCCCGTCGTCCAAATTAAACAATTCCCCATCGTAAGTACACATTGATGGCCTAAGACACGAAACGAGCGGTTTGTGTGAGAAAACGAACAGTATTTATATCGTTTTTAGCTTTTATTCACAGCCATGTCCAAGTGATCTGAGGGCGCGCACAGTCTGCGTACACGTCACACAGCAGGATGCGCGCGCGCCCTCTATCCCTTTAACGAAAACGGTAAGTTTAAATCGCTCAAAACAGACGCGATAACTGATTCGTTTATATACTGTCTATGATTCGAACGAGTGATGTTCCACGGCGGCATCCATCTTTGTAATGAAATCTCCTTCAGCGTCGCTGCGCTGTCGTCATCATGTAAATCCCTCCCCAAACGTTTCTGATTGGTGCCGCGATTTCGGCGGCACAGAAATGAGTTTGAATGGGCTCTTCTCCAGACTATCCTGGAGAGAGAATTAAAATTCGCCGGAAGTAGTCTGGGTTTTCCCAGGCTAACATATTTGTATACTTGTACACAATCCTGCAGCTTTTACTCATAGTGCTGTCATTGGCTACTGCCTCAATTCCTTTACATATTTATCGCGATATTTGTAAATCAGTTGCGCCACTTCTTGGAAAGTTGTCGGATGTCAAACACACTGTCAGAAAGTTTATATTAATTGCAAATCGGTCCCCGTCTGTTTATGTTCCAGTGATACATGATGTCTCTCCACACCTCATACCTCTGTTTGCAAGAGTGGAAAAGCTTATCTGACTTGTCACATGACATCAGATACTCGATTATTTTGTCATAATCAGATCAGTAACACTGCTGATAACTGTCCCGTTTGCATGTAAATCATTTTCATATGATTATTGCTTGCTATTAAAGACATACTTTTATTCATAGAAATGCCCACATATCAGTGAACTTATAACATAAAAATGCTTTTTACATTTAATTATGCAACACTCTTTGCAGAAAACATATCCCACGCTTATGGATAAACTCACAACGTCATCAAGTGCTGTGCTGGGCACATTGGGCAACAAGTGTCCTCCAACGTATTCGATCCATGGCCAAGTTCTTCACATCTTCCCATGGGACACTGACATTCTTCAGATCTTCGTGAAACATCTGTATCCGTGTCTTCCTTGGTCTTCCCTGTCTCCTGCATCCTCCTAGTGGTGTCCACTTCATCACTGTGTTTGGGTGGTGTTGTTTGGGCATTTGTAGGATGTGTCCAGCGAGGTGCACCCTTTGTTCTGTCTCAGTTTCTGAAAGTCTTCATGTGGAGTCCCACTCCTCCTCAGGATCTCTTTGATATATGCAGAACCAATATTGAAAATAGTGATTTATCTTTTTCCATATTGTTAAAGCATTTTGCTTTCTCTTTTCAGCTTCATAAACTGTACTTGATTTCTGCCTAATGCCTTTATAAAAAAGGGTCAGTGCTCATCAGGTGTTTTGCAAAAGGACATATTCATTGCATAGTTACAATAAAAGTGACCAATAATCACAAAGATATACAATGAAAGTTGAGAATGTAAAATGTTGTGCTTATGTTTTTGCCTATTTGTTCTTTAAAGCGAAGAAACAAATGTATTTTCACATAACAAAGTTGAATCTCATTTCTTGGTTTGTAAATATATAACTTCATCATAGCAATTATTTTTTTTTTTTTCGTTAATGTATGTGTCACTATAATAGATTGCCCCTGTATCTGGATATTTTTAATTAACTGATTTTTATACTGTTGTGCAGTAGTTTTGGCGCTACATTTGTCTTTAAACAGTTTGACATTAAATATTGGAATAAGCTTTCAAAATTGTGTCCATTCATTGTACTTTTGTTACATTTATTTGAATATAATTGATATACCTTTGATATACTATACATACACTGTAAATGTTAGAAGCACTTTAGTACATGTAATTATCTTTAATTAAAATACTGCAAAACTACCTCTGCTTTAGGCCATTGCTTAGAAAAAAAGTTTCTCTTTCAAATGTATTTATGCATCAGTCTAATCAAATAAGCTAATTTGTGTCATTGATCATGTGAACTCGTTTTTGGATGGTAACCACACAATGGAGTCTTTTGTTTTTAAATATGAGTTTTATAATTTAATTAGAAGGAATACATGTTTAACAGCCTAAATATAAAATATTTAAGGTATCTATCCCTGCAGCCGGAACCAGAAGAGATCTGTCATAATTTACCATAAATGGGCATGTAAGTGTGACGCATCTGTTCAGCTGGGTTGTTATTGGCTGTGACTTTATCGCAGAACTCGCTGTGATTGGACAATCGTTTAACCCATATAAAACGGCGCTTCATGTTACAAAGTATGGTTTGGTGTTATTATTACGTTAGTTATACATTAAGCTAACTATAAAGTGTCTCTAAGTTGTGAGAAATTACTCCTTTACCGAGATCCTAACCCTAACCCTAAGCATGTCTGCACATTTCAATGCACTACAGCACAATGCTTCCTGTTCCATTGATAGAATGACAGAGATATGTGGGTAATGTAGTTTAAAACGTTTAGTAATTAAACAATAAATGTTAAATAAATAATATATTTAATGGACAACTGGATATCTAAATTTGTTCATTGTGCAAACCTTTATGACATATATGAGGGACAGGTTGAAATTTTATATTTTACTGTGAGCACTTTAAAAATAACCTTTATGCCAGCTTTCCATATATGTCTGAAAACTGTGGCCAACATTATTTATTAAACATAGCATAAGCAGTTGTCCAGCCGATTTTCTCTTTGATACACAAACCAGACTTTGAGTTACAGCCATTTGAAATGTGCATTTGTTTGCTCTTCTGGGGGCCGTTGCTTGGCCCCTGGGGGTGGAAGGGCAGTACAATCTCAGATCTACACACACTATTACTATTACACAAGGATAATGCACCATTCAGTAAAACAACAAAAAAACAGTGCCAACATTTCCTTTTCACCCCCTCTGATTGCTGCTTATATGCCTGACATCAGTGATATATGCTTTCATTCGAAAAGCAGTTGTAGATGTGCTAGAATGATCAACATGGATCATCTTCAATTAAGCGTTAAGTATTTATAGCAAGATAGCCCACTGCAGCCTGTTATTCACATCGCTTCCCTTTATTTCACTGCAAACTGGCATACATGCAAGTATGTGCAACTTTTGTTGCATTGTTGTCCCAAATATCATTAACCAGATCTACATTTTTTATGTCCCAAGTAAAAGAATCATGGTCATTAATTATATGTAGTTATTTATAAGTTATTAATTATATGTAGTTATTTTTAAATAAATGAAACTAAAGAAATAAGAAATTAAAATGTCTCAAATAAAAATGTCTATTTACTGTACCAAACACCACTTTCAATACACAATAGTCACCATACTTTATTAAACAACACTTTATTGGAGGACAAAGCATAAAGTTGATAAAGTAGCATAAAGAAAAATGAGATTCAAGATAAATAAAGAGAATCATATTCAGTCACCTACAGAAAACAGATTTGATATTGTGTTGGAAAATAATGATTCATTATCACAGCTAAACTGGTTTCTTGCTCTTCCCTGTACATGTCTCTATCGTGTTTGTGTTCTTCCTCGTCTAAACAGTTTGTTCAGTTGAAGAACAGAAGAACAGAAGATGTGATCACTGATGTGGTGGAGCTTATTCTCAACCAGAGGAAGAAGTCTCAACATCCCATTGTCAGGCGTTCTCCAGTCCTGGTCTGAAAGTAAAACAAAAAACACAAACCATTCAAATGAAGTTGTTTAATGGACAGTCGGGTCAGCTTATGTTCTGTGTTATTTAAATCAGTGATGGTTTACTCTGGCCCTCAGCGTCCACTGTCCTGCAGATTTAGCTCCAACCTCAAACCCTCCTGCCTATTGTCTAGAAATAAACCTGAAGACTTTGGTTAAAATTTTCAGATGTGCTCAATTAGGGTTGGAGGTTAACTCTTAATTAACCTCAAAAAGTAGAATGCAAAGGGCCAGAGTTGCCTGTTCCTTACATACATTTACAAAGCAGCAGTCAGTACATTATATAATATACACATTGAAGTATATGTATATGTATATATATATATATATATATATATATATATATATATATATATATATATATATATATATACATACATATACATTATATATATATATATATTTCAAGAGCTTCACTTGGTCAAAAACCAAGTGATAACCTGTACAATGTAAAATTGTCAACATCAAATTATGTACTACATTTTACAGCATTGTTTCAATACAAGACATACCAATGGACTCGCACACCTTTCTGTCTTCTTTGGGCACCAGATGTTCCTTCCTCACCCGAAACAAAGGACTTATTCGATTAGCTTGCGTTGATATAAGGACTGGTCTTCCTTCTCTGCTGTAAAACAAGAAAGTCTCGACTTACTCTATGTGCAATTACTATTGTTCTTGAAACATAAATTAAGACAGTTATAAATAAGTTAATTTACCATATGATTCAGGAGAGAACATTTGATGAGTAAATACTGATTGCAATATTCTAGAAACTTTACCTGGGAAGGGCTGATCCCGGCAAGATTCGCTGCGACTCACTAGTAGCTCTTGTGAGGGTTGGCTCTTAAAAGAGCTGTTGAGTTTGATATTGGTAGAGCTTTAAAAAAAAGGACTAAGTAATCCTGCAAAACAGAAAGGAAGGTAATTTTAATACATTACTTGCAAATAGTCAGTTTATAACTGTAGGATATGTTTTCTGCAAAGAGTGTTGCATAATTAAATGTAAAAAGCACTTTTATGTTATAAGTTCACTGATATGTGGGCATTTCTATGAATAAAAGTATGTCTTTAATAGCAAGCAATAATCATATGAAAATGATTTACATGCAAACGGGACAGTTATCAGCAGTGTTACTGATCTGATTATGACAAAATAATCGAGTATCTGATGTCATGTGACAAGTCAGATAAGCTTTTCCACTCTTGCAAACAGAGGTATGAGGTGTGGAGAGACATCATGTATCACTGGAACCAGTGCTTTAAGTGGGCCGGTACGCGCCGGTACTCAGTACCGCCACTTCCAAATATAGCTCTTGAGCGTACCTCCACCTCTCCGTGCGCCCAGAACGTGCTTTTAGCGTACCGGTACGCTCATTTGCACATCTGTTTTAATCCTTTGGTTGCGCTAACGCTTTTCAGAGCGCCCTTCACAATGCACGCTTCCTAATTCGTCCCACCGAGAGCAGAGACTACATTACCCATACACCCTTGAGTTTTACAAGTGAAAAGTGCATGCGTGGCTTTTGCCGCTGTCAGTGTCAACAACTCAACGTGGTTCGGAGAGGGTGTGTGAAACGCGCAACCATAGCTGCTCGGTTAAAATACAAATACAATGAACACTTAATATGCTCTCCTGGCTTCAGACTCTGAGTAGTAAAAGAAAATGATTTGTACAGTATTTCTCATTTTTCATTTGAGTAGTAAAAGAAAATGATTTGTACAGTATTTCTCATTTTTCATTTGGTGTAGGCTACTGTGTATTTTGCTGAATCTGCTTTTGTATATTTTTCAAGGGTAAAGAAATGAACCATCTTCAAGACTCATGTTTATGTTCTACTCTTCTATGGTTATTATGTTATTATGTTTTATAATTTATTTTATGTACATTTTGTTCAAAATTTTTTCAATACCCTTTTGCACATTTTATTTATGTTCAGTAGCTCTTTCTACAGTAGCTCTTTCTAAGGGTATTTTTTTCAAAACCCTTTTGCACATTTTATTTATGTTCAGTAGCTCTTTCTAGCTCAAGCAAATCCACAAACTAATAAAAGGATTTATTATTTTGTATAAGGTCGTCTGTTGACTGCTGTATATAAAACCCCTTCAATATAGTTGTTGTTACACCTGGGAAGGAGGGGAGTCAGCAAAAAAAATAAAAAATAATAATAATAGAGTACCGGCACCTCTTTTGGGCCACTTAAAGCACTGACTGGAACATAAACAGACGGGGACCAATTTGCAATTAATATAAACTTTCTGACAGTGTGTGTGACATCCGACAACTTTCCAAGAAGTGGCGCAACTGATTTACAAATATCGCGATAAATATGTAAAGGAATTGAGGCAGTAGCCAATGACAGCACTATGAGTAAAAGCTGCAGGATTGTGTACGAGTATACAAATATGTACGAGTATCATACGAATTTGACAACTTGTTAAATCTTGTGAATTATTAAGACTTTCAGACTATGTTTGTACTGATTGGGCTATGGGTTTTGTGAGAAAAGTTTTAAGAAACAACAAATGCTTGATAAAATGTTTGATTTAGGGTTAAAACCAACACATACATACCATTGTGAATATTTGCCTTTGCAGCTGTCCGTCTCCTCCGTTTACTTGTCCTCAAACAATAATGGGCTGACTGAGTCCGAAAGGCTCTTTTGGTCTTTTCAGCTGAAAAAAGAGAAAAGAAAATATCATTATGTATAATATATAGGATTGTTTAAAGGAATAAGTACTGATTTACCTTACAAATATTGGATGTTACATTATAAAGCATTAAAAGCATGGCAAGTGTTGTGGTTAATATGCATTTACAACAAATATCACTTTAAAACTATCAATACTGAGGTAAAAGCATGGCAAGTTTTGTGATTACTGTTTTTTTACTACACTTATCACAGTAAAACCAATGTTACTGTGGTAAAAGCATGGTAAGTGTTGTTTTTACTGTGCTTCTACTACAAATACAACTTTGGTTTGGAACTAATTGTACTATTTTTAATCTGATATGAATATCTAGGCCTATAGCACGTCACGTGACAGGCAGTGTTTAATCACCCTATTTTGAATTAGAAAGCAATGAAACGCAAAGTCTCCGTAGAGATGGCAGATATAATGGCAGATTAATATCGACAAACAGAAAAAAAACATTATATCACGCATTATTAGGACAGCGTTTTTAGGTATTTACTACTTACCAACATCTGACACACGTGAACTGATGCCAAATATCGCGATGTGTTCGGAACGAGACTTCTTCAGCGCGATTTCCTTCTGATAAAATATAATTAAAAAAATATCAATAAACAGCAAAGCAATCCAGCTTCCCTGGCAATAAGACCGAAATAATAACATTAAAAAAATACATAAACCATAAGATAAGATCTCGTGAATAAATGTTGTTTAAACAGCTTCTCTGCTGCAGCCGACAGGCAGAAAGAATCGTGCTGTGATGACGAAAAACGCTTCCCATTGAAATTACATTACTTTAAAAAACGTGCTGGTATTACGAAAATAACGAAATAAACGTACGTGTCCGTGGCACGAATCAATAGATTAAATTACGTGACCATATCACGAACTGACGTGCGTTGGAGTTATCCGTGGTCTCACCACAGACTCACTCCGTGCTCCTATCACAGATTTTAGATCTGACTATAGCCAAGCGAGCAATAGGTGTAAAACGCCATTGAACTGAATTTTATGATGACAAAATGTCAACTTAATTACATGCCATTGCAACACAGTCGACATAAAGCTTTTAAGTTTCTAAACAAGCCAGCAACATTACAACGTTCATGAGTGAGGTCAGGTTGTTGAGGTCCGTGGTGCCATCACGGGACTTCAGTTAGGCTAACATAATCAAACTGAATTTTTATGATGGCAGGACAATGCAATAGCTACAATAACAGAGAGGTTAATGTCTTTATGGTATTTGGTGTTGGAAAATAAATAAATACTTAAAATGTTGTGTTTCCAAATGAGAATAAAGCACGTCCATTGAGTGAGATCTGTTCTCTGTCATTAAAACGGGTATCCGTGTGTGGACCACGGAAGATGAGTGTCATTGACTTGCGTTGGAGTTATCCGTGGTCTCACCACAGACTCGCTCCGTGCTCCTATCACAGATTTTAGATCTGACTATAGCCAAGCGAGCAATAGGTGTAAAACGCCATCAAACTGGATTTTATGATGACAGGACGAGACAAAATGTCAAGTTAATTACATGCCATTGCAACACAGTCGACATAAAGCTTTTAAGTTTCTAAACAAGCCAGCAACATTACAACGTCCATGAGTGAGGTCAGGTTGTTGAGGTCCGTGGTGCCATCACGAGACTTTGGTTAAGGCTAACTGAAACAAACAGAAATTTTATGATGGCAGGACAATGCAATAGCTACAATAACAGAGAGGTTAACGTCTTTATGGTATTTGGTGTTGGAAAAGAAATAAATATTTCAAATGTTGCGTTTCCAAATGAGAAAGCACGTCTGTTGAGTGAGTTCTGTACTCCGTCACTGAAACGGGTATCCGTGTGTGGACCACGGAAGGTCGGTGTCATTGACTTGCGTTGGAGTTATATCCGTGGCCGCATCACGGAATTTGGGGCGATTCCGTGATGGATCCACGGATTTTGAGTTAAGGGCCCGTGGACATTTCACGGAATCCTGTGAGACCAGGTTGCAACAGGGGATGGTTGCAACATGTCATTTTTCTCCAATCAGAAATAAGCTAGAGTGATGACACTCATACTGTACATGCACAGTTAGACCCTCCCCCCACCAAGAAGACAGTAGACATATTCAGCATCTGCTGCTGCATTTATTGAACAAAACTTGTTTTGGAGGTATGAAAGTAAATTTTTTCATGAGATATATTTTTGTCATACTGTCCTGAAATTTTGTATGAATGAATCAAAACTTACTTTGTTTGAATTATTGTTTTGTTGACTTCTAAGTGACATGGTTAGCATGTGTCAAAGTCAGTGTGTCTAGCAGGAATATGATGTTCTGTCATGGCTGATAGGGTTGGGGACGGTTGCAACATGTTATAAATTGCATGTTTAATAAAAGTTTGTTGCATTGCAAATTGTTAAATTCTTCCTGTCTGACACTGAAATATGTAGAGATTGAATAGCATCTAACACCTGCACACTGAATATATGTAGGCCTATGTTCTACACATGAACAAACAAAACTCAATAACTGTTATTTGATAAATATGCCTAAATAAATAAATAATAGGCTACAATAATATTATTGAAATAAATAATACTATAATATTATAGTAGGCCTAAAACAGTTAATATTTTCAGAATTCTTTGCTCATTGAGACAAAAAGCTTAAGTTAATTAATGAAATTTAAGGTATTTTTAACATGTTGCAACCGTCCCTGGGTTGTGTTGCAACTGTCCCCTGGGTCGGGGTCAGTTGCAACATCTGACTTCTTCCATTCAAATAAATACTGTGAACGATATGTCATATATAATCATCTTTAAATGGTATGGGTAATTAGCAGACAGATGCAAGTTTAATATATACAAATTTGGTTGGTCTAGTCCAAATAGTCTCTGAGTAATTGAGAGAAATGCAAAAAGTGTTGCAACTGTCCCCGGTCTCCCCTACGTGTTATCAAAAACAAATATTTAGTATTAATATAAATGCAAAATAAATAAACTGCCATAACTTCTAAACAAAAACATTACTGCATTACATTTAATAACATTACGTTTAATAACAACTTAATAACTTTAATAACATGACTATATATAAAAGCATTTTTAATATGAATATATACAGGCACATTTCTGCCAAAAAAAGTTTGTTTTACTACGGTAAAGTTGTGGAGTGAAATGTTTTCTAACTGGTTTGTTCTTGGAACAAAGTTTCGCCTGTTTTTTGGGCTGTTTCATCTGTCTTTTAACTAACTTAAATCACATAGTCATCTGTGGGTTTATAATAGAGATAGAGAATTCTGCGCTGAATTGAAATGCTTCTCAGTGGATCGTGCAGCTCTGTGTAATAATGTTCGCGTGATCGAGATCAGCCCTGCTTGCTTTGGCCGCGCACAGATCAAACAAGTTTTGTTCCGCTTTTTTAGCGTTCCACATTTGATGTTTATCAGACGCAACGCAAATGACAGCGTGTTCTTTTCCGGAACCAGGGGCGTAGCAACCTTTATAAAAGTGGGGGGGACAAAAGCTGTATGGTGATGATACCCCCTATGTTGGGTTGACGGACCTTCTAGGGGGGTTCGGGGGCATGCTCCCCCGGAAGATTTTTTTTTTGCATTTTAAGGTTAAATGCATCAATCTGCTGCACTTGTTTGAGAGCTCAAAATTAAGAGCTTTAACCGGATTCAACCCATGAACTATGCACATTGAACAAAGAAAAAGCATTGACTTGTACCTAAAGAGGGCTCAAACATCTTTTTAGTTATGATAGCCTATAGACTATCAGTCTACATTACATTATCACTGGTGTTTTAGAATGCCAAACAGTTATTAGGAATAATTATACAAATCATTATTATATTATTATATGACGTAAAATCATAGCCTATAAATGTCTATACTTTATAAATGAAAATGAATATTTCAAAAGTATATTTTATATTACACTATTGTATAGGGAAATTACAATACTTTTGTCCTAATTTCTTCACTTGCAAGAAATAAACCCTTGAGTGGTTTTTAACGCCAGATCACCAGCTGATCGGTGAGCAAAGTGCACACTTTTCTTTATATCACGCAGCACAAACAGACTGGCTAATTAGTTAAAGTCTTGTTCTGTTTTAGAAAGGAACAAACAACAAAGCCATATCACGGTTTCAATTTTAGTTTGTTGGCAAAATATAACGCTAGAGACCTTTATGTTAGGCTATAAATTTGACATCTCATATGTGTTGGGAAAAATGGAGAAGAGCGAGTTCGGCAAAAGGCGGATTCGAACTCGGGTCGAACGCGTCAAAAGCTGCTTTCAAGCACCTCACGATCATTGTCATCATCAGACAGCCAAAAAACTGATCATGATGCTTTTTTTGTGTGCAAATAAATTATTGTTAACATAATGTGTTTGTGTGTTTGTAAAAAGGATGTAATCGTCCTCTGCTTTTTTTCTGGGGTGCATTTTACTCCAGACGGCCAAACAGCAAAGGGACTAAACGAACGAAAATTCGCAAGAGCAACAAGAGATTTGAAGCTCATGCAGACACACCCACCAAGAGATGATTCGCGCTGTGATTGGCTGAATGTTAGTTCACTCAAGTCTAAGTAACAAATCAGAGAACACGGGCGGAAATATTGACGCTGGGTCAAAATAAATGCGGGGGACAGAATCCCGTGTTTCTAAAAGTGCGGGGGACGTGTCCCCCCCGGTTGCTACGCCCCTGTCCCGTCCCTGGTAGCTACCCTATGTAACAAGCCATATATGGCTTCGTACGTCATTGTCGGTTGTGAATTCATTTCACGTCATTGTGAAACCAATATAAAATCAAACGGGGATTCAGCTTCGAGCAGACTTGGAAATTTCTTGTGCAAAAGATGCAAACCATTGTCGCTGTCAACTTGGCACTTATTTCAGGTAGGTAAACTATAGGGTGACCGGGAGCTTTGTCCCGCAAGACGTAATCCGTGTCCTGCATTTAAATTAGGCATAGGCTTGTATTTAAGTTTTAATGGCGATAGATTATATTTACATAAAAATAGGAGTATTTTCTTTGCAATAGGATAAGTTTAAAAAGTAGTTCGATACTATTAATAGGCCTACATATAGATAGGCTACTAAATTTGCACCTCATTGTTGTTATAGCCTACATGAAATGCAATAGGCTAGAGTGTAAATTATTATATTTATTAAAATTAATAAATGAAAGCCGCCTATTAGGTCGACTCTAACCGATAAACACGTTATTTAGAAAATAAATGGCTTTTCGGGCTGATATGTGATGGGAAAGGGAGTAGAGCGATTTCGGCAAAAGGCGGATTTGAACTCATGGTCGATTTACATTAAAACTCTCTAAAAAGCGCTTTACCGCAACTACTGTCAATGTCATCTTTCGGGAGGATCGGTGGAGACGCAGCAGAGACACAGCGAGGAAGGGACTGGAGGCAGAGAGACTGGATTCATCCTGAGATAAGTGCCTGGTTATTTTCTGTCATAATCATTTTATGAAGAAGCACTGCGTTGATATACTGCTGAAGTTCACGATCCTCTGTCTATTTTCTGAAGATGGATGTTTGGAAATGACACAGCAGTGAGAGCCCTGTTTGTATCAGCGCACGGAGAGTTTATCTGTTTCAATTATCACGTGCGTATTGAGTGTGTTGTAGTGTAGGGGAGAGCGGGGCACAAAGTAACGCTTTTTGACTTTCTCAGTTTGTGTAAATCTACTTATGGTTCAGAGTATTTATTTTTTCCCACATTCATTTCCCACATGTCTAGTACAATTATGTGGTTTTGTTTTATTAATACAGTATATACTTTTTTCTTGACATACCCCGAAAGAATGGAAGTGAAATGTGACAACATGCCCCATAGGTGGGGTACATTGTAACATGTGTGGGGCACATTGTAACATAACATATGACAGCTTAAAATGTTATCTGATCTAATAAAAAAAAAACAACAAAACAAACTAAAATATTTTCTAAATAAAATACAATTAAAAAACTTTTTCATATAAAATAATGGCAATTTTTAATAATTAAATATATATATTTTTTTGAGTTTTGACTACGAACACATGAAAACACAGCTATACAACATAGTTCAAAACAAATAAATAATTAGTCATTTCTGAACATTGACTCTCAGTCTTTATTCACCTTTTTCTCACGTTTTCCCAATAAAATTAATAAAAGTATAGAATATAATAGCATATTTCTAATAGGGGCACATTGTAACGCAGTGTGACAACATGCCCCCGCCTGCACAACTGGGATTTAAACCCTGCTAGTGTCTTCTGCTAGTTAGCGAAGCATTAAATAACTATTCTCAACTGTTAAATAACATCTTGGAGATTAAAATAATATCAGATTTGTCTTATTTTAAATAAACACAAAAAATAGAGATGAAAAATTAACTTAAGTAAGAAATTTACTTTTGCTATGGTTTAATAAATGTCTATGGGTATCTTCCAAAAAAAAAAAAAAATTGGCGGAATTTTTTTTTCTATATAGTGTTGATATGGCAACTAGTAAATACACAAAGTTTCGTCATCCAAGCATGTGCGGAAGTATTTAAAACAAGCGTGTTACAACTAGCCCCGCGTTAGGTTGTGCCCCGCGCTCCCCTATACACGAGTGTGGGAGGTCGCAGAGTGTACGGGCGACCAGCCTATAATCCCTCGACAAAGCTGTGAAGTATACGTACCCTTCTCTCTGTCTGAGTCCAGTGAAGAGCCTGTTAAAGCTGTGAAGTATATTTACCTCTCTTCTCTCTGTCTGAGTCCAGTGAAGAGCCTGCTAAAGCTGTGAGTTATATGTACCCTCCATTCTCTGAGTCCAGTGAAGAGCCTGCTAAAGCTTGAAGAGCCTGCTAAAGCTGTGAGTCATACGTACCCTCCATTCTCTGTCTGAGTCCAGTGAAGAGCCTGCTAAAGCTTGAAGAGCCTGCTAAAGCTGTGAGTCATACGTACCCTCCATTCTCTGTCTGAGTCCAGTGAAGAGCCTGCTAAAGCTTGAAGAGCCTGCTAAAGCTGTGAGTCATACGTACCCTCCATTCTCTGTCTGAGTCCAGTGAAGAGCCTGCTAAAGCTTGAAGAGCCTGCTAAAGCTGTGAGTCAATACGTACCCTCCATTCTCTGAGTCCAGTGAAGAGCCTGCTAAAGCTTGAAGAGCCTGCTAAAGCTGTGAGTCATACGTACCCTCCATTCTCTGTCTGAGTCCAGTGAAGAGCCTGCTAAAGCTTGAAGAGCCTGCTAAAGCTGTGAGTCATACGTACCCTCCATTCTCTGTCTGAGTCCAGTAAAGTGCCTGCTAAAGCTTGAAGAGCCTGCTAAAGCTGTGAGTCATACGTACCCTCCATTCTCTGTCTGAGTCCAGTAAAGTGCCTGCTAAAGCTTGAAGAGCCTGCTAAAGCTTGAAGAGCCTGCTAAAGCTGTGAGTCATACGTACCCTCCATTCTCTGTCTGAGTCCAGTAAAGTGCCTGCTAAAGCTTGAAGAGCCTGCTAAAGCTTGAAGAGCCTGCTAAAGCTGTGAGTCATACGTACCCTCCATTCTCTGTCTGAGTCCAGTAAAGTGCCTGCTAAAGCTTGAAGAGCCTGCTAAAGCTTGAAGAGCCTGCTAAAGCTGTGAGTCATACGTACCCTCCATTCTCTGTCTGAGTTCAGTAAAGTGCCTGCTAAAGCAGTGAAGCATACTCACCCTCCTGTCGTCTGCGTCGGAGGAAGGGAGCCAGAGTCCACCCACAGTCACTCAACCTCGGGGGAGGAAGGTCGCACTTTTTAGAGATTCATTTTTAACAAATAAATAAACGTGTTAATTTCCAAATTCCTGTTGTCCGTCTATTCTCTGGTACGGGGTAGCTCCTCAAGGTGGTGTGGTAGTTCGGGGGTGTCAGCTGGCAGGCAGTGCCTCCACACCTCCGGCTTGGGTGTGACAGTATTAAAAAAGCGATCAGCGTTTAAATTTGCGAGCGGGGAAATTACCCATTCAATGCGTTAGTATAATAGTAGGCTAGTAACGTAGTAGGCTATAGCCTAGTATAATAAATGTAGGCTATTTCTCACACACGTGTCCCGTACTTATCAGCAAGCAGGAGCTCACCCTGAGATAGACTGTAGATTTAATCTGCGGATACTCGTAACCAAAAGAAACGGTACTGTCAGTTTATTCCTCATTATTCTAATACAGTGGTTCTGATTTGCAGCTCTGGTTGTTGCTGGGTCGAAGTTCGAGGCGATCGATGGACAGAATGTTACAATATCCTTCGACATCGATGAAGTGGAGAAAGCAGATGAAGTGAAGATTTCTTTTAAAGAAGACAAGAAGGAATATGCTGAACTTATTGCGCAGAAGCCTTGGGTCTATGATGATCCTCCCAGACCTGGAGTTACACTGATAGTTGGAAAAGGATGTTTATCTGTAATCATTCAGAATGTGAACATCTCCAGATCAGGACTCTATAAAGCAGAAGCCTACACTGGAGAGAAAGTGTGTGAGGTGACTGCTACACTTGTGGTCAACAGTGAGTATTACTATAATATCTGTTAGCCTGTAATGTGCAGAATCAGGTTTATGTGATGGTCAGGATAAGAGTCATTTGATTTGCAGTTTTTAACCATCTAACAGTTTCTGTTCTTGTCTCTTCCAGAAGCTCCAGTTTCCTCCAGTCCAGCTCCTCCACACTCCTCCTCCAGCCCAACACCTCTCAGCTCCTCTGACCTACACTGGATAGTTATAGTTATTCCTCTAGTTATCGTCGTCTCGGGGGGCGTTTACTTCTGGAAACTCAAGAGGGCAAGTATTACTTACATTTATTATTTTACTTATGAGCAGCGCTGCAGTTCTAATAATCTGAGTCTGTATTCATTATCTGAATTGCTAAGGTTTTTTTTATTTAATTTTTTAAAAACTTGATTAGAGACGTGATTTCGTCTCCCACGAAAAAACTCCCCCTCAATTACAAAAGTTTTGACAACTCAATATATATGAATAAGTGTCTTAAATGTCCTAATTTATATATACAAAGTCGATTTTTCTTGATATCCTCGGTCAGAACTGAGTGTATCTGATCAGATCACCTGACACAGATCTTAATAACAGTTTAAACAGGTCAAAGAGTTTGAGTCAGTCTCAGTTCAGACTCTTAATGGTGGAGAATTATACCGGCTCGTCTAGTCCATATGTATCAGAATGACGATGATCTGATTGAATACAAGGTAGTTTGTGACGTCAGAAACACCAGCGATTTCAAAGCGAGACTGTCTTTGGGTCGCTGCAATTTTAAGGAGAAAATACTCAGCAATGTATTTTAAATGTAGAAATTAATATAAAAGTGTATAAAAACTTAAGCTTTGACTTTACCTTTTCATTTGGTTTACATTGTGTTGTGTGTTGACTTTCAGAAGCGTAAGACAGCAGCGGATGAAGAAGAAGAAGAAGAAGAAGAAGAAGAAGAAGAAGAAGAAGAAGAAGCTCCTGCTGTCTCCAGGTATGAAGCCCTTCACTTCTCTGGGAATCTTTCAGCTCTTTTTCCATAAAGTAGGATATTTCTCTTTGCCATGTTGTTCCTCACTAAGGACAGTTTTCTGTTGTCTTCTTCACAGATCCAGTGTCTCCCAAAAAAAAAAAGTGGAAAAATAATTGCACTGATTGTGTGTCCGTCACTGTGAACGATTGTGGAGAAAATGCTGAAATGTCTTAAAACACCAAATATCGTTCCAAACACTTGTTCAACAGTCCAAATCTGATTTTTGTGCATATCCGATATTGAATCACACTATAAGTGTGAACAGCAACAACAAAAAATCAATCACAAAAATCTATTTCAATCTACTTTCATGTGGTTTAATCTTTCCAGATTGTTGATCAAATGACTCTTGTTGTATTAAAGTCAGGCGGGCTGTAGAGATTTTACAAGTGTTTTCCAGTTATGTGTGTATATTAATAAATCCGTCAATATACTGTGTTCATGCTGTCTGTGGAAGAGATGAGAGACTGTATGAAGAGAGATTCAGTCCTTCATTTATTATATATATTTTCTTTTAAAGAAAATAAATATATTTGTCCACTTGTGTTTCCACAGCTTTGACTGTTTTCTCCTCTGACTGGTTAAATGAGTCAACTTCACTTCACTTCACTTCACTTCACTTCACTTCACTTCACTTCACTTCACTTCACTTCACTTCACTTCACTTCACTTCACTTCACTTCACTCTGCCAGAGTAATATATCATAAGTGTTAACACACATTCATTTACTCTGTGTTCAGTTTAAGATGGCCGCATTTATTGATACAAAAATTGAATGTGTTGTTTGAATATAAAAGTACATGCTCAAAGAACGGAATTTTTTTTTACCTGTGTCAGAAATGAAAACATACTGTATTTTCTCTTTTAACTTTAATAATCAGTAGATTAGAACATGATTTATCAGTTATCTTTATCCTTTCTTTTTTATATATATTTGTTTTGTTTTTGAAGGGTTACTTTTGTTAGTCTTTTAATTCTATAAATTAATAAAACTTAAAAAGTCATAATATTTAGAGAAAATGCAATATTATAGTTCTAAAATATTAGTTCTAAACAACAACCAAAAGTGAAAATTAATTTTTTTAATGTGAAGGAAACATTTTTATGTACAAAATGTTATAAACGGTGTTGTTTATTCAACGATTACATATTTGCCAGAAGTAATATGCTAATATAATTTTTTTTAACCAATTGCTCTTTATAAAATAAAATATTTTGTTATATTTTTGTTTTGCCTTAAAAAATAAATGTAAAAAATGGTTTTACTTTGAAGACCCAAAACTTGCTCTATGCATTAAGACTGAGATGAGAAACCAAAAATATATTGACCCTCATAAACTTAATAACTTTAACAATTGTTTCTCCTTCAGAAATACATTTTCATGAAAGTGTTTCAATGAATAGCCGTAACAAGTCTATACTGTACATTATATTTAGTTTGCAGAAGCTTTTAATGGAAGAGACTTGATTTCCTCATCATATATAAGGCCAGTTTTACACACAATTAATGTCCTCTGAATTATTTTTTTCTAAATGATCATAATTAAGGTGATTTATGATGTGTGTGATGTGTACTTTATCATTATTTATTTACTTTACTGGAACAGTTAAACAAATCAAGTGCAGAATAAGATGTATTCACCATGATAAATGTGTTGTATAATTCAACCATTTTTTTATTTGACCAAAGTTTCATTACATCATATTCTTGAATCCTTCCTTCAGCTGGGTTCAGGATAATCCAGATATTTTGGATCAAAGGTCCCAATCCAACTAAAAAGGTTTTGAACAACATCAGATCAAACCCTATAGACTGGGTTTTGTGGAAATGTGTGAATCAAATTGTTAAAGGCCTTGATTTCTTACCACAGAAATAGTGTTTAGCTTGTGTTGATCATTATTATATCCATACACCAGATGTATATAGAACTTAGTTTTTCCCCTTTTTTTGTTTACATGACTGTATTTTAAATGTGCAAGTTTATATTCATACAGGTGTGTGGTAAATAATACAACTTTAAAACAGAATTAGTTACTTTATTTAGCAAAACATACTCCCACTAATAACTTTTATCTTTGAGATTAAAATTACTGGTCTTTTTTTAAGCCACTTTATATTAAAATGTAAAAATGTTACTTAGAATAGAACTAAAACGTGAAATTACTGCTGATTTCACACCTTCATTCATTTTAATGATCATAATCATAATTTTGATCATTAATGCATCAGCAGTGTATTAAAATGATTTTCATCTGATTCTCAGAGAATCACACGATCAAAGATTTATTTTCATTTTTCCAGTTTCAACAAAACATTTTACTTTGGGATTACAAGCTAGTTCAAACTGAGCAAAAACATTAAGGAATGGCACAGAATAATCATAAAACTTTATTGACACAACAGACATATTTTGGCAAAGTTATTAAGCGACACATAATAATATAATACAATACATTTTATAATAATAAACATCATCAATAAGCGACATCTACAATGCCGACAATAAAAATGGTCAACAAATAGTCTTTTGATCTCATATGAACCTAAAATAACGTGTTTTGACCAGTCCAAAAAAGTGCAAATGAAGCTAAAAGTACAGTGGAAAAAATGTAACCATTAGAAAAAAAACGAAAAAAAAAAGTCATATGTAATGCATGAAAGATGTAAGTGGCATTTCATGAGAGCACAACATGCACATTAGATCATTAAAGAGGAAAGATCCCGACATGATCCCGATGGGAGTGTGTGACAGCTGGAGCTAGAGTTATATATTATTAGAAGTGAATGCAAAATACAAAACATTACAGTAAAGTGATAATTTGGTTTGCATAGATTAAAGCTTGAATTTTTAAAAGCTGAAGTGATTTCTTTGTTTTATCTATTAGTTAGAATAGTGTAACTCAATATTTTACCTGTAAAGCTGAATTATCAGTTAACCCCTGAAGGCATTTTTAGAGTTATTGTTTTCTGAGTGACACACACAAAACTATAGTCAAAAGGTAGGTATCGTTTGATAGAACACTTTTTACATTTTTAGAAAATATAAAATTACATCAGGACATTCTCATGCCAAGAAAATGCTGATAAAAAGACAAAATATATATTAATATATATTTTTTGATTTTGCATATCTTTCTTATTTGACATGGAATAACTCCGGAAGGAAATAAGGAAAGAGGACAATTCTTTTTTTGGTGAAGTCCCTCTACATGTGAGCTGCATCTGGAGCAATTTTGTGGTGATTGCATAAAGTTATCAAAAGTTACAGCATTTGGAACAAAGATTGTTCAGTCCTTGACGCCCCTCATGGGCATTTCTAAAATTGTTCCCCCATGAGGAATATGTTGTGATCAACGCAATAGATTGTTAATTTTGGGCTCATTTTAAATGTAATAATATGCTGTAAAAAATGATGTGCCATTTTCAACGATCTGTGAATGTTTCGTGAGCTGTGTGATGTTTTTGACACATTGCAGTACATCGTACAAAAAAAGTATTTTATAAATTATGAAAAATAATAGAAATTCTATTTATCAGCAAATAACTCAGCACTACGTAGGAGTTCATCAAATTGGCTACATTCATTGTGAAGTTCAGGGGGGTGGGGATGGGGTTTTAAGGGGTTAAAGTCTACTGATTAATTTATTTCGTGTTTAGGCACACAGGTATCCGTGAGCAGATCTTTAATATTTTCTCCACAACCGTTCATGTTGATGGACACATAATCACTCGAACTGTTTTCCAATTCATTCTCTCTTTTAAAACACAGGATCTGTGAAGAAAACAACAGAAATCTGAGATTAGTGAAAAACACAAATCAAGCCCTATTCGGACGGGACTAGTGTAACATGGAGAGGAGGGGTAGAGTAATAATGACCAGAGCTTCTCTGTGATTTTAGTCCCGTCTGAATGTGCATCTCAGTGATCATGACGGACAATGTCAGTAAAGATTACGCAGACTTTTACCTTCAGTAAAAAGGTCTGGAAAAATTCCCTCAGGTGATGCTAATCCCGTGCGAATACACCCGCTGTAAACATGTTAATCCCGTCTGAATAGAGCTTTACAAGATGTCATGTAAACCAAATCAAATAAAAATGTGCTGAAGTCAAAGCTTAACTTACACATTTCAGCAAGGTATGGCAGTTTAACATAATTTGTATTGTTAAATAAAACAAAAGTAAATTAAAGTGATCTGGATGTTATATTTGTGTCCTGTGAGTTCAATGGCACTGCAGCGTTGAGTACCATAGCCAATCACAGGCATTTCTGTTGAAACTAATGACCAATCAGAGGCGTTTAAGTTGCCCAAACTCTTTTTAGACTCTGTTTAAACTGTTATGAAGATCTGTTTCAGGTGTTTGAGTCAGTCTTAGTGATACAGAAGTCCTGAGGGAGACATCTAAACTGTTCTGGGTTCAGCTGCTACTTTTAGTGTTCAAATGTTTGAATTACTCTTATGCTGGGTACAAACCAAAAGATTTTTTACATCTTTTCAAAATGTGATAGACCACAAACATGAGGACAGTGATTGTATCAGTGATTTCAGGCCCCCAAAAAAAGATCTCAGAGCCTAGGCTGCCTACAGAGACGCGGTTTTTAGACGGCATGCTTATGGGGCGGGCAGCTTGCGGATCGTTAGGAAAGATTAGATGAATGTGATCCTTTTTTTTTTGGGCCTGAAATCACTGATACAACCTTTAAAGACCCACTCCGATGAAAATCATGTTTTTCTAGGTGTTAACATGTTCTTGTGGCATTTTTCTGATGTTAGAGGACATATCTTGAGAAAAATAAGCTCAAAGTTGTATTTCTGAGTATTTCTGCATTCAAATGGCTGTGAGATATTGGTATTAGCTTTCATGCTTTACCAAAACATGTTGCTGTGAGAGATGAATGGATGAACGCCCACAACGCAGAGGCGAATTGCTAATGAGCTACTGCCGCTCTGCTGAAGTGAAGTCCCAGAAAACGGCACAGGTTTTGTGATTTTGGCTAAAAACGGCATAATCATCATTTATAGACCACTGAGAATGTTTAAAAATAGCTCAAAATATGATCGGAGTGGGACTTTAAGCATTTTGCTCCTGTAGTGTGTGGTGTGCCATGATGTGGCAAAGACAGCACACCACACACAAACAGATTTTCAACCAGAGTCTCGACTGTGAACACAGGAAATCTCGCGATACTTCAGAATAAGCATTGCGGACGACATGCAGGAAGAAACTGTGAATTGCGATGATAGTGTTTGGAATGATTTTCACAGAACACGTACAAACATTCGTGCTGTTGCCACAAATCAACAAGCTGATCCTCCATCTCTGCTGTCCAGATAAATTTCACTTTGTGCTGCTCCATGACTGCGTTTGTTATGCTTCCGTCTTCCATCATCTCGCTTTCTGATTGGATATTGTTTAGTTTCACGTGATAATCTCCAGAGCGTGCGCTCGTTTGTCCTCGGGGTTCCCCCCACACATCAGGATTTCTGATCGTAAATATTAAACATGTTGAATATTTATGATTCGCGACCGGGCGGCTCCGGCGTTCTTTTGGTGTGTACCCAGCATAAGATGAAAAATCTATGAGATCTAAAATTAGGAACGAAACACCACTCATTTTTAAGAGCTGCTCCTAAATTTCCATGTTAGAAGCAACTTCTAGCCGAAAGATTTTGATGAATACAGACTCAGATTATTAGAACCGCAGTAATGCTCATATCCACTGATAAAAGAATAAATGTAAGTAATACTTGCCGTTCTAAGTTTCCAGAAGCAAACGCCCCCCGAGACGACAATAACCAGAGGAATTAAAGCATAAAGCCAGAGTAGGTCAGAGGAGCTGAGAGGTGTCGGGCTGGAGGAGGAGTGTGGAGGAGCTGGACTGGAGGAAACTGGAGCTTCTGGAAGAGACAACAAGAAAAGATGATAATGAGTGACTAAACTCTTAATCCAAGAACCACAAATGCCTCACCATCTGCCAAATTATCAGACAAGCATTTGATCTTTCTATTAAGTCTATGAAGGATCTGTATATTTTGTACAGCATTCAACAAATTATTTAAGAAATTATGCAAGTAATAGTTTTCTTCTATTCCAAATAAATAATTGAATAAATCATGGAGTTAATGCTGTGGATCAAACGATCACATCTGATTATTTACATCATGCATAAATATCATCACTCATAACTGTCTTCAACTGATGATTTTGCAAAAAGTATTCAGTTTCTGCAGTTTTAAACCATATTACGGTGTAATTAAAACAACTAAAATATTTATTTCATTTCTTTAAAGGGGTCATCGGCTGCCCATTTTCCACAAGTTGGTGTGATTCTTTAGGGTGTTCATGTAAAGTTTGTAATATACTTTGGTTAAAATTCCTCAATGGTTGTGTAAAACAACACCCTTTTTACCTCTTGTTCACAGTGCATGTCTCTTTAAATGATAATGAGCAACTCTCACCCCACCCCTCTCTTCCAAGGGGGGTGTTGAATGGCTGAGGGCAGAAATATGCTAATACGGGACAATCCGTCAGTGGTCGTGGGCGGAGTATGAGCATTATGACATCATATGCCCTGTCCCAAATGGACTCACGGTGTTCCTCTGAGTCCTCACTTTCGTGATGTAATGCCGCTTTGACTGTCGGGAAGAGTCTCGTGAGCACCCTTCTGAGATCTAAAAATGACAAATGGGACACACTGCGGTCTCACGGACTTAAAGGGATAGTTCACTTTGAAATTAATTTTTGGTATGTTTTAGCTTACCTCAAGGGCATCCAAGATGTAGGTGTCTTTGTTTCCACAGTAGTTTCAATTTTGATATTTTTAGGTCAAACCGTTCTTGTCTGTCAGTCATATAATGCAGGTCGATGGTCACTGTCTCAAAGAGCATGCACAGAGTCCAAATTAAAACAATTCCCCGTCATCCAAATTAAACAATTCCCCATCGTAAGTACACTTTGATGGCCTAAGACACGAAACGAGCGGTTTGTGTGAGAAAACGAACAGTATTTATATCGTTTTTACCTCTTATACACAGCCATGTCCAAGTGATCTGATCTGACGTGTACGCTCGTTTCGTGTCTTAGGCCATCAAAGTGTACTTACGATGGGGAATTGTTTAATTTGGATGACGGGGAATTGTTTAATTTGGACGACAGGGAATTGTTTTAATTTGGACTCTGTGCATGCTCTTTGAGACAGTGACCATAGACCTGCATTATATGACTGACAGACAAGAACGGTTTGACCTAAAAATATCAAAATTGAAACTACTGTGGAAAAAAAGACACCTACATCTTGGATGCCCTTGAGGTAAGCTAAAACATACCAAAAATGTATTTCAAAGTGAACTATCCCTTTAACGGACACGCGCACGCGGCAGCCATTGTAAGTCCACAAGACCGAAAGCGCACATGAAGTGTGCCATTTGGGACAGGGCCATAGTAGGCTACTCAGAAAATCCAAATGGCTTGATTGAGAGTGTAAAAAAGAGGAGTGAATGGATTTTTTTCCATTGCATGGTGGTTGTGTCCACACACCGCAAAAACACATTTATATGCAAACACCATATAAAAGTGAATTTTGCATCCGATGACCCCTTTAAATTAGCCTGGTTAAAACCAGACCATTCTCAGTAGTAACTGAGTTATGGTCTGGCAAAGCTTCATTAATAACTCATTTCCAAAGGGGCTTCACCAACGGTCGTCGCTCAAATGCCTCTGGGCGCAATTGGATAGACCTAAAAAACCAATCAGAGCGATCGTCATCGTGTAAAGCCCGCCCCAACGTTTCTGATTGGTGCCTCGATTTGGACGGATTAGAAATGGGCTTGAATGAGCTCTTTATCAGACTACTTGCAGAGCAAATCTAAATTTGCCGGAAGTTTGTCTGTTTTTTCCCAGGCTAACATTACCTTTAAATGAAAACAGCAGATAAAATGCTTAGAAATGTCACAAGTCATTCTAGCTCAAGTAGGAATAACATCAACTTAATTTGTACAACTTTATGAACACAATCATGATCATTTGTTATTTTTTTAATCATAATCCTGATTCTGGGACATTACATTGTTTATTATAGTAATATACTCACTGTTGACCACAAGTGTAGCAGTCACCTCACACACTTTCTTTCCAGTGTAGGCTTCTGCTTTATAGAGTCCTGATCTGGAGATGTCCACATTTTGAATGGTTAGAGATAAACGTCCTTTTCCAACTATCAGTGAAACTCCAGGTTCTGGAGGATCATCATAGACCCAAGGCTTCTGCGCAAAAAGAACATCATATTCCTTCTTGTCTTCTTTAAAAATAATTTTCACTTCATCTGCTTTCTCCACTTCATCGATGTCGAAGGATATTGTAACATTCTGTCCATCGATCGCCTCGAACTTCGACCCAGCAACAACCAGAGCTGCAAATCAGAACCAGTGTATTAGAATAATGAGGAATAAACTGACAGTAGATTTTTTCAGTAAACAACACAAATCTGCCGATTAAATAAATAGTCTACCTAACGTTACCTGAAAAAAGTACCAAATTGATAGTGACAATGGTTTTCATCGTTGGCAAAATTCCGGAATATTAGCTTCGAAATGCGGCAGAAGAACTGAGTCTGTTTTGACGGTCACTTCAGCGGCTCCGTCGTGACAGTCTCTAGTTAAGCAACAAACAGGTCAACAGGTAGTGGCTCTCTTTTCTTCTTCTCATGAGTTTTGCAGCAGAGTGTCGCTGTCCTACACTGATAATTTGTCGAATTCCATTAATTGAGTTAATCTATGTAATGTCCAGTTCGATGAAGAAATAGCGGCTCGCTTAAAGTACGGAACGCTGTCAAAGCCTCAACTCAACCACCGAACACACAGCATCGATGTCAAGTTTCCCAGTTCCACAGAGTGGCCACGCCTTTAGCCAGATGACGTCTCCTCACAGCCAATCGCAGAGCCGTTCTTGGCTCAAGCTCCACTGAACTTTTAACGTTTGTTATACAATCTTTTACTTACTTGCAACAACATCGAAGGTTTCTGAAGAGAGAACACATTTTCAGTCTAATGGCTGCCGTGCCGTTGTTCGGAAATGTTCAATCCTATGTTCGTTGTCAGGCTACTTTCTGTCACTCACTGTTTCTAACCAGTTTCTAGCATTACCGCCATCGAGAGAGAGAGAGAGAGAGAGAGAGAGAGGGGGGGGGGTATATATATTCTGGCATTACCGCCATTGAGAAAGAGAGAAAATTACAATTTGACCTTCGAAATAAACTCCAATGTTATTCGACCCTCAATAACCACTAAATTGGCCAGTTATCTAATTATTAAATATTTTTAAGAAAGACAAATGCTCTCCAAACACAGATTAAGTGACCATGATCTAGAGATAGAGAGAGGAAGACATAGACAAACATGGACAGAGAGAGAGCAGAGGATCTGTAGATGTGATCTACAGCACATAGAGGATGAGGAACACTTTCTGCTCAGCTGTTCAAAATATACCAATATAAGAGAAACTTTTCTGCCCAGATTTTAAACCTTGATTCCATCATTCTTTGAACTGAGTGACACTGAAAAATGATCCTTCTTACTCGGAGAAGATGATAGTACAGCTGCACTCGCTGTTAAACATGTGTTAGCTATTCCGTGTCAGAGACAGCTTATTCTCTAGAGTGTACTCCATTATACACATCGGGTAGTTGGGCTGTTTTGGCCAAATAACTAAATTCACACTAATTATTTTCCCTTCTTTTGTAAAGACTGCAAGTGCACATATCATAACATAAATCATGATGTACTGATCTGACTGAAGATCTGCTGTAGAAGCTTTTGTTCATCAAACCTGCAAACTCAAAAATATGGTTAAATCTGTATAACTGTACTTCTTAAAACGATTAAAAAAACAGATTATTCAATACCATCAATACCAGCTTACAAATTCAAAATACAAATGCAATCTGTATTACTTCAAGTCTGATTTTTTCCCCCACATATACTTTTAAATTTAAACAAATTTGTATTGCATCAATAAATGTGGTCATATTAACTGTACACTAAATAAATGAATGTGTATTATTTAACATTTATGATAGATTACTTAAGCAGTGAAGTGAAGTTTAACCAGACAGAAAACACCAGTCAACGCTGTGAAAAAGGGTTACAAAAAGCTATATTTATTCTGGAAATATAGCAATAGACAAATCATACAGTCTCATCTGATCCACAGACAGCATGTATGACCACAGCATTTTCCCTGATCACTTCATATTGCACACAAAACCAGAAAGCACTTGGGAAAATCTCTAGCTACAGTCTGACTGACTCTACAAGGCACTTGGGTTTAAAAAGACACACTTCTTCAATGTAAGGATAGTTGTGCTGAAGAAGAAGCTGCATCTGACAGTTCAGGTTCATCGGCTACATTCATTTAAGCTTGAAGACTGTATCCGACTGAAATATGATCTAAATAAGGGAGATCATGGCACAAACATTTCAGTCGTCGGTACCAATAACAGTCAAATTTGTATGTAGCCTTCAAATACGGTTCAGTTAATAAACACTGCGATAAAAAACTAAAGAAAAGTTAGTAATAGGATGAAAATCAAAGTAACACGTTACAGGTAACAGAAGCAGCAGAAGGTCTACAGCACTTACACTTAATGCACAGATCGATTTAAACACATCTGGGTTTTTAGTCCCGGTCATCGATATGGTTATCACTATGTGAAGCCTGCAATTTAATTTGGTTGTCAGTCACTACAGAAAATTAGCAGTGTGTATCAGCATAAAAATTAAAACTTTAAATTGGCAATTGCATTTCCACACTGAACAAACAGGTCTGATTGGCTACAACACTGCAAAAAAAAAAAAAAAAAAAAAAAAAAAAATCATCTATCAGAGGGTGCCAGACTGATCTTTTTCAAATTAAACCAGATTTGTTAAAATAGTATTTCATTTGATTCTTTTTGTTTGTTTTACAGTTCACACTTATCAAACATGATTGAATATGCACAAAAATTTGATTTGGACTGACAGTTTGAAAAAGGTTAAAAAGTGTTTTAAGACGCAAGAAGAGCTTCAGCATTTCCTCCACAACCGTTCATGGCGACGGCTACACAACCACCGCAGTCGTTTTTCCTATTGTTTTTTGTGGAGTCACTGGATCTGTAAAGACGACAACAGAAAACTGTCCTTAGTGAGGCAGAACATGGCAAAGTTAAAGGGACACTTCACCCATTTGCATCAAGCCTTGTATCGTTAGAAACACAGTCATATTTTTGAATGGTCGTGCATTATTCCCTCATTTTCCCCTGAGTCGGGAGAAATAAGGATTTCAGTGTTGCAGTTCCTGCTTACAATGACGCAAAAATCTTAATTTTGTGTCATTCTAAGCAGGAAGTCCCATTTCTTTGTAGAGGGGTTGAGACTACAAACACTCGTTCCTCATCTTTCCCAGGGGACGGGACTCACTCACGCTACAGACCTATTACAGATCAGTGGGTGGGCACTTTCTGAAACTAAAAGCAATATCCTGCATCTTGTTTGGAAGCTAAGCTAACAGGCGCTGTGGAGCCACATGTGAAGTTACGACGATAGCGGAGGGTACTCGATATGATATAGAAGAAGAGGATTTCGAATCTCGAATCAGGTGTTTGTGGCTACCTTTACGAGAGCCGCATTATAGCGAAGAGCAGCCGAGGCAGAAGACCTGCCTGTTGCGGACGAGGAGCCCGGACTGGCTCGAGCTGGGGTGGACTGGTGGCGCCTGTGCTCTCACGGTGTGCTTATGGACACAGAGATAGAGTCCGTCTGCAGCAAAGAATTTCAACGATGCCAATTTCTCCTGGACGAAATCTCTGAATCAGACGAGGACACGGACATTTGTGTTGTGAACCATCCTAGTTTCGTACTGCATATGTTCTGACTGAACATCCCGGTAATGAGCTCGCCAACTAACTAGACATTTTGTGTGAAGTGAATTTCAAGCTCTGGTAGGAGCTAGCCTTGTAGACGGAAGAGGGATTTCTCTGATAGGCGGATACCTAATATACGCTGTTCTGGATTAGTGGGAGTGGCTTGCGGAGCTGTGCAATGTGGTGCATTGTGGGAGTTGTTGTCTTTCATACAAATGCGTCCTGAAGTTATTTTCTGTCTTTCCTCGGTCAAGAAGGCACCAAATTCAAAATTTATTTTACATTTCAACTACATATATGACCCACTTTCAATAAAGATCAATGTTCCCATGGGTGAAATGCTCCTTTAAATATCCTACTTTATGGAAAAAGTCATGTGATGCAACAAAAGACCTAAAAAGACAATAGTGAAGATCTTCATACCTGGAGACAGCAGGAGTTTCTGTGGCTTCTTCTTCTTCTTCTCCGCTGCTGACTTATTCTTCTGCAAGTCAACACAAAAACACAGTGTAAACCAAATAAAAGGGGCCGTTTACACAGTTGCTATAAAACAATGGGGAAAACCATGCAGGAACATCTGCTATTCTGCACTGTAGATCTCTAGTGGAACAATTCCAGTCACTGCTATAATCGCCTAAACTTGTTAAATCATCTAAATCAAAAACATGCATGTTAGTCAAGTCACCTTTATTTTTATAGAGCTTTATACAATAGACATTTTTTCAAAGCATCTTCACAATAATAAACAGGAGTAAGGGCTGGTTCACAGGACGCATGGTCTAGAGATGCGTTTTTTTAAAAGTTGAACTTATTTAACTTGAGCGCTGTGTTTTTAGTTTGTTTTAGTTTTCAGAATTAATTATGCAAATACATCAAAAATGTCAGATCCTATACTTACTAGGCTACTGAAAGAATCATAGATCCTCTTCTTAATATTATTAATTCATCACTGTCATTAGGATATGTGTCAAAAACCTTTAAACTGGCTGTTATTAAACCTCATAAAGAGGAAAAAAGAAAAAGAAAGAGGCTTAGAAAGCTCTACGTTTCACATTCATGATACCAACATTTAAATAGTCAGTACCAATACCAGTCAGATTCCACAGTTCTCTGAACCAGTTTTGGTATCATAGCAAAGACTATTGTAACTGTGTATTAAAATTATTATTTTTTCCATTTAACTACATTAGTCAACATTTGAAGTGGATCAAAACCTTTCAAAGTCATACATGAATTTTGAACAATACCCGTTCTTGTCTTAGGACAACTTTGATGAACTTCTTTGATCCACTTCAAATAATGACTACTGTATTTGAAAATAAAAACATTAATGAATTTAATGCAATTACAAATAAATAAAAAATAACAAAAATAATAACAAATAAATAATATATTAAAACTGTAGCCTTCAAATGTGTGTTTCCTGTACAACGATGTAACTCGCTGCTTCACTACTTTAGTACGATGCATCGTTGAAGAAATCAAGTCACGACCGTTTCCTGAAACCATATTGTCGCAAAGTGGTCGTTCATGATGTAATGATGTCATTCTTTTAATGAATCTGTTAGAGATTGAATTAATGCTATATGTTTTGCTATAAATTATGGACATGCATCTGAGGACTATTTTTAACTAATTTTTCTCAGTTATTTTGCTTTATTTCCAGATTCAATCATAGTCTCGTTCTTACGTGCGATCGCACATGCGCACTCTTCAAAAACTACGCTTTAAATCTCTTGACGAACTAAAGGACGTGAATGACATCTGTATGTATTCTAAACTCAAGATCCAGATTGTACTAATGTCAGCTTGCTTATTTTGCTCAAGCGCGAGTTCTCAAAATGACCGACTTTGGTACCAAGTCAGTTCTGACATTTGACAATGATTCCTAGATACTAATGTGACAATACCCCCTCTTTTATTAGGCGCTGTTAAACGGATACACCTCTGATTGGCCATTATGTTCACGCACTCAACATACATGTCTCTGATTGGCTTCAATGATCAACGCTTCAAAAACATGTGTTTGACGCTCTTCATAGAGTGCTTATACAGATACACACGGGAGCGTTTGAAAACGGCGTCTATCAGCGGATCCGTCTATCAGGGAATATATTAGGGATCCGCTGATAGACGCCTGATTTTAAACACTTCTGTGTGTATCTGTGTAAGCACTCTATGAAGAGCGTCAAAGATGTCATTCTACAATTGTACTGCACGTGTTGAACTTGGCCATCCGAGGATGAACGTACTTTGAAATCGGTGCGGACACGACTGTGCGTGAGACGCGTCCAGATGTGGAAACTGAAGTATACCCGAGCCTTTAGTGATACAGAAGTAGGGCTGGGTACCGAGTTCGATACTTTTTAGGTACCGACCGAATTGCCTCGATACTATCGAGTATCGAAAAATGACTCGTTGTTCGGTACCAGATTTCGATACCTAAGGGGTTAACTCGTCAACGTCAGTGCTCAAACAAATACATATAAAATGCACAACGACACACCTAAAGTCACTCACGCAAATACACGCAAACTCTACACACACGAGACACGCGGAACTGTCCGCGCACATACTCATATGAGAGGCGCGCGCTCACACAAACTCGCGCACATACGCAATGAGACGCGAGCACACACACAAACTCTCCACGCACATACTCCTATGAGACGCGAGTGCGCGCGCGCACACACAATACCTTAAAGATGTGGATAAGTCGATCAAAAGTGTGGCTACATTTCTCCAGGCTCGATGCAGTATTTGCTGCAAAGGCCGGTACCACGACAGATATGATGAAGCCCTTGAACAGTGCACGGAGTAAACATAAGAGCAGAAGTTGCTTCGTCTTTGACTGGTAAATGAAGAGATACCTTGTTGATCACTCTGACAGTGTTTATATTGCAATAATGACCAACTGAATGTACATTGCCGTTCAAAAAATTGTTGGTTAGTCAGAATTGTTTTTCAGTAAGGATGCATTAAAGTGATCAAAAATTACCTTAAAACATGTGTAATGTTACAAAAGATTTCTGTTTCAAATAAATGCTGTTCTTTTGAAAATTTTATTCATCAAAGAAACATGAAAAAAATTATCATAGTTTCCAAAATATTAAGCAGCACATCGTTTTCATATTTTTGAAGGATCATGTGACACTGAAGTAATGATTTTGAAAATTTAGCTTTGACATCACAGGAATAAATTCCATTTTGAAATATATTCAAATAAGATTTTAAATTGTAATACTATTTCACAATGTTACAAGTTTTACTGTATTTTTGATCAAACAAATTCAGCTTTGGTGAGCATGAGCTCTTTATAAAAAAAAAAGTTGTTCCTTTGTGCACTGGCTAAGGAGCATGAGTCAAACGGAAAAAATAAAACCAAAGTTTTTCTGAGGTAATGTGTTATGTAATCTTATTAAAATGGATTTCATAAAATTGGTATCGGAAAAAGTATCGTTCAGGAACCGGTATCGAAATCAAGGTATCGGTATCGGTATTGGTATCGAAATTTTTGGAACGATACCCAGCCCTATACAGAAGAGCTCAGGAGGACAACTAAAATATCCTGGGTTTAGCAGCGACTTTATTAGAACTGCAGCGCTGCTCATATCCATTGATAAAAGAATAAATGTAAGTAATACTTGCCCTCTTGTGTTTCCAGAAGCAAACGCACAAGATGATGATGATTAAGACTGGAATTAAAGCATAAAGCCAGTGTAGGTTAGAGGAGCTGAGAGGTTTTTGGCTGATGGAGTGTGGAGGAGCTGGACTGGAGGAAACTGGAGCTTCTGGAAGAGACAACAGGAACAGAGACAATTAGAGGATTATAAACTGCAAACAACCTTTATCACCTTAAAACATTACTGACCAATCCTACTTCAGCAAATGTTACTATCAGACAAGCTTTTGCTCTTTACTAATCAAAGCCAAATGAGGATCTGTTTCAACAGGTAAAAACGCAAATTATCCAAGAAATAATGCAACAGTGCAAGGCAAACAATATTTTTTCCACCTTTTTCCAAATCTGTAAATTAGGGATGCGCCGATATTTTTTCCCGAAACCAATTCGATACCCATAACACTGAATATCGTCCAACACTAGGGCTGAAACGATTAGTCGACAATAAAAAATGGTCGACAAAATATCTTGTTGTCGAGTAGTCGTTTGATCTCACGTGACCTAATGTAAGGGCCTGCAATATCGCGATTTGACCGCTACGGCGCTGTAGCGCTAGAGTGTAATGCAGCCGTTACAAATGCTATAGGGATCTCCCAGTCACGTGACCCCTAGCCGCGTGTCAGCCATTTTGACGGAATACTATTGCACAAGCGCACATACATGAGAATGCGGATTATCACGTTTTATGGCTGCGAATTGATTAAAATAATGAATAATGGTCACTGTATTAATTATCTTGAGCCTGCTGAAATGTTCCTATAAATATATTTTCTTTCCAACTGTGCAATCTTAATAATAAATAGGCTAAATATATTTATCCACTAAGCTGCAGCAGTCTATGCTCGTCTTGCCATTAAGTTTTTTTTCTCTTTCTGACATTTCATACCTGTTGTTACATTTTTTTATTAAATTGACTATAAAAAAAGATTGCTTGTGTGTGCTGGTGTTCATTCCAGTCTTTTAAAATAGTTGAATGAATGAATGCTCGCGAGGTGCCTGCAACGATTTTAAATAGGCTAACGTTAGGCTATTTCATCAATAATGTACACAGGGTAGAGGAGAACGACAGTCAACTACTTTGAATATTATAGCATTTTGGGCATAAACATGTAAATAGTGAAAAGACATTGAAAAATGACACAGAATGATTAAAATTTAATATTTAAAAATTTAATCCAAATAAATAAATTTTCGTGGTTCGCACTGATGTTATTCATTTGTTCTCACACACTTCAGTGTCGCGGTCACTGGCCACTATCTATTATTAGCGCAGCGGCCGTCAGCTAACTCTTCACGTCATGTCATCATAAAAAGAAATATACAAGAGGAAGATAAAATAATTAGGAATCATAGGGGCGCCGCTAAGGGGGGGAAAGTTAGGACGATTCTAAGGGCCCAGGCACTTTTGGGGGCCCCAGAGATCGATTTTATTAACGGAATGGGTGCGGTAGGGGGCCCAACCTCATATTCTTTAATAGGGCCCAAAATTTATGGTGGCGCCCCTGCATAGATATGAAGCACCACGAGTTCTTTTTACAGGCATTAAATGTGTAGAAAAACTTCCTGACATTGAGTTCGGTGACATTTACAGCTACCTTATTCACTTCCCATCACGCTACACCGGAGCTTCATTAAAAGCATACAAAAGCTTAGCAGGCTATCGGTATCACGAGTCCGGATTGGTCAGCAACTCTTTGATTTGGACGCCAGCGGGGAAGGATTTTTCAATCATCACCGCAAAGGTTGGTAAATAGATGAATATTTCGCGACGAGCTGTATTAACACCAGCGGTTTAGCATTTTCTATTCCGTCAAGATGGCTGCTCCAAATGGCGTGACGTCACGCGGGACGTCCCTATTGCAGTAGAAGAAAACACAGCGCGAATTATGACGGAGTGCAAACGAATCCGAACTAGCAACGTGTGTGAAAGTTTTACAAAACTTCAAACCAAGAATGCTGTCGTGGCGGAACTTGCTTTTCACGGGAGCACAACATGCATGTTAATGCACTTAAAGAGGAAACAAGAGGAGCCGGTGAGAGGTGAATGTTCTCCAGCTGGAGCTAAATAACTAGCAGTAAATCTCTTTATTAGAGAATGCAATACTACTAATAATAGCAATAATATTAACAATAATAATATAATTACAGTAATGTGATGATTTATTTTTGCATAGAATAAAGCTTGATCGAGCTTAGGAGTCAGGGCTGTTTTTATTATTGTAACACTATTAGGTATTACGGTCTTATCACTTGCCTGTATTTTGTTCCATATTCATGAAGACTTACAAAAGGAGATGTTATGAAGAATGTCAGTTAGTTTTTCATACTGTAAATTAAAAGGTGAATGAGAGTGTCTCTGTCAGCTCAATTGTCATGTCAATTTTTATTTAATTTTATTCTTATAATAATTGTTTGCAGATTAAGTTTGTCTGTAATGCAGCTGATTAATTTTTGTATATTTTTTTCTATTGAAAGAGAACAGAATATTTAAACAATGCTTAGAGAGCATTTGTGTGTGATTTGAGTTGGACAGAAATCTGAACACTTAAAGAGAATGACCTGTTTAGTTGGCTCAAAGTTAATTAAAACAACCATTTCAAAAGCTGAAGTGATTTTCTTTTTTATATATATTATAGGCTAGTTAGAATATGTATAACTCAGTGTTTTAACTAATTGAAAAAGCTGAATAATCGTTCCAAACTTATTGATTAGTTGGCGGAATAATCGACAATTAGTCGATTAATCGTTCTAATAATCGTTAGATTAATCGTGTCGATTATCAAAATAATCGTTTGTTGCAGCCCTATCCGACACAGATCAGATTTCCATTTCTTAGAATACCTTTGTGTGTGTGTGTGTGTGTGTGTGTGTGTGTGTGTGTGTGTGTGTGTGTGTGTGTGTGTGTGTGTGTGTAACTGATGATCAATGTTTTATGTGTTAAACACAATCCACTAAATATCCACTATTATTATTATTATATTTCTCAGTAAAAGCACATACTCTACTTGTGCTGCATCAACGATTTGAGACAAATATAATGGAAAATAATGTGAGATATAAGTTTAGCAAACCTTGACTAAATTAGGTAACTTTTTTCCACATTTTTTAAATCCTGTGAATTTACGCACAGTATCGGATTTGGATCGGTTCCGTCTGACCGAAACCCGCTCCGGCAAAAATCACATATACGGATACTGAATATCAGATCGGCGCATCCTTACTTCATGCTGTGGATCAAACAATGCGACACACACCTGAGTCTTTACATCATTAACAACGCCTAAATTGCTATCACTTACAATCTTTTTCAGGATTTTGTGAGAAACATTTAACCGTTTCAAGTAAATGTCAAGTAAGAATTTTAGTGAGTTTATTAGCCGTGTTTCCACTGTCGGGCCAACAGCTGCTATGCGTGACTGTCGGATATCCATTTAGATCCGCAGCCGATCATAAAATAAAGCTTCCTCTGTTTCTCTGACTGAAAATATAACTGTACTGGGAGAGAGTGCTAAAGCTCCTCAGGTCGTATTTTTGGTGGCATATTTGTAGAAATTATCATTCTTTCTAAATGTGATGTAAATGTCATGTAACTTCCAAATAAACAGAAACAGACGCGACTGTTCACATTTCTTTTGTGAAATAGACCTAACGGTAAACCACTTTATTTCTGTGTGACTAATGTGCAGTTTTGCCACAATTTAATTCATTATGACCAATGTATCACTTTTTATTGTAAACCTGTGGTAAAACATCAATGCTTGGGTGTTAAATATTCAAGGAAACAACAAAAATGGCAGCAAACGGCCGCTTTTATCATGTTTGTTGTGCGATCTCACTGTTTCCAGTGATTTCTTTCTGATTAGTTTTGTGATAAACTTCCATTTGTTGGTGAAATGATGGGTTAGTGTGAGGTTGTTCCAGAGAGGTGTGTTACGGGCGTGTTTTAGTGAAGCGCTGTGGAGCTTCTGGCCCGACAGTGGAAACACAGTGTGTTTTGGGTTCGTTGCGCCAGGCCTTTAGCCCGGCACGGCCCGTTTAAAGCCCTGGCTCGCACTGACCCAGCAGTGGAAACACAGCTAATAAGACTTTATGAAAACAGTTATGACCATTAATAATAGTCTCTCTCATAATCTTGATTCTAGTACATTACAGGCAAACAGAGATTTAGTAGGGGTGTTCGGTTCCGTTTTTTTTGGAGTCGACTCCGACTCCCGACTCCTAATTTTGGAGTCGGTGGAATCGACTCCTCGACTCCATTTACTTTGAATTAAAATAGGGTCAGGATTCAGAAGGTGCGTCTCAATATGCTTCCTCGTTTCTCGCTCGTATGTCCTACGACCCTGAACCCGATCGAGCTCTGCTCTCATGTAGGACATCTAAATTCTTTAATTCCACCGGGAGGAGGGCGAGGAACGAGGAGGCTTCCTGAGGAGTCAAGAGCGAGGATACAAATGTTTCCTATACTAAAATGTTTAATCAACTAAACCTTATAAATCCCCCTCCTTTTCACATCACAGCTTCTTCAAATCATATTTAAGTGTGCAATATGTTAGTATTAATCATTAAACTTGTAAAAGCAGACTTGTTTTAGACAGTGTATTTATCTATTTATTTTGTATATTATTTTATATAATTTTAATGTAGTGAAGCTATGAACTTTAACTTAAGCATGTTTAACTTTATTTTTTAACTTTTTTTGTTTAACATTGAAAAATATTAGTTATATTATTACCAATAATAACTGTTGTTTAATAATAGTTTTTAATGCACTTGTCATTTAATAATAGAAAATGAACTTCATATAGAGTGAGTACATGCCATTTCACTAATGTTAATGTTCCATCCTCGCATCCTAAGGGGATGGAGGTAAGAGGAAAGGAAACAAGGATGCATATATAAGAATTGACAAGCACACAAAGCATTACATAGTTTTTGTTATACACTTAATTTACTCCCTTCAGTTTTCAGAAGTACAACACTAAACACTATACTCTTATTTACACAGCACTTGTCTTTTAATGTCTTATTTAGGGATAACCTACATGATTACATACATTACCTGGAAATTATAGATATCAAAGCTCTTCTGTAGAAAACGTCTAATTTTGTATACAAATAAGTAAAGGTCATTATTAAAATGTTATTAAATTATTAAAATCCATCTCATCTTGACTGGTGCTTGGCCGTTGAAGACTTGCGAGTTCTGTTCGATGAAACGCTTTCAAGTGTTTCCACATGCACGACGTTGAACTGTTGAATTTTAAACAACGTTTACAAATATCACAACGAACTTTAGTTTTGTCTTCGGTCTGGTTGAAATATTTCCACACGGTTGAGGTCGGGGTTGCCATTATAAGTTAACGTTACTGGATTCAAAAACAGTCATCACTCAACAGTATCACTCAATCAACCACCACTTACCAATTATGGGCATGTCCCACTCTCACCCTGAGGACTGGTACATGATTGGTTCGTAAAACCTACTGCAGTGTTTTGTGCCAATCACAACCAATTGACTGTATTGAACCACATCATGATTGATTGAGCCGCAAAACAGACCCAACAGAAAAAAACTATCTATACATTATTGTTCTTTGTTTTCCTGGCATTACTTATTTTTTCCTCTCATTTCTTTATCTTTTTGTTTTAATTTCCGTATCTTTATATTCATTATAATATTTTCGTTATAATGAACTGTTGCTGTGTTGAACTTGAAAAAAACACTCGACACTGGGAGTCGATTCCGACACTAGGGCTAGTGAGAGTCGAGGAATCGACTCTTTTGGAGTCGACTCCCCATCTCTAATATTTAGTAATATACTCACGGTTTACAACAAGCGTAGCAGTCACATCAAACACCTGATTATCAGTGATGACTTGTGCTGTATAGAGGCCTGAACTGGAGATGTTCACATTCACAAGAATCAAGGACACATTTCCTCCTTCAACTTGCAGATGTTGAGGTGTTTCGATGGGGTCACATTTGGTAACAGGTTCAGGGGAACAGTAATGTGCAAGCAAGCGTTTTCTCTTGCTTTCTCCTTCAAAAATGATTCTCGCGTCATCGACTCTCTCCAGTCCAGTTTCGAAGTGCATGGAAACATTTTGTCCTTCCGTTGCCTCGAACTTGGACCCAGCAACGTGCACAGCAACTGTTTAGAAAGAAAGACACAGGAGGAAATTATTTACTATACTTCAGAACAGTTTCCCAAGTTGTCTTATGTATTCCAACAGCCGTTAGCGAGTCATTTTACTACAGAAATATACTGCATGTTTGAAACCATAAAATGCCTAGATACTAAAGTGACTAGTTTTGTTCTTGCCGATAAAATGATTGCAAATCAGGATCACTGATAAGTCCTTCCACCTAGGGTAGAGATGTAACAAAATAACTAAAAATAATTTAGCTTGTTTGAGCTCCTGTCTCCTGTCCCACAACTCTTCAGTCCACAATTTTTACAAAGGAATTACAAAGGCTTCTTTAGAAAAAGTAAAATATTCATACAAAAATAATTTTAAGCGAAGCAATATAGCTTGAGAGAGGGCAAAATAACAAAAAAGTCCATATGTGGTTTATCAAAACAAAGCTGATCAAAGAACATGAAACAAACAAAAGGCATGCTGCTTCAACCTCTCACTTTAAAAAAAAATAAAAATAAAAATAAAAATAATAATAATAATAATGAAAGAAAATGGCACCCAAACCACAGTCTGTAAACCCAAATCATGAAATGGCAGACAAATGATGCAATACAGTTAAAGTTAGCACCTCACAAACTACCACAATATCACATAATACTCCACAACACCACCAAAATGCTTATGTGTGTGTTCGTCTCCAGTTGTTTTTAAACGTAGTATCTGTATGCAGTGGTAGCCTAAATATTCTTATGTTTTTAAACATTTTGAAATGGTCTACAGCAACAAATGCTGCCTTTAGCCTAACTAATAAAATAAAAATACTACATACCAATATTGTAAAATTTAAAATTATTTATTTACATTGTCTGTGACATTTATTCATTATGTAGACTATTTATACCAAGAAATAATCTGAAACTACTGCAGTTGTATACCATTTTATTTTTCTTTCAACTTTATTAGACTGTAGATAAAAAATAAATAAGAAAAATCAAATGTTATGATGATATTGTTTACATGAAAAATTCGATTTTTTTTAGAGGAAAAAAGAAAACTAGTAAAAGAACTATGAACGAAGAATGTATTATAATGCATTTAAACTATTTGCAAATAATATTTTGTTTTACTGAAAGGCTTCCAGGAAAGCCAGATTGCCACATTTATTAAATTAATTCTCAATATGCTTAAATGGCTCTGATAATATTTCTTGTCTAGTCACATTCAGTTACAACTTACATGAATCAAATGACACTTCAAACACAAAATTTGACTAAAAAGTAAAGTAGTTTCCATATTATTGTTCGTCGGTGTCAAATATTGAATATTTTAGCTACTTACATCTTACACAGACTTTCAATTGAAGTGTCAGTCTGGAATGCTGTGAATAGTAGCCTACCTTCTTTGAGTTGATTTGATCTCAAAGATATTGACATTGACAAGCAGTTTATTTACAGAGCAGTGTGTGTAATGTATTGAGTAGCAGAGCACAATCAAGAATATCAAATATTATGAGGAACTGTTTTACTGTCACGAAATGCAGTAAAATGTAATAGCATTCAGCATTTCCTGTCACGAATCTATGTTTCCTGTGACTGTCACCAAATCAAATAATGTTACCATTAAGTTTCTAATGTTTTAAAGGAACGCGTGTAGCGAACTTCCATTTAACAGCGCGCCTTCTGTTTTTATGCACACGCGGGTCACTTTAGTAAAAAATGCACCGTGAAAACATCAGGATGGTCACTCACTATGTTCCCTTCACAGAGATTCTGAAGCATGAAAAAAACCACACACAAAAAACACGAGCCTAACGTTACTCGGTCGAGTGGTACACAACACCGGTAACGTCGGAGCTTATCGGTACTAAGGTCTTATTTAGCACTTTTCGGATCCATTCCCTATGATGTCCACACAGAACTGCCCACCTACCTGTAGTAGCGATGAAGAGCCCGACTACAGTGATCATCTTTTGTAAAAGAAAAAACAACAACCTTCGAAACATAAGGCCAAACATTTACTTCAGTGTTGAAGCAAACGCTAGCGATGCGAATCGCGTACAGTCCTATTTGGGTGCGTTTACTTTACAGCTTAAAGATAACAATGGCGCGTGCTGGTCTCACTCTGCCACTGACTGAAAGACTGCTGAAAGAAAGGTTGAGAATGACGCGCAACGCGTCATAATCTGAAGACCGCGCCGACCAAGGGGGAAATCAAACCAACCGTCTCCATTGACTTTGCATTGCGAGAGGCTGCCTCCTTGTCATTTCTTGCTTCTAAGAAAAGACAGAATAATGCCTAAAAGCTGCTGTGTGACAAGGTGTACAGCAAACAAGCTAAGAAACCCAGAAATAAGTTTTCATAAGCTGTCGACCCCCAAAAACGAGCGTTTGAGGACGTTTGGTTGTTGCTTTTTTTTAAAGCAACAACCAAATATTAATTACGAATTCTGCCCGACAACCTAATTTTATAGTCGAGTCTAAGTTCAGTGATGGCAATTTCAAAACACTGCTTCATGAAGCTTAGAAACGTTTAACGAATCTTTTGCGATGATCTCGGTCAACACATGAATCACACCTTACTGCAGTACACGAGATCCAGGGGGCGGAGTTGGATCCAGATCTAAGGGGTGGAGATGGGTAGGTTTAGGGGTGGGTTTGGGGATCAGGGGGTGGAGATGGGTAGGTGGGAGGAGTTGGATCTGGATCCAATGAATCATGAGGACTCAAATGAGTCTCTGTAGGTTTTACCTGATCTCTGATAAATGTTATACATTTGTAGACATTTTAATTAGACATTAGTATAATTAAAATGAATAATGGTAGTTCATATTCTCTTATTGGCCTGTTTAGCTGAGCCAATCATAGAACAAACAAAACAAACCCTGACATTTGATAAAAGAACATATGGGCACTTGATAATCTTATTAGACGATTAGATAATTGCATTTTAAAGGTTTTACTTTCAATATATATATATATATATATATATATATAAATAATTGCAAAAGATCTGTAAAAGGTGTTTTTATGCATACAAAGTCCAATATGCATGTTTGGCCCGGGTTTAAATTATTATCTATCTAAATTCCGAGTTATAAAATAAATGCTCTTTTATATTACTTTAAAACGTCATGGTATTCTATTTGTTAACGCAATGTGTTAATTGTTAAATATGCAGTATGTTAGTCTAACATATACAGTCTAGGTTATACTAGGTATCTAATTAACAGATTCATACTCTCGGATGTGAATATATTTTACTTACTTGAGACTGCGAGGAAGGTTGGAAAACCAGCTCATCGTTTCTGTTCTTGCGAAATGGCGGACTTACCCAGACTCACAGCCTCGTTTCTTTACCACATAACAGCTTTTGAGCACCTCCCTCTCAATAAACTGACGCATTGATTGGCTGCTTGGGTGAACTTACTTTCTTTTTCTTCTTTCTGCTCGGCGAACTGCCTGTGAGCGAGCGGAAGTGTGTGTTTTTGGTGTTTTAACAGTCTGTGGTTTGGCAATTTGGTAGCCGGAACAAGTTCCCTTTGTGGGTGATGTGACTCACAAGACCAATCACAGGTGCTTGTGTTGTCAAACTTATATTGACAGGCTTTCTAGCCTACTCTTTGGTGTTATACACACATAGCAATGAACGTTACTGTGTATGCATTTTAAACATGGCCATAGGAAATGTCACTGTGGAGCATGATTAAAAAGATGAAAATGCAATAAGTGACAAAGAGAAAGCAGTAATGTTCTGAAAATAGTTTTTTTTTTTTTTTTTTTTAAAGAAAAAGTTCAGATTAGCCTACTTGACAAAGTAGAATGAGGAAATGAGGGAGTGTCAGCGTTACTGAAGAACAGGCGACAGGAAGTATGGAGCCATATCAGTCTCATTTATAATCCACGCAAAAAACATGATTCAAACAGCCAATTTCACATACACAAATATGAAATGAGAAGCACCCAATCGCAAGATCGCTGAAGAACTCATACTGAGAAACAGCCTTTGTTATGTCACTGTTTCGAAATTACAATGGTTCACCGTTGGGGGGGCGATGATCTCTGTGAACACATGAATCATGCATAGCCTACTCACTGAGAAACATTGAACAAGTGTCTATGGGTTTTACCCTTTTACAGTCTATGGTTTTACCTGATCTCTGATCGGGTTTTAACATTTGTGGACGTTTTAATAAGACATTTGTATAGTTAAAATGAATAATAGTAGTTAATAGTCTCTTATTGGCTTGTTAAGATGAGCCATCCATGGAACAAACAAAGCCCTGAAAATGTATAAAAGCACATATTATACAGACACTTGATATTTAATCTTATTAGATTATTAGTTAATTGCATTGGAGTTTTAACATTTGTGGACGTTTTAATAAGACATTTGTATAGTTAAAATGAATAATAGTAGTTAATAGTCTCTTATTGGCTTGTTAAGATGAGCCATCCATGGAACAAACAAAGCCCTGAAAATGTATAAAAGCACATATTATACAGACACTTGATATTTAATCTTATTAGATTATTAGTTAATTGCATTGGACATATTTTGCTTTCAATAAAGCATTTGCTATAGGTTTGTAAAGGTGTTTTTATGCATGTTTGACCCGAGTGTGTGTTGCATTACACTGTTCTGACCAGCAGGGGTCGCCATCGTGTGGCGTTTCGAACACTTCGAAACAGTGAATCATTTTGTGAAGCAATTGATTCAATTGATTAGAATCTTTTTCTGTCATCACTAATTTGAAACCAAAAAGGCGGTTATAAAGAACCCAAAACTGTAACACAAAGAACCATTTCAGAATATAAAGGGTTCTTCAGGACAATATGTTTGTAAATATAACTGTTACTACCTGTAAAGAAACATCTTGCACACTGGGCACCTTGAAATGAATTCAAGTGAGGTTTACACTCGAGGTAGAGATTACGACCCCTATACGATCAGTCTTCTTAGCCTTGGGAGAGGGAAGTGTTCATAATTAATGAATGTATTTATGAACTGTATGACGGGCAACGGGTGAGGGAGGATAGTGAACAGAGAAACATGCCTTATCTGTGTTCACTGTGTGCTGTGTAGGCTGGTGTGCTGCTTTAAGTGCACATTTTGATGTATTGAGCAGTGTTGGGGACGCATTACAGGTAACTTGGGTTATGTAATCAAATTACTTTATTCAAGTAGGCTAACTAGTAAAGTTGCACATTACTTTTTAAATTTACAACAAAATATCTGAGTTACTTTTTGAAATTAGTAGCTCAAGTTAGGCTACATTGTTTTCCCATTTATTGACAGACACATGTCCCAATGTTGACAAAAACCGTAAGTGCAGAGGCGTTGTGTGTGAAAATGATGGTTATTGTAGTTCTAGACTAATGTGCATTTATTCATCTAACTTGCTCAAAAACAGATTCAGCATTCCTCAAAATGAATAAAAATCTGTGAAATGCAAAATCAGAATACTATGCAAACCTCCAATAACTAAATAGGCCAATGTTAAATAAAACAAATATATTTTTTATGCATTTAATCTTACTTTATTGACCAATGTACTTCCTGCTGACCTTCAATTATTCCGTTAAACCATAAGCAAAAGACTTAGATTTCTTTTGTTTTTATTGGTGAAGTAAGTGTTAAACTTTCTTCACCTGCATCCTATTCTTCTGTTATCCAGAACAGCAGCAGCTGAAAGGTTTGCGCCCTCTACTGTACAGGAGGGAATTTATCATGTCCTTCAGCCTTATCATTTTGGTGTGAAAGGGCCTTTATTACATTTGCTTAAAACTAGAACTTTTTTGTTATTTTAAAAAACAAAAACAAAAAACAGGCCCAGTCCAGGTGAGCAAAAGTAACGCAAAAGTAACACATAACGCATTACTTTTCTTAAAAAGTAACTGTAACGCAACTAGTTACTTTTTAAGGGAGCAATGCAATGTTTCAATGCATTGCTTCTAAAAGTAACTTTTCTCATGAAACCCTCTGTGTGAACAGATGTACTGATGTGGTGAATTGCGGGTTGTCTCGTGTTTCTTTCCTCCTCCGTATCTACACCTGTGCCCATGTTATGAGTTTAATCTTTTTTATTTGAAATAGCGTAATTCCCTTTGATTAAAAGGCTGTTTTAAGAGATTTAATACAACAGCATAGGCCTAGAACAGTCATGGAAATTAATAAAAACTTTAAGGGGACATCGGATGACCCTTTTAAAAAGATGTAAAATAAGTATCTAATGTCCCCTGAGTGTGTATGTGAAGATTTAGCTCAAAATACCCCACAGATCAATTTTTATAGCATGTTAAAATGGTCACTTTTGGTGTGTGAGAAAAAACATGCCTTTTTGTGTGTGTCCCTTTAAATGCAAAGGAGCTGCTGCTCCCCGCCTCATGCAACAACACTGTAAAAAAAAATTACATCCCCAAGTCAAAAATTTCAAGTGACCGATAACATCTAAATTTTTCAATTAGTCTGACGTATTATTTCTCATTGAGCCAATGTTAACAGACAAGAATTTCACTTGGGCCAATTGAAAAATTTAGATGTTATCGGTCACTTGAAATTTTTGATTTGGGAGGGTTAGAAATTTTTTACAGTGAACAAAACAGGACAATCTCATGCAATAAAGTGTCAGAAACTAAACTAGCAGTGTTCAGTTCAAACCGGAGTCGGACATGAATGCCTACAGAGCCAGAGAATATACGCTGCATGCAGAGAGAACAGGTATAGTTTAGTTTAATTATGTTATAACTTATGTTGTCATCTTACTTTTATCCACTATTAGTGGATAGTTGTACACGGTGTTCCCCAGGGTTCAGTTCTTGGGCCTCTTCTCTTCTCTTCATCATTTACATGCTTCATCTATGGTAACATTATCCATCATCATGGCTTTAACTTCCATTGCAATGCAGATGACACCCAACTTTACATCAGTTCTCAATGCAATGCTCCTTTCCCCACTATCTCCATATCAGCTTATATTGATGATATTAATGCTTGGATGACCAGTACTCTTCTCAAACTCAGCACTGATAAAACAGATCTACTACTTGTTGGTTCACCACAAATTACATCCTGTTTTTGTGTTGACAATGTTAATATTGCTGGAGGGTTCAACCTTCCACCACTGATAATTAATCGGTATATATTGGATAAACTGGCAAGAGGAGTGGAACACGTGCAAGAATTATAAGCTGTATGAAATTCATCCAGAAATTTCAAACAGACTTTTAATCACGCTAAAACTAAATCTGATCAAGTGGTTTTCACCAGATGTCGTTTAGGTCATACAAGTTAAGCTTTTTTGCTTAAAGGTGAAGAACTTTATGCATGTTTTGTAAGATTCCCCTTTCGGTTAAACATATTTTATTGGACTGTCCTGGGTTTAATACAAGTAGAATGCTCTTTAATGAAATTATTTCTCTTAAGGACTTATTTAGTAAGATTATGCCTGAAAAGGTTTTGGATTTTTTAGCATATGTTAATAATAAAATAAAATAAAAGTATTATATGAGTTGTTGTGTTGGTTTGCTTGGTTTTATTGTATTTATGTGATATCTGTATTTTTGTCATAACATTTTTGCCATGAAAATAGCCTTAGATGCTGACATGGAATTAAATAAAACAATCTATCTATCAATCCATCTGTTAAAAACCTCGGCATCATCTTTGATTCTTCTCTCTCCTTCTTTCCTCACATTTCCTTCCTCACTAAGTCTGCTTTCTTTCACCTTCGTAATATTGCTCGCTTAAGTCCGTTTTGAAATGTCACTGATGCTGAGACCCTAGTAAACAAACCGTAAACAAATCTACACAGACCTTATGCCTTTTTGGGGGGTGCTTAATAAACTTGTAAACTTAATATCTGTAAAACGACTCAGGTGAACTTAAATAAAGTGTGTGCTCTCCCTTTCATTACAGTATCGCTCCGGAGACTATAAGCCGGGTCACGAACAGTTGGTACTGATCCATTCTTGAGCAACAACTTTTTAGCAAAACCTGTGTCCCTTTTTATTGTCTTGTGTAAAATGGTTCGCGCAGAAATAAACGAGTTTAGTGGTGGCGCATTCCCTTCAAAAATAAACCTAATCCACTGCGTCTTCACTGGCTCTGGTGTCGGGAGTAAATGTTATAACTGTTATATTCACTCTTACATCCAACAACAAAACACCTGAGTTGCTTACGAGACATTCTTGTGTCATGTGTGGTCTTATTCAAATAGCTAGCTATATCTATAACCTCTGCAAATTGAGCTCGCTGGCTGGATGACACACTTTCAGACTCGGACTGCCCATAACAAACTGGCTGCGTGTTTACTTTTCAGCTTTTCTGAGCGGCAGAGGTGGACAGTAACAAAGTACATTTACTTGAGTACTGTACTTAAGTACACTTTTTGAGTATCTGTACTTTACTTGAGTATTATTTTTAACTTTTTACTTTAAAGCTGCAGTTGGTAACTTCTGTAAAAATGTATTTTTTACATATTTGTTAAAACTGTCATTATGTCCTGACAGTAGAATATGAGACAGATAATCTGTGAAAAAATCAAGCTCCCCAGGCTCCTCCCAGTGGTCCTATTGCCATTTGCAGAAATACACCGCTCCCGGTAAGAAACAACCAATCAGAGCCAGGAGGAGTGTCTTAGCAGTGTCAATCATGCTTGTGTACGCGCTGATCACACTCGCACAGCGCCTACAGTCGTTCAAAATCAAGACTGCCGGTGTGCCACAGCTGTGCTAATGGCGGACAAACAACTAAAACTGCCAATTTCTCGAGTGGCACCAGCTCATACAACAAAGACAGGTAAACGGAAAAAGACCGATGACGATAAACAAGCCCGTCGGAGCCCAATGACTCAGTGTCAAAGCTCTAGCCGCATAACATACAGATAAAATGTCACGCACTGTGCAAAGCAACAATAGAAACCTGCTAATTCACTGGCTTGTCATGTTGCTGAAATAATGTACTAGCAAACCTTATTTAGCATTACACATCGTTAGAATAATTACTTAGATACTGTAACGTTACCATTATTATCTTGCTAGCTATTTATAACTTATAGAAAGAGTGCAACGTTATGAAGTTACATTACATGTATTGCAAAATACGTAATGATTTGAGGACCAAGTTTGTAGTCAAAGTATGGGCAGGCCATAGTCAATGTAAAGCATATTGTTGATGTTTCGTCCCTACCAGTGAATGTGCGATAACTGTTTATCCGCCGTCATCAGTGTCCCTGCATGTTTACTAGCCTGCGCGTTCATGGGAGGCTCCGTTGTGGAGGGAGGGCTGTAGCGCAGCAGAGAGCGAGGGGGAGTGACCTGTGAGTTAGCTGTGCTTGTTCAAATTTTCAGGCTAAGTCAACGTTTTCTAAAAGCTCCCTACTGCAGCTTTAAACTTTACCAATGCTAGCTTGATAGTGAGTAGCCTACTAAAATACATCTTATTTGTTTATATTCATAATGATAAAGTCAGATTCTGACATGATGTCACTGCATGCACTGCGCTCCTCTCAGCTCGTCTCAGGTAAATAATGCGTCTTCCAGCTCAGCGGTCGGAGTCGCGCGTTCATGTGTTTTGGGGGCGTGGCTTTGGAAGGAGCCTAGAAGGGAGGGGGTGGAGTGAATGGAAATAATGAGCTGTCTTTAAAACAGTCGTGAGAGGTCTACAGACACTCGATTTTTATACTTTCTTTTTCAGAGTACTTACATTTTAATTATGTATTGATATATAAATAAAGTTTAAACAAATTTGGAAAAGAAGTTTTTTAGACAATTCCTACCTACCCAACCTTTAACTTCACTACATTTGAAAGACAAATATCATACTTTTTACTCCACTACATTTCTGTCAAGTTCCTTGAGTAGTGACGGACAAACATTGGATTTTGGTTGGAAATTAAAATCGGGTTGACGACAGAACCTTGCGTTGGATTCTGACATCAACCTGATTTCCATTTTCAACGTTGGGTTTGGTCTTCTAAATGCGAATGTTGTCATTGTTTTGGAGCACACTAGCTTGTACAACAGTAAGGCTTGGTGTGACGCTTCAGGAACATATGGGACAGGATCTTTGACCCTAGTATCTGACAGTTTGTGTCTTTGGTATAGAAACTTGACCAGCAGTGGGTCCCTTATCTATATGGGTCAAAGAAACAGCCGCTGGGAAGGAAGCTTGAAACAGGGTATAAAGGCTGCCCATCTCTTCCTGTCTGTGTCTCACTTGCTCCACAGCGTAACCATGTCACTTCTGTGTGGGCGACTGGGCCTATTCTTGCAAGAATAAATACTTTTAAATGATCATCTGATTCAGAGTGTCTCTTACGCAGTGATGATTGTTTAATGAGAAATTTTGCCACAACACACCAGAAACCTAACTAAATGCAAAAAAAGCTTTCAAAAAAGGGAAAATGTCATGATGTCTCGATGTCCCCTTTAAGTCACAAGTTCTATAGAGAAAATGCGGTTTTAGTTCTAAAATATTAGTTCCAATATATTAGTTATAAATGACAAAAATGGGAAATTAATTTGTCTAATATGAGGGAACCCTGTAGACTCTGCATGTGTTTTACTTTTAGGTGACTTTTGTAAATGTCATGATTTCTAATAAATAAGTTGGTGAAAGTGATTTCATGGTCACTTCCTGATGAAACTGAGAAGATGTCACATGTTCATACACTACTCGAGTGAGCTCCCGATGCAGCATCAAGAGAAGCCACTAACTTACACTCGATCCTGGTAAATGTTCATCAGGATGTGGATTTTCATTGTGTTTTTCATCAGTGTTAAAGGTAAGATTTCTAATACCTCATTGTTTTTCTTTTTCTTTCATTAGAATAGTTCTTTGTGCTCTCTGGTTGCTCTCTTACTGAAACACATTCAGTAGCTGGTACACTTTGCACTTATTTTTTTTAACCTTTTTTTTTACTTTTCTATTCTTGAAATTTGGTATTACTGCTAATATTTTTGGATCCTTTATGACCTTTATGTTTTTTCTTTCACTTTTGGGCATGTGAAATATCCACAACAAAAAAGTTTCATAGTAATAAACATGTTTAATAAAACTTGCTGTTCACATCAAAATGAACAATCACTGTCCGACAGTTTCATAGGGTAAATCTCGAAAAGCTCCCTTAATCATGAAGGTTAGTGTGTGTGTTGATGCACAAACTGTTAAGTAACTTTAAAAGCTTATCTTTTTCAAAAAAAAAAAAATTTCAATTGTAGTTTGAATAAATGGCGGAAGTTTGAAGTCTTTGATAAAATCAGTAGGTTGGTTGACCTCTTCCATGAAAATGAAAGTGGAAAAAAATAAAAATAGTTTGCGTCACTTTAACGGAAGGGTGATGATCTGAGAACTGGCTGCAGTAATGAACATTTCCTTTGTGGTTCAGAGGAAATCTCACCTACACTGAAAACAATCAAGGAAGTGGAATCATCTTCAAGACAGAAGTAGACCAAACAATCACTAAAACACTGCAAACTGTTAACCTTTAAATGGCACATATAATGTGCCTACATCTATTCAGTCTCTCTGTGTGTGTGTGTGTGTGTGTGTGTGTGAGTGTGTGTTTGGAAATTGCTTTTAAGTATATTTTATCATGCTTTTACAGTTTTTCCCTCTAGCAAGAGGCGATAATATAGTTTTTCTTGGTGGATACGGTCTTAGAAATTTGACTTGTATTGGTAAGGATACATGTCAAAATCTATTATATTTATTATAAATATCTATTATAGTTTATGACAGCTAGTGATATTCCTCATTTGTAAGTCACTTTGGATAAAAGTGTAATTGTTTAAATGTAATGTATTAATATATCAAAGCTGAGAAAGCAATCTTGAGCGAGGGGAACTTGTTAAATAAGATTATGATGTTCACACAACAACTTGAGAAAAGGTGAGAATTTTGTGGTTTTCACACACTTTTTCTGCACACTGATACAACTAAAATGAAAGCATTAAAGGACAAATAAACAGATTTATCCTCCATACATAGACAGTTTCAAATAAGAATAATTCTGTAAATAATACAGTAAAAATGTAAACATATTTTCAGACAACTCATACATTTTACAGTATAAAACTGTAATTTACAAATAAGAAATTTGTAATTTAAACCGGCAAAACCAACAACGCACACTGCTACTAAAATCTATTACCTTTAACATACTGACAACCTGAGGTAAAAGAGGAAGCCTCATGAAGAATCACGTAGAAGTAGCATTTCCACAAGCTGAATTACACTAGTACTGTAAAGAAGGTGCACAGAGTCATTAACGCAAACACAAAACACCATCATGGAAACACATGACACTAAAATAATGCAATGAACATTCATTAAACAACAGAAGATGTAACATAAACTTCTAAAAGCATTTTTTCCACTGTATATACAGGAACTTCCTGTTATTAACAGGTTTTTTTTTTTCATAGTGTTTTTACAATATTTTACAGTTAAAATTACACCATTTTTTTTTTTAATTACTTGCCATTTCAACTGGGAATATCTGCATCTGCAGCAGAAATGTGTCAGAAGTGATGTAGGGCTGTAGCCCCTATTATAATTGTTAGTTTTATTATTATTATTATTCCTCCCCAATGGGAGTCTATGGCAGCCCTATCAACGGAACATAGGAAAATGATGAAATTTGGCACACTTGTAGAGATGGTCATGAATAGTAATCTGACCAATTTTGGAGTCTCTAGGACCAAGTCTATAGCGCCACCACCAGTTAAAAAATGCACTTTTCTAAAAGTTTGAACCCTTTGTTCCAGACAATTTTATTTTAGTTAACCCAATTCTTCATGCTAATTATTTAGCAATTGTAATTGTATTTGTCTTGCTTTCTGAAGAATAAGAAACAAATGATTTAATGCATTTTCATATTGTTTCAGGTCTGGTGAATGGTGAGTGGGATAAGACAGTGATCGAGGGAGACGTTCTGACTCTACATGCCGAAGAAAGACCGAAGAAAGACACTGAGACAGTGTGGTTTTTTAACAGAGGCCATTTTACCACTCGTATAGCACAGATGAATAAGGGAACAGTTACATATTTTGAACAGGGACTTTCTGGCAGATTGCATCTAGATCAAGAGAATGGATCACTGACCATTAGGAATATCAGTACCAGTGATTCTGGTTTTTATAAAGTATCTCTCACCATGAAGTTATATATCTCTGAGACGAAGTACAATGTTAATGTGTATGGTAAGTTGCAGCTGCTACACATTAATTATACATTACATTATTATAATTTGTTGTAGATACTTGGGTTAGTTCACCTAAAAATGAACATATCATTAATTACTCACCCTCATGTCGTTCCAAACCCGTCAGACTTTCGTTCATCTTCGCAACACAAATGAAGATGTTTTTGATGAAATCTGAGAACTTTCTGTCCCTCCATTGACAGGTACGCAACTACCACCTTGATGCTCAAAGTTTATAAAGAGTTTATAAAGAGATCGGAAAACTAATCCATATGAATTGAGCGGTTTAGTCCAAATTTTCTGAAGAGACTCAATCGCTTTATATGAACATATTTAATTTAGGCATGTATTCACATAAACATTCTTCAACTCACACATTAGTTATGATAAACAACCTCAAGTATGCTCGCCTGACATGCAAGAATCAGTGAGATTCATTCTCGTGTTACGCAGCATGTTTGAGCTTCAGTAAGAACCAATGAGGTTAATTCTCGTTTTACGCAGCATGTTTGAGCTTCAGCAAGAACCAATGAGGTTCATTCTTGTGTTACGCAGCATGTTTGAGCTTCAGCAAGAACCAATGAGGTTAATTCTTGTGTTACGCAACATGTTTGAGCTTCAGCAAGAACCAATGAGGTTCATTCTCGTGTTACGCAGCATGTTTGAGCTTCAGCAAGAACCAATGAGGTTAATTCTCGTTTTACGCAGCATGTTTGAGCTTCAGCAAGAACCAATGAGGTTCATTCTTGTGTTACGCAGCATGTTTGAGCTTCAGCAAGAACCAATGAGGTTAATTCTTGTGTTACGCAACATGTTTGAGCTTCAGCAAGAACCAATGAGGTTAATTCTCGTGTTACACAGCATGTTTGAGCTTCAGCAAGAACCAATGAGGTTAATTCTCGTGTTACGCAGCATGTTTGAGCTTCAGCAAGAACCAATGAGGTTAATTCTTGTGTTACGCAACATGTTTGAGCTTCAGCAAGAACCAATGTTCAAGTTCAAGTTTGTTTATTTCTAGAGCACATTTACTTCTGGTTTTTGGCCGACCAAAGTGCTGTACAATAATCACGACAAAATACATAATGAACCAACAACATCACTATCAACAGTCAATTATGGTGCATTAAATGATAAGTTCAAGTAAATTACACGTTAAAAGCTAATCCAAACAAATATGTTTTTAGTGCTGTTTTAAACTCGGACAAAGTGGAAGCCTTTTTAAGTTGGATAGGAAGATTGTTCCATAGAGTGGGGCCCACCACTTCGAAAGCTCTATTTCCCCTCTTTTTCAAGCGGGTTCTAGGAATACGAAGGAGGGATTTGTTTCCTGATCTCAGTTCTCGATTTGAAGTATATGGGTGGAGTAAATCCGATAAGTAAGATGGTGCAAGATTATTTAAGGATTTGTAGACTAGCAATACAATTTTATAGTTGATTCTATATTGAACCGGTAACCAGTGAAGGGATCTCAAAAGCGGTGTCACATGATCAAACTTTTTGCCTCCTTTCAAAAAACGTGCTGTTGCATTCTGAACAACTTGTAATCTTGAAATTTGATTCTTAGAAATCCCATAATAAAGAGAGTTGCAATAATCTAGCCTGGATGTTATAAAGGCGTGAATAGCAACTTCTAGAGAAGCATTAGATAGGAAAGATTTAATTTTGGAAAGAGAGCGCAGATGAAAAAAACTAGAGCCCACTACCGAGGCAATTTGCCTATCAAATTGTAAGTTGTTGTCAATTACAACACCTAAATTACGAACCTTTGGTAAAACAGTGAAATTTAAAAGATCAAGGTTAGGTAAATATTGTCTTCTTTGTTCGGAGGGACAAAAAACAATAGCTTCCGATTTATCTGAGTTCAGAAAAAGAAAGTTTTTTGAGAGCCATGCCTTTACATCATTCAAACATGCTGATAAATTACTAACAGCATTCTCATTACTGCTGGTCAAAGGCAGATAAACTTGCATATCATCAGCGTAACAATGGAAGGCTATATTATGTTTCCTAAAAATGGATCCCAAGGGAAGTAAATATAAAGAAAACAGAATGGGTGCAAGAACAGATCCCTGTGGTACGCCACAGGATAACTTGCGTAATGATGAAGTAAAATTTCCAATTTTGACAGAAAAAGTTCTGTTTGTTAGGAAGGATTTAAACCAGTTTAACACAACCCTGCCTAAACCCACATAGGACTCCAGTCGGGAGATGAGAATTCCGTGATCGACAGTATCAAACGCTGAAGACAAGTCCAGCATGATTAAAATGACAGAAGCTCCCGAATCAGTAATCATTAAGATGTCATTTAAGACTCTAACAAGGGCCGTTTCAGTACTATGTAATGATTTGAAACCTGATTGAAAGATCTCATATATACGATTTGTGGATAAGAAAGACTGAAGTTGCAGAGAGACAATTTTTTCCATCACCTTAGAAATAAACGGAAGGACAGACACAGGGCGAAAATTTGCTAAGATAGATGTATCAAGTGTGGATTTTTTTAGCACTGGAGTCACTGTGGCCCTTTTTAAGCTATCAGGGATAATCCCTGACTGCAAGCATTTATTAAGTAAAGTTACAAGGCCAGGTCCTACAATATCAATTAATAACTTCAGATAGCGGGGGTGCATAGTGTCAAGGGGACTAGAAGAGGTTTTTAGTTTTAAAACTATTTCTTTTAATGAGTCTAAGGAAATAGAATTAAAAGTAGTCCAAGAAGCCAATGGACTCATAGAGCTCAAATTATCATCACTGGTATCTTGTATTTGAACTCTTAGATTTATAATTTTAGTCTCGAAGTAATTTAGAAAATTTTCACATAATGCTTTAGTAGGATTACGGAAAGTCTGTACAGGGGGATGTAATACTGAATTAATAATCGAAAAAAGAACTCTAGGAATTTGATGATGCTCCTCGATCAGATTCGAAAAATAAAGAGACTTGGCCTTCTTAACTGCACTCTGATATGTCCATAGACATTCTTTAAGTATGGTCAAGGATATTTGAAGTTTGTCTTTCTTCCATTTTCTTTCTGCTTTCCTACATAATTGTCTCAGGGAGCGAATATCTTGATCCAACCAAGGCTCAGCTTGACGTTTCGGCTTTAGCAACCTATAGGGTGCAACAGCATTTAAAATCTCCAACCATACAATGTTTAAGGATTCAAGATGTTGCTCAACATCTAGATCTAATAATAAAGATTCATAGGACACTGAGGAAGTGATTTCATTATAACGTTCAGTGAAAGCCTCGCAAAATCGCGGTGAATACACTCGAACCTGTTTTAAATCAGAGATAGTTATGTAAGGCATAGCTGGAAGAGCCATTTTAAATATAATAGGAAAATGATCAGAGATGGGTAATTCAATCACTTCAGTATCAGTTATTGAGAGTCCAAAAGACAATATTAAGTCCAACATATGACCACGGTTGTGTGTGGGTTCTTTAACCCACTGCACCAGATTAAAAGAATCAATACTATTCAAAAACTCCGATGCTAAGTGATCCGAAGCACAACATACATGTACATTAAAATCACCTAACAATAAAATCCGATCATAAGTAATAATTAAATCCCCAACAAGCTCAGTGAATTCTTCCATAAAGTCCTTCGTCAGATGCGGAGGCCGATATATTAAGACTAAGACAATAGGTTGAGTCCAGTCAAGTATTAATAGTTGAACTTCAAAGCTTGTAGGGTTAATGGAGGGTAGCATTTGGCAGCATGCTCCGAAACTTTCTTTAGCAATAACAGCTAACCCTCCACCCCTACCAACTGGACGGGGAGAGTTATAAAAACAATAGTCATTTGGAACAAGTTCAGAGTACGGGCTCAAATCTCCTACCTTCATCCAGGTTTCGGTAATAAACATAAAATCAAGATTGTTAGATGTTATAAAATCATGTAAAATAAATGTCTTATTGACCAAGGAGTGAGCATTGATCAGTGCCATTTTAGGAGAATGCAGAATGCTGTACGGAGCTGAAGCTTTCCTCAGAGGGCGAAGATTTGAAGAATTTACTCCCGTCGGACGAAGTCGAATAATAATCCGAGTGTCGGAATCCTGTAGTAGTCGAACCGGGAGGTTGGGAGAAGCAAGAGAGTTAGTCTGAATATATGTGAGCCAACGAAATGTCGGGACCGGCGTATATTGAACCGGGGAGCTGATCAGATCCTCGGTCCATGGCCGAGACGTAGAGATCTTACGGAGACCACCTCGCAGATAGATCTTTAGACTGACCAGTTTTCCGCTGCGTTTCCCACGTCTTCTCCGACGTTTCCTCGGGATAACATCCAATGGCCAACGGCGAAGAAAATCTGGAATGCCCCCGAGAGTGCTCCTGTAGGTATTATCTGCGAAATCCCCCAATTCCGCATCAAAGCCATCCATGCAACAACTGCGAATATCCAGGAGTGACTGACGATCATAAACAACAACAGGCTCCGTATGATATAAGGGTATAAAAGCACATAAAAACAGCCAAATATAAAACAAAGTAGGGAGTGATAGACGGCATGCCACTCGCACAGGCGCCATCTTGGAAAAACTTCTGTTAGGAAAGGAATCCAGATCATCAATGAATGAGGTTCATTCTTGTGTTACGCAGCATGTTTGAGCTTCAGCAAGAACCAATGAGGTTAATTCTCGTGTTACGCAGCATGTTTGAGCTTCAGCAAGAACCAATGAGGTTCATTCTTGTGTTACGCAGCATGTTTGAGCTTCAGTAAGAACCAATGAGGTTAATTCTCGTGTTACGCAGCATTTTTGAGCTTCAGCAAGAACCAATGAGGTTCATTCTTGTGTTACGCAGCATGTTTGAGCTTCAGCAAGAACCAATGAGGTTAATTCTTGTGTTACGCAACATGTTTGAGCTTCAGCAAGAACCAATGAGGTTCATTCTTGTGTTACGCAACACGTTTGAGCTTCAGCAAGAACCAATGAGTTCATTCTCGTGTTACGCAGCATGTTTGAGCTTCAGCAAGAACCAATGAGGTTCATTCTTGTGTTACGCAGCATGTTTGAGCTTCAGCAAGAACCAATGAGGTTAATTCTCGTGTTACGCAGCATGTTTGAGCTTCAGCAAGAACCAATGAGTTCATTCTCGTGTTACGCAGCATGTTTGAGCTTCAGTAAGAACCAATGAGGTTCATTCTCGTGTTACGCAGCATGTTTGAGCTTCAGCAAGAACCAATGAGTTCATTCTCGTGTTACGCAGCATGTTTGAGCTTCAGCAAGAACCAATGAGTTCATTCTCGTGTTACGCAGCATGTTTGAGCTTCAGCAAGAACCAATGAGTTCATTCTCATGTTACGCAGCATGTTTGAGCTTCTGCAAGAACCAATGAGGTTCATTCTCATGTTACGCAGCATGTTTGAGCTTCAGCAAGAACCAATGAGGTTCATTCTCATGTTACGCAGCATGTTTGAGCTTCAGCAAGAACCAATGAGGTTCATTCTCGTGTTACGCAGCATGTTTGAGCTTCAGCAAGAACCAATGAGGTTCATTCTCGTGTTACGCAGCATGTTTGAGCTTCAGCAAGAACCAATGAGTTCATTCTCGTGTTCCGCAGCATGTTTGAGCTTCAGCAAGAACCAATGAGGTTCATTCTCGTGTTACGCAGCATGTTTGAGCTTCAGCAAGAACCAGTGAGGTTCATTCTCGTGTTACGCAGCATGTTTGAGCTTCAGCAAGAACCAATGAGGTTCATTCTCGTGTTACGCAGCATGTTTGAGCTTCAGCAAGAACCAATGAGTTCATTCTCGTGTTACGCAGCATGTTTGAGCTTCAGTAAGAACCAATGAGGTTAATTCTCGTGTTACGCAGCATGTTTGAGCTTCAGTAAGAACCAATGAGGTTAATTCTTTGATTCTTCTCAAATTAATTGAGCTTCTGTTTATGTTTACTGATCAATGTTTATAAGTGAATAAAAGCCTAAATTGAATCTGTTCATCATTTAAAGCGATTGTGTCTCTTCAGAAATGTTGGATTAACCGCTCAATTGATATGGATTAGTTTTACGAAAGCGTCAAAGTGGTAGTTGCATAGCTGTCAATGGAGGGACAGAAAGCTCTCAGATTTCATAAAAAAAATCTTCATTTGTGTTCCTGAGATGAACGAAAGTCTTACGGGTTTGGAACAACATGAGGGTGAGTAATTAATGACAGAATTTTAATTTTTGGCTGAACTACCCCTTTAATGAACAAATCTCATTTGGTTTCTGCAAAATGGGCTTATTAAAAGATGCACGTTTCCTCTTGTCCTAAAGCACCTGTCTCTGTACCTGCTATTGAGTGCAAATCATTGGTTATTGTCGACCAATCTTCAGGTGAGTCTTTTAAATCAGTTCATTCAGATGCCATCTTAGTTGTCTTTTAGGTCCCTCTCCTGACCTCTTTGCTTATCATTGCTGGGCGAAAGGGGCAGGGATTTGTTTAGGTGTCATTAAAGACATACTGACAGAATAAAGAATTCCTGAACTTTAACATTGAAATGTAACCTATACAAATCAATCTACCAGGTACTTTAAAGCAGCCTCGAGCATCAGAGGAAATATGCTCTGCGATCTGCTCTGTGAGAAATGATCAAGACATGTCCATCTCATGGTATAAAGGGAGTGAAATTATGAACCAGACCAGCAATCCTGATCTCAACATCATCCTCAGTTTACCATTAGAGCTTCATTGTAATGATTCAGAGATCTACAGCTGCATGACTGCAAATCCAGTGAGCAACAAGAGTGTCCGTCTTCACATGAAAGAGATCTGCCAACGACAAGGTATGGAAACTCATTTACCACAAAACTCTCTTCCTGCCACAGTGACCTATGTGCAGTTTCTGTTTTTCCACAAACAAAGACATATGTTGAGACAAAAGATGTTTATGAATAAGTCTCTTCTCTTTCAGATTGTCTGGATCATTGTTGCGGCACTCTGATTCGACTGGTTCTGTCTGGTCTGGTGGGAATCGCCACAGTTGTATTTCTGGTTGATTATGTGAGGATCTGCTCAGTTCAGAGAAGAGCTGCTGCTTCTGTGTAATGATACTTTCATGAGAATTTGGTGGGTGTGAACTAGACATAGACTGTAAATAGGTGTGAACTCAAAAAGTTGAGGTGTAAAAAGCACCTTATTTATTCCTCAGTTGTTACTTTGGATGGTATCTGCTAAAATGATATGTATGTGTGACCAGTATGCTTTGTAAGTAGGTTGCATAAAATGCACACAAACCTTTATGTACATACTAACCTAAATATATTTGTGTATATAATTAATACATTAATTTGTATGTTTGACTGTTATAATCATTAATAATGTATTAAAGGGTACAAAACTTTAATAGCTTACGGTTACTTTTGTCCAGTGTTTCAGAATAAAAGCGCTATTTAAAATAGAATTAGCAAATCCAGGCTTTTTAATCAATATGAATTATAAACAATATGTATTTTACCCTCGTCAATGTGTTTAATTAATTCAAAGTCGATTAAAGTTTCCTCAGTTTAATTATTCATGTATAAAAGATAATCCATAACGCTGCTTTAACAATAAACCGAAGCCCACGCGACATCTGTTACTTTTCTCATCAGTAATCCGTATGAACCAATCGCTGTGGTTTATGATTACTAGATGAGGCACTTTTAAAAACGTATTACATATAGAAATACGTAGCGAATTTTCATGTTTTTGACATATTTAAATCTGTACAATGAGTAGATTCGAAAGATTATACTCGTTCCCATACAAACATCCTCAGTGAACACAAAACCAAGCTGATATTTGAACGAGGCTCAATTGAGAATCGGTTCTCCGGTCCATCGAGCGCCGCCTGGTGAAATAACGACGTAACGGAATAAACGGACTTTTGATCGATTGGAAGGGCGGGTTCCAGGACAGCGTCTTTGATGACGTGTTGGCGTGAAGATGGCGGAAGTTCATTCCTGATCTGAGCCGCCGGAGTCGCTTGGTACGGATTCTGGAATAAACTATTTCAGGACGGATCGGTTCGGCTTCACGTCTCACATCTGACCCAGAGACAGATTCGGGTAAGGAACGGTCATCTGATCGAGGCTGTGTCGTAGTTTACCGTCTGTGGATGTGCTTATCTGTGTACATTGCGTTACAGTGACACTGAGTCGTGTTGACAGGTTAACTAATCACTTTGACTGTTTCAATCTCATATAAATAGCTCGTGTTAGACAATGAGAGTCAGAGGGGATCAACAACGTGCCTGGATATGTATCTGTGGGTTTGTAGTTTCTAGTCATGATCGGGTCATGTATGATGAACACATGTGGCATGTTTAATACCCTCATGTCAGATGTTCGGCTTCGAGTTTGTTGTTGGTTTTGGTTTCAGCTGATTTGATGATTTAAATATTTCCCAGCTAAACAGGTTTGACCTGAAGCTGCTCACCTGTCCTCCATTATTATTAGCTGTAAAATACCGCGGTATATCCCTAGTTACTACCGGTTTTTATTTGTGATTAGCCAGCACTGTCATCCAAAACAGAATGGTAATACTATGGTACTTTGATATGCCATGGCATGGTATTAATATGACCATGGTAATTACGTCAAAGTGCTTCCTAGATCAGGAGTTTTCAATCTTTTATATGTCACTGACCCCCAAAATAGGATCATCCTAAAATCCAAAGGGCAGATACATTATTTTCTGTGTATAAAAACAATAACACAGTGAAAAATGCACATTATCAATGTACAAAATATAGATTTTTTTATTATATTACATTATTTCATTTTTCTTCTACTTGTAGATGTGTTTTTTTTAATTCAAATAAAATGTTTTATTGTATTACCAAGCCTATTTAAATCAAAAATGTATTTATTTAGTTAGTTACTTTTTCACTTTAAATACTTTTTTATTTAGGCCTATTCATTATTTTTATTTATTACTTTTTTCACATTTATTTCTACACCGCTTTTCCTATTTGTATTTATTTTAATCAAGTTTAATTTATTTGAATGTTTCTTTATTAATTTAAGTTAGATGTATTTTATTAATTACATTTTCATCAAATTATTTGAATAAAATAAATTTATTTATTTACTTTAACTTAAATTTACACTGCCTTTTATTATTTTTATTTATTTATTCTAATCTAATTTATTCTAATCTAATATATTCAATAATGTTATTTAAATTAAATAATAATTAGTTAATGCATTATAACTAACATGAACTAACAATAAGCAATAGTGTCTTACAGCATTTATTAACCTTTGTTAGTGTTTTTGGATGTTAATGAATTTTAATGTTCATTTATGTTAACAGATAAAACTGTAAATCATACAAATGTGGTAGTAAAATGTTGAGATTAACATGAACTAAGATTAATAAATGCTGTTCATTGTTAACTAATACAGTTTTTTTTCTTTATTTATTTAAATAGCACAAATAAACACAACAAGAGTTGACCAATGTGCTTTACAGAGTAAAAGTCTAGTTAACTGATGTCAACAATTGGATCTTTATTGTAAAGTGTTACTGGAAAAAAAGGCTTTATTACCTGATTAATACATCAAACAATTGTTTACCAAAATAATCATTAGTTGCAAACCCAGATTTGATTATAAAATGCAGTCACAGCCATGTGGTAAATTAAAGTGCCGTGATATCAACATCTAACAGTGCGTTTCTTTGGCTTAAAAACTGCATTGCTATGCGGTTGCTAGGGTGTTCTGCATGGTTGCTAGGTGGCAGATCTCTGATACACAATATCTCTCGGGTTCTTCTGTGTGCTTTTTTTTTTTTTTGTCGTCAGAAACCCTCCCTCCCTCTCCTCCTCCTGACAGGTAGCCCCGCCCCCAAACTCACGCTATTGGTCGAGTCAGAAGTTGACATGTCGAGTCACTCAAAGCGTCACAGAGTGTTTGACTCTTCAGGTACTCAAACCTACAAATGATTAACATCTAGTTGACTGAACATTACAGACAGTGTTGGTGTTGAGAAGACGACACACTTCACCTTTAAGAGGGAATATCAGCTTTGGTTTTCCAGTGCAGATTCTCTCTATAAAGGACTATAAAAAAGGATCAAATGTCAGTCGTAATCTCTAACCTGGAGATGTAAAAACGTGTGCGATTCCTCTGGGTTCGGCCCGTCTGCTTGTTATTGAGGCTCGACACACGATCAGTGATGAATAATTAACCCAGAGATCAGCTGGAGTGAAAGTTTATTCAGATCTTGTGTGAGACACACGTGAGCGTCTCGGTTTGATCTCGGATGAAGCTCTGTGATGTAACCGGAGGAGAAGCGGCGCCTGTAATCTGGGATCTCTTTACAACACAGAAAGAAAACTATCAACACTTTCATTGCTAGTGTATGAAAGCGCAATCTAATGTTTTCCACTTCTCCAAAGATATTGCAGTGATTGTGGATTTTGTTTCATCATTGTGGAATATGGTGAGCTTGATTTGTTTCAGTTCCTTTGTCATGTTTGGATATTATAGCCTATATTTTCTTTGGAAAAAATTACATAATTTCTTTTTTTCCGTCATCCAATCTGACCTAGTTTACCTACTCTTTTTCTTTCTTTTTTTTTCTTTTTTTTTTACTTGATTTTGACTGTTTTACTTCTTCCATTAAACATTTGATTCTATCTGGTGATAATAATAATGGTTCCTCTAAATAATTAAGCTTTTTTAAAATAATTTCTGAATACATCTACTGAAAATTGTCAAAAGTCTGACATATCTTTAATATTTTTTTATATAATAGGCAAGGCAAGTTTATTTATATAGCACATTTCATACACAATGGCAATTCAAAGTGCTTTACATAGAAGAAATAAAAAAAAATAAGAATAATTAAAACAGTTTAATAAAAGAGTAACATAATAAATGTTAGTCTGTTTTTTTAGAAAAGAAATTAATACTTTTATTCATCAATGATGCATTAAATTGACCGTGACCATAATGATATTTATAACTTAAATGCTGTTCTTTTGAACTTTTTATTCATCAAGGAATCATGAAAACAAATGTTTCCACTAAAATATGATCAGCACAGCTATTTTTATCATTGATAATAATCATAAATGTTTCTTGAGCAGCAAATCATCATATTAGAATGATTTCTGATGGATCATGTGACACTGAAGACTGGAGTAATGATGCTGGAAATTCAGCTTTGATCACAGGAATAAATTACATTTTTAAATATATTCACATAGAAAACAGCTGTTTTACATAATATTTCAAAATTTTTACTGTATTTTGGATTTTTTTTTAAAAAGCAGCCTTGGTAAGCGGAAGAGACTTTATCTTCACACCATCTTCCAAAAAATGAAGAGATGTTAAAGTGTCTTTGAAGTTATATTTTAGTTTGCATGACGAGACAGTTTTGCTTTCTTATGTCACCAGCTTTATATATGCAACTTTGCTGCATAACGAATGCATAAAAGTGACAAATGAATGCAAATAGATGGTGACAATCATGACATTAAACATTTGGGTCGGATTTACATACAATTTTTTCATTGTTTTAACCGCTTGAGGGACTAATGTTAGCGTTCTCTCAGCCTCGACTGCAAACATACTGCTGTTCTCCACTAATGCAGCATCTAGTCAACAAATTAATTAATTGCTGTATAATGATATGAAAACACATACTGTATAACATACTGTCTGTTTTAAATCCATATCTGAAGTGCAGCGCAGCCTCGCATGTCAAAACAAACTCCACGAGGCGTCAGTGATGGGTTTATTTGGCCTCTAGATGGCGCTCTCGTACTGTATAATGACAGCAGACGCTTCTCAGCCGCTCCAGCAACGGACGCAACACGGAAATACCATCAGTGTGGACTTTTGCACATAATCGATTGTTCCAGCAATCGGTTATCACTTATCAGTGTCGATTAATCAGCAAAACCAATCAATCGGTTGACCTGTAGTTTTTTGTGAGATTCATGGCTTCAGATCTATGAAAGACACTTGAGGCCCATTCACAACAAGGACGATAACAATAAAGATAACGATAAAGATATAGTTCTAAGAATCATTCTCAACATTAAAGGGGTGGTATAATGCCCTTTTCACAAGATGTAAAATAAGTCTCTGATGTCCCCAGAGTGTGTGTGTGAAGTTTTAGCTCTAAATACCCCACAGATATTTTTATATAGCATGTTAAAATTGTCATTTTTGAGAGTGAGTAAAAACGAACAGTTTTGTGTGTGGGGTTTGGTTTTGGGTTTGTGTCTGTTCCTTTAAATGCAAATGAGCTGCTGCTCCCGGCACAGGGGGCGGAGCTACAACAGCTTGCACTCACACAGACATGCTCTGAAAATTTCAAAAACTTTTAGCCTTTAATGTTCAAACCGGAGTCAGACAAAGATGGAGAGACTCGAGAAGAAGTGACAACATGTAGAAGCAACAGGACGTCTCTGAATGGTTAGTTGATGAATTTATGTAGCTTATGTGTAGTTATCTTCTAGTCATTGATTAGCATATTCTTCATGATAATCTATAAATCGCGCTCCCGGGGAAGGGGTTTATGTAAATTTTAGGGTTAGTGATGTCACTAACCTAGGAGGAATGTTGTGTAGTCTCTACCAGCCGTTTGTTGTAGTCCTTAAAAAGCGATTTCTTTAAAAGCAAATATCTCCCTTTGCTTTGAACTTTGAGCGTTGTAACTTTGCAGATGTTGTTTATGCTCAAACAGCAACATTACACACTAACTAAAGTTAGACAAGTGAAATCATAATCAACCACCCCTTTAAAGAATAGCAGAGTCCACACCACAGCTATAACCATAACGGCACAGAGAAACGATATGGTTGGAATCCCTTTCAGAACGATGTTATCCAGCTGATGAACGATAAAAACACTGACAGCCAATCAGAATCCGTCCTGCTGTAACGAGCTCGAGACAAGCAAGCGCTTAGAATAAACAGAACGATATCGTGCGCTGGTGTGGACGCTGATATAGTTATCTTTATAGTTATCGTTCTTGGCCTTTACACGGTAAATTGCAGAACTGTATATTGCTTTGTCTGATGCTTTATATCCAACCAAGCAGGGTTATCACATCTGAAAGATGCAGACATGTGTGTGTTCCTGGTCCAGAATAACCAGCAGTGCATTATTAATAATATCTGTGTGTTGTGTATCTCACAGGTGTCAGCGTAGCTCTATGTCATGGCCTGCAGTGTCGCTAAAGCAGGTCCTACTAATGGCTTCCCGATGAAAGCACAGCTGCAGATCATGGGTATGTTTGCATGTGTTTCCACCTGTCATAATCTGACACTTCCTCATCAGCTGACCGACCCAACGCTGGACTTCAGTCCCAACACTTTAATATATGCCTGTATTTCACTTCTATAATACTGCACTGGTCCCAGTCTCTACTAGCTCTAATAAAAGCCCACAAAATAAAGTTTATTTTTGCTTGAATTCACTGTTGATCTCCAAACTAAGGACACTATCTTCAGGAAATGTGCATGACTGTTAATAATAAGTTAAGCAATACTAAAAATGTTAATACTTATTTTCTGTATCGAAAGTTATTCAACTTCCTGATAGTTTTAATACGTTAACTTATTCTTTCTGTGGTTTTGCTGAATTGCATTAAACACTAAACTACTGAACAATATCACTGGGATGATTTTTGTCAGACTGTGACCGATCAAGAAAACATGTAAAGTAACTGCCAAGTAAAAACATCTTATTTTGGAAATGTTAAATTTTTTTAATGGCAAATATGTTTGTTTCCGTTAGCACAGAAAATGTCTTGACCTCTTGCTCATATAGTGATCATAATATCTCATGCTTTCTGAATAGGAGCCGTTATTTTACAATTTGTCTTTTAAATTATATTACTAGTATTAGTTTTTTTTTTTTAATTATCAGTTGGCTGAGATATATTTATTATTTAAAAAAATTAATGTTTCATTATAACACAAAAAAAAATAGGATTTTAATCAAGTTTTATTAAAATTAAAAGTTCTATAATTTTTAAAGGGTTATAAACAGTTTTATTTACATGCATGTTTTATTAAACATTTTGTGCTTAAAAACATTTTGATTAAAGGGTCTGATAATAAGTGATTTATCACATTTTCTCTGAAGTCACTTTATAATATGCAAATTTGTGCTTTTTTTTTTTTGCACATTATTTTTAATAGGTACCGACCTGTAATTTTACATTAAGCCTTTAAAATATATTACCGGTAATTATCAGGAGTTTATTTTTATTTTTTATTTTTTATTTATGATATTTCAAAAAACATTATTAAAAAAATTAAAAAAGTTTTATTATAAAATAAAAAGTTGTATTAAAATAAAAAGAAAAAAAAAGGGCTATAAACATGTTTATTTACACGTTTTTGTTTTATTAAAAAATATTGTTACAAATTTAAAAAATAAGTTTTATTATATTCCCCCCCCCACATTCTCTCTGGACTCTACGTCACTTTTATAATAATATGCATATTTTTTGCACATTATTTTGGATGTGTACAGACCTGTAATTTTACATTTAGCCTTTAAAAATATTACTGGTAATTAATTATCAGAGGACTTTTTCTAATTAGCAATTCATGAGACTTTATTTAAAACATTGTTAAAAAAATTTAAATACAAAAGTTTTGCTATAAACCTGTTTATTTACACGCATTTTTTATTCAAAATATTATTTAAAAATGTAAAATATAAAAATGATTTATTAGAATTTAAGATTAGAATTAGAATTAGATTTTTTTTTTAATAATATGCAGTTTGTGCATATTTTATGTACATTATTTTTAAACCATTTGTTCCAAAACAAGGTATTTTCAAGATTTTAGCCCATTCCCCTTTAGTTCCTCCTCAATAACAGCAGCTTTTCTAATGTTTAGGGTCACCTGTGTTTTTGCAGAAATCCGTCATAAATCATGGCGTGTTGTTTTGACCATGTGTTCTTCCTGTTTGCAGTGATCTCTGCCAAACTCAAGGACAACAAGAAGAACTGGTTCGGGCCGAATCCGTACGTGGAGGTGTGTGTGGACGGCCAGTCCAAGAAGACAGAGAAATGCACCAACACAAACTCGCCCAAGTGGAAGCAGTCGCTCACTGTGTGAGTGTGCTTTACCTTCAGTACCAGCACTAACAAGTGTGTGTGTGTGTGGCAAACACAGGCTTAACCAGCACATTGTTATGTGCCTCAATTCTCTATTAAATGCGTTTATCCTCCCGCCGTGAAGTGATTAAGAGTGACGTCAGTACTGACTGCATTATCAGTGGTGTTTGTCAAGTCAAGCGGTTGTGTGATCACCACTCTAGCACTAAGTATCAAGGTTGAGTGTGTTTTCCTCCTCTCTTGTGTTTCTGTACATCTGTAGTTTTCCAGGTTTGTAATTTCTGTGTTGTGTGTATCCACCAGGATCGTCACTCCGTTCAGCAAGCTGATCTTCCGTGTGTGGAGTCACCAGACGCTGAAGTCTGACGTTCTGCTGGGCGTGGCCACACTCGACGTCAGCGAGACGCTCAAGTCACATGACATGAAGAGTGAGTTTCTGTGCTCCGCCCACATTTACCACATCAAAGAGCGCAATTATTATCCATCATCAGCGTTTGTAGCCTGAGGTCGAGTTCTAGATTCACCTCTTGTTTTATTTTTAAGGAAATGGAAATCATTTTTGTTGTCAGAAAACTGTTTCCATGTTTCATGTTTATCAGCTTCGACAGGAATTATAATATTGGACAGACAAGATTAGTATGTGATTTTATCACACTATGAAATTAAATGAATCATGTTAACGTGTTGTGCATATTTTAAACATAAACTTAAAAAGATAATAATAATACAGATATAGATATAATTTCCATTATTTAATACACGTATTATTTTAATATATATATATATATATATATATAGTGTCACATCGATTAATCACATTAACATAAAAGCTTGTACATATATACGTATATATATTTTGTATATGTTAAGTTAATGTGTAGTCTGTTAATTTGTAATGTAATTTTTTTTATATATTATTAATGTATATTTATATATTATGTATATTTATTATTTATTTTTACAGTGTAACAATTATATAATGTAGATTTATTTAATCGCATAATATTGTATAAAATTGTTAAATTATATTTATAAAATTTAATATAAATGTAATATAAATATAATGTTTATTAAAATAATAAAAATATTAATAATTTTTAGTCATTCAGAAATTTAAAATGTAAATAAACATTTCTAATGTAAGTAATACATAAAAAATATAATATAAATTAAATAATATAATATAAACAAAAATAATCATTCTAATAAATCACCTTTATAAAATCTAAATTTGTATATCATTGTATAATCTAAATGTTTATATTATGTATCATTTGCATGATATACATACTATATATATTTGAATAAATCATACAATAATGTTGTTATATATATATATATATATATATATATATAATGTAATTATTTTAATGTCAATATCAATATTTTAATGTTTATTGATTTGTGTTGTTTTGCCCAGTCTGCGAGGTTGTGCAGACGCTGCAGTTGTGCGCAGACCAAGATCAGGCTGATAACATTGGCGATCTGTCCGTGTGTTTGGACGGTCTGCAAGTGGATCCCGATCTTTTCCAGTCGGCCGAGGCCAACAACCAGAGTCAGTCACTCTATTCCTTTCAATAACAATGCTATTTTAATATTTCACACTGAAAAGATCACGAATGGCTAATGTTATTTTTTTTCCCCAGGTACTTTAAATGGCGAGTTGGAGCTTAACGAAGACTCGAGCAGAAGGTATCTTCATATCATTCAATAATTAACTAGTGTAAATGAAGAAATGATTGTCTTCCTAGTGTTTCCTTTGTTGTTATTGTGCTGATGACAGTGTGATTGTACCAAAAATGATCAAAGGAACCTGTGATTGGTTGAGGAATGTCCCGTCTGTAATCATATTGCGTACATTAATTTAATATTCAACATTATTATTGATCTGCTGCATTGACACCATTATATGAGAACTGAACTGAGCTGGACGATGACATCACGGTTTTCTCCAGAGCGGCTAGATGTATAAATGAAACTTTTTTACATCAAAAATGAACCATCACTGAGCTTATTTAAGCTTTTGAAGTGGATTTACTTATTGTAAAGTTAACGAAAGTTATCATGAGGGCTGTAATGTTTAAAGCAGATGTCTTAACAAATGTCAGTCGACCGGGAAGATTTCAAAACGAGCCGTTCATTCATAAATGCGTAAGATCGCTGTGAAAATACAGACCGGAAAAGGGGCGGAGCTACAGAAGGTCTATCAATAAATCTGACTTGACTTGGTTTTGGATTCACAAACGTGTGTGTGTGTGTGTCTGTGTGCAGTAGCAGAGATCCGTCCCCAACGGTCTCGGACGGTCAGGATCGACCGTCTGCTCCTAACGGTCGGGTCAATGGATTGGACTCTCCGTCAGGATCAGCAAGAGGGTCACGAGCCCCGAGACCCCCACGACCCTCGCGACCTCCCCCGCCGACCCCACGCAGACCCACGTCTTCCCCAGGTGAGGCCGTCTGCACATACTCAATGGCTGAATCCCAAATACTCACCTATACCCACAAACAGGGCGTTATTTGAGGGGACAGCCATTTGTAGTGGTGTCCGAAACTATAGACCATCTCATGTATTCTTCCGCTCTTATGAACTCTTATGTTGCGTTCACACCGGACGCGAATAGCGCGTCAAATTCGCGCCTGCCGCGTCTAGTTTGACGCTTGACCACTTTGTGTTAATTCGCGTGTCAAGAGCGAAATTGACACGCGTAAAAACAAAAGATTGAAGCAAAATTTACGCGCGTCAGAGGCGAAAGTTTCGAAACCCGTTGGCGGCCATCTTTTTTAGATGTTTATCGAGCATTAGCATTAGCATTAATCGAGAGAGTCACCGCTCGTATATGCTCTGGAGAGCAGAAACAGCTGCGTAGGGGACATCGTCGCTGTACTCGGATCCACCAGACCCTCCAGAGGGTTTCAGGAGTTTCACAATTTGCTCCAGGAGCTAGGTTTGGTGGACCTAACGGTGAGGACGCTGACGAGGACAGCGTAGGCCGTAAGGCCTCGGCCTCAAGTGGTCGCTGCTTGACGAGCCCGCGCTCTACAGCCCGGCGCGAGGTTCACCCTCGCCTGCACCCACCTAATCTGTCATTTATTTTTGTTTTGATAATAAATGGAGTCAGCCTCCAAAAGTGAAACCTGTCCTGTGATTTTTGTTTTTATACACTAAATTGTGTTTGTTGTCTTTACATTAGAATAATAATGTTTCATATAATCTAGAATAGATATGGAATAAATAGCATTCAATACAAAATGAGTTTCTCTCATATATTGAAATCGAGTTTTTATGTGAAAGATTTGCTTTGTTGTGCATTTTAGTCATATTACAAAATAATTTATTGAGGCCAAACATAAAATAACATTGTAAACTGTCACTTCACCACGTGACAGCAGCAAGCAGGCTCCTGATTGGTTAACGCGGCGCGAATTGACGCAGAAGTTCAGATTTTTCAACTCGGGCGGCAGACGCGAATTCGCGTCAAACACGAGAATGCACAAAAAGCACTACATAAAACATTCGCGCGTAACGCGCTTAACGCGCCAGACGCTCAATTCGCGCCATTCGCGCGAACTTGACGCGCGAATGAGGCGTATTCGCGTCTACCGCGCCGCGCTCTACGCCTCATTCGCGCCGCAAGATTTTTTTACGCGCGTAACGCGTCTTTGCATTGACTTAACATTGAAATCACTCGCGCCTGACGCGCTATGCGCTATATATACCATTACCCTCTGGAAGAAGGTACAGAAGGTACAGAACTTTCCGTTATAAACGGAAAAGGTTCAAAAACTCTTTTGTACCGGTATCAGTTACACTGTTGAACATGAATTAGTGAAGTCTATTTATTTGTATGTGTATGGTGTGTATGAATATTTTTTGTAATTTTTTAATGTATCAGGTTTTGGCGAAAACCTGTCCATTACAAATTTCCCTATCAGGGACAATAAAATATATTTCATTTCATTTCATTTCATAGTGGACGTTATTGAGTGCACACATTCAATCCCACATTGCACCGCAATAACGAGTGTACAACCGATGTAACGTTACGCCCAACGGCTCTCCGAGTTCACTCACTCCTTTAAGTGAACAGTAGTGGACTAACGTAGGGAATAGTGAATGAGGGTTTAGGGGGCGATTTTTGGATTCAGCCACTGTTTGGTTATTTTGATGTTTAATGCTGTCCTTTTGTATGTTAAGATGTATTGAAATTTGGCCAATTTAAGGAAAAAAGTAGGAAGTCGCAAAGTCTCATGTAAAACAAATCTTTTCTTCATATTGTGACTGAATTACACTGAAAACAAGTAAAGAGACTCTTTTTATAATCACTGAAGCTGTTGGTCAGTTCTGTATGACTATAGAAGAACAATGGTACATTCAGTAAGAGTAGAATATTTACATTTTCCCTATAAAAAAAATTCGTTTTGCTCGTTATTGTTGTTAATAAACGTTACTTTTACCTGCATCTCATTCAAGCTCAATGCTTTACTGTCAAATTTCCAATAAACAAACATGTAATATTATTAGTAACGGCACTTATTAATGCAAAACAATAGTCATTTTACGATTAAATTAAATTTATGATTAAAAATACCCCCAGCGCTACCAAATCCGGCGCTACCATCTGTAAAACTTAGTGGCACCGGTGTTTCTGGAGCCCTGACTGAAAAATAAAAAAGTCCAAAATATCATCCAGACTGATTTATTGGTGTGTGTTTTTTTTTGGCCAGTATTAACTGATTAATGAATCTTTTTAATTAATCATATTTTGAGTGTGTGTTATTGAAAAATCAACCCTAACTATTGTAAAATGTAAAAAAATGTTATTGCCTCATTATGTTTGGAAGATTGCATTTATTAAAACAGTGGTGAAATCCTCTCCTCTTTGCAGCTTCCTCTACTGGTTCAATTCCTGACGGCAGCGATTCGTCTCGTTCAGACACCCCAGTTCGTAATCCCTCTGGGGGAGGAGCCTCAGAGTCTAGCCCCGCCCCCACAGTGGATCAGCCTGGTAGGACGGCTCTCGGTGTAGTTCCCGCTCCCAGCAGGATTCCCAGCATGGTCAACACCGGACCTCTGCCACCCGGGTATGACATTCATATAACCCAGAAACAGTTTGAGAGCATCTGCGTTAGCCATAACTGCACACACTTGGTTAATAAACAGAAGTGTTGTTGGTTTACATCACCTTACGTCAAGTCACCTTTATTTCTATAGCGATTTTTACAGTGATAACTATAGCAGCTTTACAGAGATAACAGGAAAATAATACAACAAAGTTTGTTTCTAGAAGAAAATAGCGTCATAGTCCAGCAAGTTCAGTGATGGTTCATTTTTGTTGTAAAAAAGTTAATTAATTTAGTTAGTTAATTTATTTATATATATATATATATATATATATATATATATATATATATATATATATATATATATATATATATATATATATATATATATGCATGCTCTGGAGAAAACCGTCACTTCCTAAATAACTTAATTTTTATCAATATTTCAGGAAACAAGACATAATATCTTAAGTCATTTTGCATATCAAGTAAATGTATCTTATTTACATTTAATGTTATAGCTGTAATGTTTTAGAAATTTGTAATTGAAAACATTAAGATGAAAATACAGAGGAAGAAATTATTTTTTTGCAGTGTTTTTCCATATTATTCGTCCAATAACTGAAGTGTGTGTGTGTTTGCAGTTGGGAGCAGCGTGTCGATCAGAACGGGCGTCTGTATTTTGTCGACCATGTGGAAAAGAGGACGACTTGGGAAAGACCGGAGCCTCTGCCCACAGGGTAGGAAACTGAATTATGAGACACGCCCTTAAAAGAATGCAGTATGCATGCTTGACGCATACCTTTAACATATTTAAACTGAAACACACAGTCAGAGTTTGGCTATTTCAGGAGGAGTTGCTTAATAGTTCAGGATCTGGACAGTTAATAAAGGCGTTATGTTTGGACTCAAGATCTCATGTATTTTGCATATCTTCTGATAGATATATATGAATATTTACATGTAAAACAACTGCCAAATGGTACCTAGGTGAATCTTATAAAGCCAAGGTCAAATTTCACAACAAAAGAAATTATATTTTGTTTAAGAAAATGCAGCTTATATTTTAGGGTCACCTTTTTCCACGGTGATTTAGTGATATGTAAAACTACATATTTGCCTAAAAAACAAGTCGACTAAACAAACTTATCAGCCTGTAATTAGGCTGGTTTCACCTGACCCGCATTTCACATAAAACACGTTCTTGGCTAGACGAGCAATGAGTATATTATATTTAAAGTTGTTTAAAAGATTAATGCATAAACATTTTTGGCCTAAAATGAGCTTCTCAACTCAACTTTTATTTATAAAGCACTTTCAAAACCGTTAGAAAGGGCCAAAGTGCTGTCCATAAATAGTAAATAACTCTAAAATACATAGAAACATAAAATAACATCAAAACACGACACCAAGAAAATCATGCAACCAATCATTCACAGTTCTCAGACCTAATCAAACGCCAAAAGCTTGATAACATAAGTCTTCAAGTCCTTGTTAAAAACATCCATGCTTGATGAGGATTTCACAGAAAAGGCTCGATCTCCACCACGCCTCAAGCGAGACCGTGGGACGGTTCGGAGCATGTTCTGAGAGGAGCGTAGATGACGTTGAGACTGGTAAGGGATTAACATGTCCTTCTCTCTTGTAGCTGGGAGCGGCGCGTGGACCAGATGGGACGGGTGTATTTTGTGGACCACATTACCAGAACCACCACATGGCAGCGGCCCACGATGGAGACGGTGCGGAACTACGAGCAGTGGCAGCACCAGCGCAGTCAACTACAGGGAGCCATGCAGCAGTTCAACCAAAGGTTCATCGTCGGGGTGAGGAACTTAAACACACAGATAGATCTGATGTATGAAGAAGACTCAGGGGTCTAAAACACTTACACACCTGGTGTTAAGATGCGTTTTGGTCGATCGGATCACAAGTAGACGAGAGAGACACATTTCTGTTCACACCTGGTGTTTTAATTAGTCTCTTTCGTCCACTTTTAACCACTTCTGTCCTGATTTCTTCGAGGGGAGGGTCTATGGGCGGGTAAATATATGGGCTTTCACAGATCTTTTGATCTAATGGACGAAATAAGCTCACGCAATTTACAATTTACATATGAAAGCGAAAGGACATGACAGAAAAATACAGAGAGCAGCAGCTTTAATTTCTGCTCTGATAGACTCAAGACCAGCCGAACATTGAGTGTGTGTTAGAAATCAGGAATGGTGAGAGAACATTGTGCTTGGTATGTTTTTCATCTTCAAACCAAACTTGGGTCTCCAGCCGACAAAGTTTAAATCCCGTCTGGCGAGTGTGCTTCCCGTAATGTTTAGGCATTAGGTCAGTAGACGTCTTTAATGGCTGTTCAAATGCATTCGACCACATGATTTTCTACACTATGAAGGAAATCCGGTCAAATTTGTTTTCAACTACCTCTGGAAGTGGTCAAAAGTGGACAAGCTCAAAACGTTTTAGACCTAGTTTACACCAGTATTTAGTGTCGTCCACTTGTGACCCAATCGACCAAAATGCATCTTAATACCAGGTGTAAACAGGGACTTACTTATATTATTGGGAAGTTATCTTATAAAGTTATGGCATTGAAAGTTGGGGACTTTTGATATACACTATATGAACAAAAGTATTGGGACAAGTGTTTCAATCAGACCCATTGCCACTGGTGTATTAAATCAAGCACCTATTTTCAAACCATTTTAAAACATTTGTGTAAAAAAAATGGGTCGTCCTGAAAAGTTCAGGGAGTTCAAGCATGGTACTGTGATGGGGATCCCACCTTTGCAATAAGTCAGTTCATGGAATTTCACCTCTGCTAGATATTCCGCGTTCATCTATAAGTGGTATTATTGGAAAGTGGCAGCGTTTAAGAACAGCAGTAACTCAGCCACGAAGCGGTAGATGATGTAAAGTCACAGAGCAAACTGGTCACCGAGTGCTGAAGCTCTTGGTTTGTAAAAGTCGCCAGCACTCTGTTGATTCCAGAGCTGAAGAGTTTCAAACTCCCACTCGCATTAATATCAGCACATTAAACTGTGTGGCGGGAGCTTCATGGAGTGGGTTTCCATGACTGCATTGTGCCAAGTGTAAAGTTTGGTGGAGGGGGGGTTATGGTGTGGGGTTGTTTTTCAGGGGTTGGGCTTGGCCCATAACTTCCAGTGAAGGGAAATCTTAAAGTAACACCAAAGATTCTTTTGTACCTTACATTTTTTTCCCAAAATGGTTTCAGTGGTTCATCATCTCGTAACAGGGTGAACGGCACTTCTGCATTCGCTTTGCGACGCTCTATCGGCTATAACTGCACTGTGCAAGTTTGCCCGATCGGGTAGCGGATCTGTAGTTCGAATGAGACATAAGAACAACAAATTTGACTTGCTTTATGGCAAGCGTTACAATAGCAAAAAAATAGCAAGCAATGTCATTATTTCGTTTTTCTTCGTTTCTGATGTCGCAATACATCATACTCTACTTTGTCCGTCGACATCATTATTTCCAAAGCCAGTGCTGGATAAACAAATAGCGTGCGTGCGACGGTAGGCAAAATTATTTACGACAGCGGTAATGGACAATTCCGCTTCCAACCTGTAGGAGGACCGAAGAGGAAAAGTGCTTTGGTGTTGCTTTAATGGTTCAGCATACGAAGACATTTTGGACAATGATATGCCTCCAACTTTTTGGGAAAGTCCCTTTTTTATTCCAGCATGGCCATGCTCCAGTGCACAAAGCAAAGTCCATAAAGACACGGTTGGATGAGTTCGGTGTGGAAGAACTTGAGTGGTTCGCACTGAGCCCTGATTTCAACCACATCGGACACCTTTGGGATGAACTGGAACGGGCATTGCTAGACAGGCCTTCGCGTCCAACATCAGTGCCTGACCTCACAAAATGCTCTACTGGATGAATGAGCAAAAATTCCTGAGGAAACACCAGAATCGTGTGGAAAGCTTTCCCAGAAGTGAAAGCTGTTAGCTTCAAAGGGGGACCAAAATGTCTATATATTCTGTTGATATAAAGTTCTTGTCTCAATGCTTTTGTCCATATAATGTATGTTTTATACAGTTAGCCATAATGTTTTCCTGTGTGTTACTCTGTAGCTGCAGGATCAGGCTACCCAGGCCACCCAGAATAAGGAGTTTGACCCGCTGGGACCTCTGCCACACGGATGGGGTAAGAAAGCGACAAACCCTCATTTCATCACCAGGAGAAACTGCTGTGAAAACTGTTTCTCCTGTGTAACATGCTGGAGTACCAGCCACTTTTTATTGTTCTGGTAACCTTATTATCTGCACCTGCAAAGCGGCACTAAAATTAGCCACTACATCCTTCAGTGTCCCAATTTAACAAACGAGAACCGATTGCTCCGTGCAAAAACCAGCTGGAGAAAATAGCTCAGATGCTGAAAATAGCTTTGAGTGATTTGTTTGAGGGAAAAGTTTGCAGAGGTTTAATCACATCTTGGCTCCATTATTTCTTACTGTCCTCCTGGTATCATCTTCTCTCTCTCTCTCTTTTTTTTTCTCAGAGAAGAGAACAGACTCTACTGGCAGAGTTTACTTCGTTCATCACCCGACCCGAGCGACGCAGTGGGAGGATCCGCGCACTCAAGGGTCAGATCCTCTTAATCTTTGTCCTCTGAACGGTTAATACTCACTAATGAATAGCTGAAGCCTCATCTAAAGCGATACGTTGCATGCATGGTGTTTAAAACCCTCTAAAATGCCAAAGTGCAGAAAGACACAGTAAAGCACCCTGGACATTAATGACCTTCACTGTAAAATAACAACTCATTCGACAACTCGTACGTCGCCTGCTTTGATGCAGAGCTCAGAGACATGACTCAGATGTTTTCTTGTTGATATGCGAGTTAATGTTCCACAAAATGTGGACGTTGTCCTGTAGTTTCCGTCCGAAGTGTGAATATATTCCAAATTATACATTGTTTGGGTTTATGATCTTCATTTTATTCTTATTTGTTAGTGAGGAGAAGTGAAGTATTGATTTATACAAGTAATTATTGACCACCATCTTTTCATAAACTGTTGCTTATTAAAGTGTAATCATGGCTGTGTTTCTGTGTTGTGCAGTTTGCTAAATGAGAAGGCACTGCCTGAAGGTTGGGAGATGAGGTTTACGGTCGATGGCATCCCTTACTTTGTAGATCACAACCGGAGAACCACCACTTACATCGACCCACGGACTGGAAAGTCCTCCCTGTAAGTGCAGATCCCCATCAAACACTCGCTCATAGATTCTCATGAAATCTGTGTTGAAATTAGGATTGTCAAAGTTAACGCATGCGATTTAATTCAAAATGCTTAACAATTTAATGCAAAAAAAATGCACACAAAATGACTGAAGCACGCAAAATTGCGTCATTAATGTCATTTACGTCACACAGTTAGATGATCTTAGATGTCGGGAGTTTATCACACTGTCAGCACCTGTAAAACCAAAATTTCAGTTTAACCCGATTTCCTTTCTCTGTTTACGATAAGATCATTTTAAGTCGCTAAACTCTGGGAAAGTTCACAGTCCACTGATCCAGTAAGCAAATTCATTCAAACAAATCAGTCCAAAACAGCATTAATGTAAGAAAACCAGGCTTATCACATCAGACATGGCAGAGAGAACAGTGACTCATGACCAAAAGCACAAGCTCTGTCATATTCTGTGATTGTGTCTGAAGAGCGCGAGCCCTCACGCATCACACTGTGTGAAATACAGGCTGAACTGAATGTCAAAACCGCTGAATGGCCAAATGATACGCTAGCTGCTTTTCTCGGTTGTATAAAGCAATTTTAAAGGGGTGGTTGATTATGATTTCACTTGTCTAACTTTAGTTAGTGTGTAATGTTGCTGTTTGGGCATAAACAACCTCTGCAAAGTTACATTGCTCAAGACTACACAACATTCCTCCCGGGTTAGTCATCTTCATTTGTATAGCGCTTTTAACAATGTAGATTGTTCCAAAGCAGCTTTACAATGATAATAGGAAATTATTTAGTGACATCACCAACCCTAGAATTTACATAAACCCCGCCCCCTGAACACGATTTATAGATTATCAAGACAGAATATGCTAATCAATGACTAGAAGATAACTACACATAAGCTGCATAAATTCATCAACTAATCGTACAGTAATGTCCGGTTGCTTCTATATTGTTGTCACTTCTTCTTGAGTCTCTCCATCATTGTCTGACTCAGGTTTGAACATAAAAGGCTAAAAGTTTTTGACATTTTCAGTGCATGTCTGTGTGAGTGCAAGCTGTTGAAGCTCCGCCCCCTGTGCCGGGAGCAGCAGCTCATTTGCATTTAAAGGAACAGACACTATACTGTGTGTTTTTGCTCACCCTCAAAAATTACAATTTTAACATGCTATATAAAAATATCTGTGGGGTATTTTGAGCTAAAACTTCACACACACACTCTGGGGACATCAGAGACTTATTTTACATCTTGTGAAAAGGGCATTATACCACCCCTTTAATATTATTTATTTAATTATATATAATAAAACAATTTTTTTTTAATTAACTAAGTGTTTACTTGTCTTTAATAATGCTTGAAATTTATATTAGTTAGGCTAGTTGTATTGTTAAACCATAGGCAAAAGTTACTTGTGTACGAGTTCTTTAGCCTGTTGATTTTTGTTCATGATATTCAGCTACAATTAAATGTTTTGCAATAAGACTTAAAATAAATGTGGATATTTATTTTTTATTTACATTTTTTTACCTTACTGGAATCGCTAACAATCGGAATCGTTAAAATTCAAACGATACCCAACCCTAATCATGATTAATGATTAATGAAAATTGTTATTTATGACCTTGAGGCTGGCCTGAGAGATTCATATTGCATGTTCACTTGATTTAGCTTGGAGATGCACAATGATCTCTTTCAGGGAGGACCGTGTGTTCATCAGACCTCAGATGCGTAACAGGAAAAACGGGTTTGTGTGTGTGAAACTCAATTCGATTGTAATCTTCCGTGATGAGTCAGCTCAGAGAACGCAAACACACCTCTCCCTGTCGAGCTGGAGAATGTGTGTGTGTTGATATACATAAAAGTGTTTTTAAGGTGCAAAGCGATCCTCTATGTCAGAGGAATGTGAGACATGCTTTTGATGACAAGATATTCTCAAAAAAACAAACAGCGTTACCCGTCACGAGCGCCAGAATAAAGGCTCGGCATCTAGATAAGACTGTTATAAGGACCTTTTCACCATGTGAATGAGTGTTTCAGCTGTTCTGGGTTCAGTTCGAGGACGTTTATGAAGAAACCAGGCAGCAATTTTACTAGTCATTTTCATATTTTGACCTTGAATTGGTGATAGAGACTGTAAAACACTTCAGTGAATGTGTATCTTTTCACATTATAATAAATAAAGATATTGAAAATGTTAAAGTTACAATACACTTAGTAGCAACACTGACAGATTCAGCAAGTCATTTGTTTCTCAGTGCTTGTTTACTATTATTTGTGATTAGTTTAACTTGTGAAATCCACTTGAGTCAAATGGATGACTTCATTGTATGTTAATTTTTGTGTGCAAATCAGTGAGGACTACAGAATAGAAACGTTTCATTTTTGGTCTTTTTTTGCATTACTGCTATAGATTTAGTAGTATGTTGACTCTACAGATCAATACTTCTATGCAGATTGAAACTAGGACCAAAATATAAAGCAGTTTTAACAGACTTTTACCCATGAATCTCTTTGTATAATGAGCGATCTCACTCTTTGCTTCCCCTCAGTGAGAACGGTCCTCAAATCACATACGTACGAGACTTCAAAGCCAAAGTTCAGTACTTCAGATTCTGGTGTCAGGTGAGGGTTTCCTTTAAATATTCCATATTTCATCCAAATGTGTTGTTATGGATGGATAAATACTACATTTTTAATTAGCTAACATCTGAAGATGTTCAGAATAATATTTATGATAATGCGAAATAGTTTATTTAGTTCTATTTATATCAATTTTTTTGTTTGTTTTGAATTTTTCCTCATAGCAATTAGCGATGCCACAGCACATAAAGATCAACGTCGGCCGCAAAACGCTGTTTGAAGACTCGTTCCAGCAGGTACTACAGTACATCTTCAAAATATACCATGGATATGGTGTTTCTCCATTAGTAGCTCTAGCCTTTTTGTAGCTCAGTGGATCTCTGATCCAGGAACAGGTTTAAGTTTCTCCAAGCGCTTCAGACACCTGCACAGTTAGCATGAGAGTCTCTGAGATGTGAAGTGACGTTGTTCTGGTGTCTCCCGTCAGATCATGAGTTTCAGCGCTCAGGATCTGCGCCGCCGGCTGTGGATCATCTTCCCCGGGGAGGAGGGGCTCGACTACGGAGGCGTGGCAAGGCAGGTTTCATATTTCTCTCTTTCTAGAGAAGAAACACCTAATCGAACCATTCTGTGCCTGCAGACAAATATCTTGGACTTATTTTTGACAAATATTTTAGATATTTTGGCTTAAGACTATGTCTACAATGAAAGTGTTCACATGATGTTTATATTTCATGTGTGTATATGAAGACCTCCGATGCAAAAGCCTCTAAAAGCCACCTATGTCAGAAATGAGATGATAATATTGAGTGAATGCTCTCTGCACATAGTATACGCTCATCAAATACTTTCACTTCAAACCTATTCAGAAATGTTGGAGCCTGATAAAAATGTCAATATTAAAGAAAAATGTTAGACCGACTTGGAGGATTTTGCATCTGAAGTCTTTAAAATATGTAAGTCTTCTCTGACTGACTGACTCAGAAAGATAGTCTTTGCCTCCATCTAATGGCGTAATGTAACTTCTGTTGCTGTTCATGGTATGGGACTATTTTTTTTTTTTGCAGAGGAAAAAAAGCCTTTAGTGATTTTACTTCATGAAATTCTTTGAGGAGAAAGTTCAAAAGAACAGCATTTATTTTAAATGGAATCTTTTGTAACATTATAAATGTCTTTACTGTCACTTTTGATCACTTTAATGCATCTCTTGCTAAAAATGTATTTCTTTCCACAAAAAAAAAATCTTACTGACCTTTTGAATGCTAGTGTAAAATATTTCAGAAAAAAGGAATTTTTAGTTTTTTGATAATCTGAAATATTTCTTGAGCATCTAATCATCATATTAGAGTGATTTCTGAAGGATCATGTGACACTGAAGACTGGAGTAATGATGCTGAAAATTCAGCTTTGATCACAGGAATAAATTATATTTATAAATTATATATTATCATATATTCACATAGAAAACAGTTATTTTAAATTGTAATATTTTACTAAGTATTTTTAATCAAATAAAAGCAGCCTTAGTGAGCATAAGAGACTTCTTTTAAAAACATTAAAAAAATCTTACGATCCCAAACTTTTGAATGGCAGTGTGTGTGTATATATAAATATAAAAAGTGATTTAGTTTGAAAGCATCAAACTTGTGTGTAGACCTCTGTTAATACTTTAAAATAAAGTGTGTTGTGTGTTTGGTGCAGGGAATGGTTCTTCCTGTTATCTCACGAGGTGTTGAACCCCATGTACTGCCTGTTCGAGTACGCTGGCAAAGAAAACTACTGCCTCCAGATAAACCCTGCGTCCTACATCAACCCCGACCACCTCAAATACTTCAAGTTCATTGGACGCTTCATCGCCATGGTAATCTTGTTTTGCCATATTTGCTCATTGTCAAATTGTATTCCAAGTGGTGAGATAATAACAGTTTTAACTGGATTTGGAAAATGTTATTTGAACATGTTATTGTCTCCTGATTCCTGTAGGCTTTGTTTCATGGGAAATTCATCGACACGGGCTTCTCGTTGCCGTTCTACAAGCGCATCCTGAACAAGCCCTGGGCTCTGAAAGACCTGGAGTCCATTGACCCCGAGTTTTACAACTCCCTCATCTGGATCAAGTCAGTTTACCTGCTTTACCGTACTCATGAATACTAATAAGCATAATGCATTAAAGTCTGTATGTGCTACCATGGAACTTCAGTTATAGTTCTGACTGATTACCATATTTAAGTACGATTGATATTTACTTAGTACTCTGTGGTACTTCAAAGAACCCCTATAATGCATTTGGGTATTCTTTTTTTTTTTTTTTATATATACACTTTAATAATAATAATAATAATACATTTTATTTATAATGCGCCTTTCACATACTCAAAGCGCTACAGCATACAAAACAAAAGTCAAACAATCAAACATTGCAGTAAAAATAAAATAAAAAATAAGTATAAAAAAAATACACAATTTATAAATGAAAAGCTTGACTAAAAAGATCTCTTAAAACAATCCACAGAAGCAGCATCCCTGATATATACGTTAGACTATATACTGACAATAAATGAATACCATCCATTCAAATGCCCACCAGAAATGATTGTATCCACCTTATTCCTGATGATCTCACTGCGTGTTGAATTATGGGTGGCTCTTCTGGTTTAGGGAACTTCTATTCAAAAAGACTGAAACGAATCATTTATAATCACAAGGTTGCCCTAAATAAAGCTGATCTGTCAGTTTGACTGGATGAGGTGTCAACTTCCCAATTCTCAATCATGAGAATAACGTTATACTTGGTATTTTACATGTTGTAACAAGAATATCTATGGCAGGAGTCTCGTTTACTTTTCCTCGTGATTATTTTCTTCTTTCCCTCTGCATTCTGCTGTAAAAGTGTGAAAAAGGACAGCATATACTGCACATCTGTGGTCTGTTCTCCCGAATTAATGTATGATTTGTCCCATTAATAATTCACTGGAATGCACGAAGAATCTCTCGTTTTTCTACTCAAATCCTCACGTCTCTTTCCAGGTTTGTTTTCACAGGTAAATGCAATTTATAATCCGTCAAAATGAGGGAAATCACTTTGAAATAGTATCACGTAATGTTAATGAATATTTTTGATGAAGGCAACATATGTTGCATAATAGATATTCCTACAGTGATATTTAACGCATTATGAACGAAATCGCGCTTTTGGGGTTATTTGGTCCGTTAAAAGTACATTGTCGATGCTTTTACACATTGAAATGTCCTTTTAATGTTCGATTGTTGAAGGATGAGTAGATTAATGTCATCTCATTGTGACACTTTTTTTTTTAAACGTATTATTGCGTTCATAGAGCGAGCCTTTCACTGATTGTTTACAGCTTAACAGAAGTTACACCCATAATCCGTGCATGGCGTCATGGGGCGTAAGACTAAGGTGGATATGGATGCTTTTTGTTAGTGCCGTGAGCTATTATGACTTCCTGAGTCTTCTCTTGTGTATGTATAGTGTGATTATAAACCCCACAGATGTTTCTCATGTCTGTAACACAGCTCAGCGTAACGTGATTTCAGTCACGAGCGCCTCTCAAAGTGTGTGTGTGTGTGTGTTGTGTCAGGGATAATAACATCGAGGAGTGTGGTCTGGAGATGTTCTTCTCGGTGGATAAGGAGATCCTGGGTGAAGTTTCCACTCACGAGCTGAAGCCGGACGGTGGGAACCTCCAGGTCACGGAGGAGAACAAGGAGGAGTACATCAGGTGCCGTCTCTCAATCAAACACTCTCGCTGCTAATGAAACCAAACCCCACACTGACACCCTGTAGATGCTTTAGGAAAAGCTGATTTTGTTGGTATTTTACAGGGTTATATTCAGCGCTTGACATTAACACTCGCCAACCCACCAAATGTGGGTGTATTTCAGCAGTGGCGAGTAACACAGTCCCTCCTAGTAGACACTAGGCGGGTGGAACTTTATATAATATACATTTTTCAATTGTTGTCTCTTAAAAAGGACTCTGAAATAATAAACTAAGTGCAATCTAGTGTTGTCAAAATAAAAGTATTTAATTTTTTTAATCTTTCCCGCAGAAAACACACTACCAGCCGCGCGTTCTCGCTCTCTAATCTGTCCGACAGCGAGTTACACAAACCCGGGTTCCTTTACTGGATGAATATTGTTGGTGTTACAGGGCTTTAATTTCGCCGTGGGTTTGCACATATTGAGCATAATTTCACTCATTCACTCAGATTTTGTGCTCGCACCCAAAGTACGCATGCATAAAGCCAAGTATATTGGCTATATAAGACAGTATAATGGTCTTAAAGTGACAGAAGCCTATTATACCTGCTGCCAAATTATGAGATAATATTAAAAATATCTATAGTTTTTTCCTATATTGGTATGGATGTCCAAATTGTGGCCAGTGAAAATACTGAGTGGCTCGTAACTTTGGACAGTTAATGTCAAGCCCTGTTTATATTCATTATACTTGTAAAAATCCAATTAGTGCTCATATTATGAAGGAGGAGCTGGTTTTGGATTTCCTTAATTTCAGTGCCGTCACACTAGGTCCGTTCCAACACGTAATAATGGAACAATGGTTTAAAAAAGTGATTCTTCATTGTTATTTACAACAGAATCTGCATTTTCATGGATTTAAATAAAATATTTTTCAAGAGATAGTTATAAAAAACAACTTTGTGCATCAAAACCACTCCTTTCCTGGGAAAAACTTGATTTTCAAAAGTCAACAAATTTACAACAGCAGAATGTCTCAGTCTCTGAGCAACATGTCATTTATTTAAGCCATTCAATAAACTTTATGAACTACTCAAAAAGCATTTCGAACGTCTCTGCACGTTTTTATAATTACCCAGAAATGACACCGAGTTCACCCCTCGTGCATGTCATCACATCCGGCAAAAACACAGGCTGAATGTCGGTTGGAATATTAGAGCTAAAAACATGGACATAACTCACTCATGAGCATCACTCACTTCACTGAATACTTGCCGGCTCAGTAATAAATAATTATTACCTCACGATCCACTGTTTTCAAATCCACATCGATGTCTGTCAAAAAATAATGTGCAGTTCACAGTAGTGTTCACGAGAGGAGCATGTTGAAAATTGTGGCTTCAACACGCTGTCTGTCAGAGACGAGAACATGCATAATACATAACTGACTCTCATAAGCATAGATTTGAGAACCTGACAGGTGATTTTTATAAAATGTAGTTGCATATGTAGTGATTTAAAAAGTACCATTAGGCTCATATTTTGGCTGGTCAGAGTCCAGATTTGAACTATAGAGAATAATTGGTCTCACATTAAACTCAGATGAACTGGGAGACATTTTTCAACTACTCAAGAACTGTTTGAAGCCATTAACATTAAGTGGAACAACCCTGACTCTTCTGTAAAATACTGTCTGCAAGTTAGTGAAGGCTATTCCATTCTTTATCTTTATCTACGGTATTTATGCAATTCTTGCTAATTTCCTGACCAGTGATTTGTGATAAAAATGGTTAAAACCATTAAAAATCTATTAAATATTTAGCTTTTTTTGGTTTGTCCCATTTTTTTTTTTTGCCCAGGAAAGTGTGTCTGTATGTATATATATTTATATATTATTTGCCTGTAAAGTATGTTTCAAAACCAGGTTCTGTATTTGTAAGATGGTGTCTTTGAAGGTAGATGTCTGTGTAGACCGGGATTGGGATTGGACCGAAGCTGCTGTTCAGTGTTTGCTGGTAGTTAATGTCCAGTTGTTCGTTCTGTCCAGGCTGGTGGCGGAGTGGCGGCTGTCTCGCGGTGTCGAGGAACAAACTCAAGCATTCTTTGAAGGATTTAATGAGGTTCTTCCGCAGCAGTACCTGCAGTATTTCGATGCCAAAGAGTTGGAGGTGAGAGACACTGATTTAAAATCCCATAAATCCCACAAGCCTAAACAAATAAAGCTTAAAGAAGACCTATCGTGCCCTTTTTCAAAGTCTTGATTTTTTTCATCTACTAGAACAGGCTTTCATGCCTGAATGTTCAAAAAACACATTATTTTCCTCATATTCTCCGTTGTTGCAGCTCCTCTCTTCCCAGTCTGTCAGTAACGCTCTGTTTACTTCCTGTCTCTATGAAGCCCCTCCTTCTGAAAAACACACTGTGTTCTGATTGGTCGACTGGATCAGTGTGTTGTGATTGGTCAAGCGCTTTGAGTGTGTTTGGGAAATGTCCCGCCCCTCTCCATAACCGCCAGTTTCAACACACTACTAACTAACTCAACCAGGCCCCGCCCCTTTATTCTGTGTATTAATTATTTAAATGAGGAATATTGTGACGTGTTAGTTCAGAAACAGTGACACTGATATAGAGAATAACTCTGATCTTTTTCATGCTCAAACAGCAACATTACACACTAAAGAAAGATGTGAAAAAGCATAATAACATCCTCTTTAAGCATATATTAAGCTTAACAAAATGCAGTGACATTAGAATATATTTAAGTGTGCAAATAGTGTCTGTTGCATGCGTTCAGTATTAACAGTGTTGTTTGTGTCGTAGGTGATGTTGTGTGGAATGCAGGAAATCGACCTGAATGACTGGCAGAGAAACACGATTTACAGACACTACACCACCTCCAGTAAACAGATCCTGTGGTTCTGGCAGGTACTGACACACAAACCCTCTCTGTCAAGTGTTTTAAAGGAGTAATCTTTTAGATTGCACCAAGTTTTGAGACACTCTGTCTTTCTCTGTAGTTTATTAAAGAGATGGACAATGAGAAGCGCATGAGACTGTTGCAGTTCGTCACCGGTACCTGTCGTCTGCCCGTCGGAGGATTTGCAGACCTGATGGGTGAGTTATTACAGATGCACATCTGTGTTTTTTATATAGCACTTTTTACAATCCAGATTGTTTCAAAGCAGCTTTAGAGTGATAGATAGCAGAAAAATAATGCAACAAAGTTTGTTTCTAGAAGAAAATAGTGTCATAGTCCAGCTTAAGGAAGTTCAGTGATGGTTCATTTTTGTTGTAAAAAAGTTATTAATTTAGTTAATTTATATGTATACATATATACATCTGCTCTGGAGAAAACAGTGATGTTTTATTCACATAACAGCATGAAATAGCATGCGCTATGCATTTAACTTACATAATGTGAGTTAAAGCAAAACACTACAGGTGAATAAGGTAAAAAAATATATATAATAATTAATAGACATAACTCTATTTCCCCCAGTAATTAATTATAGTACATAAATACAGTTGTTATATATTACAAGTTTTCTGAAATGTTATGTTTAAATATGCAAATAATACAAATATGCACTAATTTGCATACATTTTCAGAACATAAATATGAACGCTGGATAAAGACATGTTCAAAATTCTTGTTTCATTTTGTTGACATATTGGAGTTAAAGGAACACGCCAACTTTTTGGGACTTTAGCGGTGAAAAGCACCGTTGTTACTTCCATCAACAAAACCAACATGACTAGCTAGTAGCGAGCAAATCACTCCGCCCAAGTAGCAGTGCTTCGCCTTCTGAGAATATAGTTCCCAGTATGTATACACTTAGAAAGATGGCTGTGTATCATGTGACCTTGTTATTTGTACACGCTGTGACTATACAAATCACAACATGGAAATAGGAAAATGGTGGCGTTATTTTGTCACGTATTGGGAGCAGAATGCTAGCTGGAGCCGTTTACCTCCAGTGTTTGTGCTAAGCTAGGCTAGCGGTGGGTGCGTCACACAGAGTTACGGCACGCACGGAGATGAGAAGGGTATGTATGGACTTATCTAACTCTATCAGTGAATAAGCTAAAGTCCCAAAAAGTCGGCGTGTTCAAAGATATTTAATGAGGGGATTTTTGATATCTCTTTTTATCACTCCATAAATCAGAAAATACTGTCAAAAATACATTTTCACCATGTTTTTAGGAATAAAATGTTGTATAAAACCAGTGTGAATGATATATGAACAAACCCGTCAGTAAAATCCTTCAGAATATAGACAGGAATAAATCTGTTTAGTGTATAAGTGCTGCTGAAGTGGAGGAAAACACTTTTAACCCTTTAAAAGATATGTATTGTAATTGAAATCGACTGACGCAAATAGATAAAGTGCTATAAAATAAAAACTTAAATATTTTGGATGTTTTCTTTCCACTCCTCTGAAATAAAACATAAGAAAATTTGCCACACAAAAATCTCAAAACTGACCAGTGCATTAAATAAAAAAAACTGTGGTTTTGCCTGTATTGTCTTTCCTTTTACAGAATAATCACTGGGAAATAATGTAGGATGGGAAGATTTGATTGGATCATACATGTTAGGCTGTTATGATTATAATTGGTTTAATATTTTGTCCTGCACACATAGCCTTGCTTACGTCAGCAGAGAAGAAACTTTTGATGAATGATGATGGTGAAAAGCATGTATTAGGAATGTGATTTTGCGATCGATCCGAGAAAACTGCCTTGGGTTCTGTTACTCTGAAGCATGGAGATTAGTTTGAGCTTGGAGAGAGTGATGTTCTTGATCTGTTTGTTCACAGGGAGTAACGGAGCGCAGAAGTTCTGCATCGAGAAGGTCGGGAAGGAGAACTGGCTTCCCAGAAGCCACACATGGTACATAAACTCTCTTCATACATCATACTCATCACATTTCTCTTGATGTGATCTGTTATTCACATTTCTCTTGATGTGATCCGTTATTCAGTAGTTGTGGTGTTTATTTCTTAAGCTGTGTAAGTACAGTGTGCCATCTTGTGTCAGACGAGGCTTTTTTAAAAGTTTTTTTTTAATGATTTGGAAAATGGATTAATCAGTAGGCAAAACATTTTTAATAATAATAATAATAATAATAATTATTATTATTATTATTATTAATCAGCAATTAATATGAATAAAATAGCATTAATCATTTATAACAACAATAATTAATAATACGATAAAATAACTTATTATTATTATTATTATTATTGTGGTGGTTATTATTATTCTAATAATATTTTTATAATTATTTTTATTTTTATAATTAAATATTTATTCTAGTGCTTTATTATGATGTATATGGTAACACTTTACAATACGTTTCCATTTGTTAACTTTAGTTAATTTATGAATTAATATTAACTTTTTATTAATGTTATTTAATAAAAAATTAAATTGTTTACTGTTAGTTCATGTTAGCGCAGGTCCATTAAATAATATCAATTATATTAATATATTAAAATAATCAGATACAACTTTTCATTTTAATAATATATATATATAAAAAAAAAATGGTTAGATCATGTTATAACTAATGACAACTTAATTGTAAAGTGTTACTAGTTATCATTTACTTTTTTATTAATTTAATTATTCAATAGTTATCTAAATTATGAAGTGTAATTAGTTGTAAATCTTAAAGCATTTTTTTTTTACTATATTTTTTTTTATTCATAAATTGATAGCTTATTCCTCATTGTTTTTTAGTGACACTCCTAGCACTTCATATACTTGTGTGATATGTATTCATACTTGTAAACTGCATATGATAATCTTAAAATCAATAACCTGTTATATCGCAGCTGTAAATAAACCTTCCTGCTTTTCTTTTGCTCCAGTTTCAATCGTCTGGATCTTCCGCCGTACCGAAGCTACGAGCAGCTGAAGGAGAAGCTGATGTTTGCCATCGAGGAGACGGAAGGGTTCGGACAGGAGTGAGACGCTCTCTCACACACACACACACACACACACACACACACACACACACACACACACACTAGTTTAACTGAGAGGACAGACCATGACTCGATGATCCGGCACACCGGTGCATTATGGGAATATGGGGGTTTCTGCACTCACCTGTCACTTGGTATTCATTTTTCTATTCCCCACGAGACGAAGAGGGCTTTATGCAAGCGTGTAAGATACGTGACTTTGATGTTTCTACATGTGATGAATCCAGCAAGACTTTTCTCCACGACTCCAGGAGAAAGACGTAGTGATTCACGAGAGCTCTGTGAATGTGTGTTTTTATGTTTGCAACCCTTCGACGGGTCTCCTCCTCGTGCCTTTTTTCCTCACTGTCATCCAAGAACAGCTGGGTTGATGATGCGTAGCTCTCTGGAAGCACACGAGCGCCGCTCCAGATCCTGATCGCTCGTCCCACGACTGACCAAAACATTCATTCATTTCAAACTGTCAAGAAATGCCCGTTTTCATCCCAAAATCAAAATAGTTTTTTTTTTTTTTTTAATTTAAAACAAATTCATGACAAAATCTCATTGTAATATGGAATCAAATATTTTCCATGTGTTCCTGTTACGGTAAAGTGCCGATCTTGTGCTGATCAAAAAAAAAAAAAAGAAAATAAATATTTAACCAAATTAATACATATTTTAAATAATTCAATAACAACAGAATGTTTTTTTACAGAAATGTTGTGTGTTAAATGTCTGACTGCCATGAAAAATTAAAATAATGGGGCAATGCCAAAAATATGAATGATCCTATATCTCTCTCTCTCCTCTCTCTCTCTCTCTCTCTCTCTCTCTCTCTCTCTCCCTCTCTCCCTCTCTCTCTCTCTCTCTCTCTCTCTCTCTCTCTCTCTCTCTCTCTCTCTCTCTCTCTCTCTCTCGCTTTAAAACATCTATTAATACAGAAACAACAAAAGATATAAATAACTGGCTTAACCATCTTTTGGGGGTGAAAATACTAACGTGCCTAAGACTTTTGCACCGTGTGTATATGTGTATGTATGTATTTGTGTGTTTGTATTAATAGATGTTTTATTTCTCACACACCACACACACACATATATATATCTTTTTTTTTACATGTGTATCTTGATTTTGTGGTGAAATATGGCCTTGACATTTCTAAAATGATAAGATGTACTAAAAGTTCCTGTTTTGGAATTAGAGCCTGGAGTTCTTGTTCTTGGTCTCTGGTGTGTTTAATTTCACGCTCTTGTTCTTTAGCACAGATTCACATCACTGAATTATGAAATGAAATTACTCTGAAATGAGCTGAAATTGTGTCATTTTTTGACGCGCAACAGACGTGGCTCACGCCTCGAATCCCTGAAGCGATAATGTGAGTTAATTTTGGGACTAAAACTGGGAGAGGGCAGTATTTATTAGAGGTACACGTGTCTGATTGACAGCGAGTATCGAGCGCTCTAGTTCTATAGGGCGACTGCTTTTTAATGCGTCTTTTTAAGTATTCTGGAAGCTCTTTGGCTGTTCAGAAGTGATACTAGTCTAAACCACTGGAGCACAAAAGCCCCTCTTATAGCGTGCAGCTGTGGTTCAGTGCATTGCATTATGGGTAATAATATCAAGGCTCGTATGGATGACTGTCTTTTTGAATTAAAGAAAATAAATCGACATCAAATATTTATTTCAATAGCTATTTTTATCCAAATTACCCTGTTTGAATGAGTATTTAACTAGTGAAATCCCCAGGACAATGGTTTATTAATATTAAGTGACAAGGCTTTCATTTTGACTTTTATTTCCGACTGATCCATGTAAACCAAACAACTTTGACTCTGTATATGAACTGAATCCTGTACATGTGTGAATACTCTCCTCTCTGTTCTGATAATTCAAATGATTTTAGTATTAAAGTAGAAGCGACTGCTTTCAGGGTTGTTTCAGAGTTTATTTACTAGAGTTGATTTGTATGTATAGTCATATGTGAAAAGATGTTCAGCAGCTGAATAAATAATTCTATGGGAAATGTCTTGTTGTTGGTGTTTTGTTTGTTTGTTTGTGATTTAGACCTGAACTCTGTTCATAATGCAAGGAAATGAGTTTCAGCAACAAATCCACATGGGATGAGATGTGACTTTCAAGGGGTCATGACATGAGAAATCAAATTTAAATTTGATCTTTTGAAATATAAAAGGTCTTTGTACCATTAAAACATCCTGCAAGTTTCAGAGCGTAAAACATTATCCTCACTATAAACAACGCATTTATTTTATCAAGCTCCAAAAAGAGCTTTTTTTTTATAGAGCAGAATCTGTGACATCATACATTTGCATATGATTGTCTCCAGCAAGATATTGACCAATAGGAATACAGCATTGCACCATAGGCCCCGCCCACTAATATTAAGTATTTTTTAACAGTTGACGACAGAAAAACGATCGCTTTGACGCATCCATATAAACAGCGTCTCTATTAGACAGACTTCAGAAGGATCCCAACGTCAGAAACGAGTGGATGCTGTATTTTTAATCGCCAGAGGATTATATGTTTGTTCGGAGCATTAAAAAAAAATAATCGAAGCACAGTGTAATGGAGAGTTCGCAAAGATAAACCGTAAGTAAATGATTTTATCAGGGCCGGCCCGAGGCATAAGCGAACTAAGCGGCTGCTTGGGGCCCCCTCGCCACCAGGGGGCCCCCAATCGAGTTTTTTTTTTTTTTTTTTTTACATATTAATTAACTTAAACAAGTGACATAAATGAATGAAAGGATTAATAATTCAAGACAAGAAAATTCTGATTTCATGATCAATATACCTACCTACAACTACTGCTGTGTCTGCCAGTGTTTGAGTCATGCGCATAACCTCGCGTGCATAGACAATTTGTGCGCAAAGTCACGGTAATGTAATGTTAAGCCATGTCACAAAAATTTGATTTGATCAATGATTTATCCTTTAAATGTAATGATATTCAGAACAGAACAAGAATAAAAAAAATAATATAAACAAGGCAAAACGAAATAATTTAAAGCGAAAGTGAAAGTAAGCGGCGTTGGGCTCACGTATCTCTCTCATTAGAATCAAAATGTTTCAACATTCGCGATGGATTTGGATGGTAAACTATTCTTTATCATAGGCTTTGTTCTTCACTCACGTTCCAATATCGACGGAAAAAATCATCCTCTTCACACGCGCAAAAATGTGCTTGGAAACATCACAGTGGAAGATTACAAAGCTGGTATATACGTTGTGTGTGTGTGTGAGAGAGAGTCGCGGGCGCGATCGAACAGTGGAAACAAAAACATACTCCGTCATCTTCATACAAGACATCATTCAAACTGCAAAGTGTTGCAAAACGTTGGAGTATATTTTGCAAATAATTTTTTTAATATGTTTTGTGACAGTTTGTTTTCAGAAAGAAAAAGTTAAAACTTTTTTAAGTATCTATTTTTTATTAAGTATTTATTTTGTATTTATACATAACCTCATTGTATTAATTTATAATGTAACATTATAGCGTGACATTGTGTCAATAATCGTCAGGCGCAGGTGACTCTGCGTGGTGGGAGGGGGCCCCCAAATCAAATTCTGCTTAGGGCCCCCAAAAGGCTCGGGCCGGCACTGGATTTTATAATGCTTTGCCTTTGTCTGTAAATGATGGTTTTATATGAATGATTTCATATGGATAATGTTTTCAAAACACTTGAGTTTTGATATGTTTCTTATAAATTGATGTTATCCATTCATTCATAACAGTGGTCGTTTAACGTTACTGGCAAGCCTTAAAGGAGCCGCGTCTTAATAACTCATTTCAGAATGTAGAAATTAATCGTTTTTCTGCATATATATTTGTTTTTGTTTGTTTGTTTGTGTGTGTGCAAAACTTTATTAACATTATTAGTGAACCTCAAGGAACATATTAAAATCATTTTAAAAAATCCATGTCATGACCCCTTTAAAAGTTGAAAATCTTTTAACTTGTTACAGCATATTAATAACACAACGCTTATGGCATGAAACCTCACAAAACAATCCACAGACAGCCAATGAAAGCCGCTATAACCGTACAGAGATCTATCCTTTTACATTTCATACATTTTTACTTTAGTTTTAGTCAATTTAGTACATTCATGAACTTCGAAAACGAAAATTAGATATGTTGCCTTGGCAAGTAACTGGGGGGAAAATAACGCTTAAATTGAAGTTTTGGTTGTCTTTGTCTCAGTTTAGTATTATTTAATTATTTAGAATGAACTTTTATTTTTATATTTTCAGTTTTAATTTTTGTTGAAAGTGCTTTTTAATAAAAAAAAAAAACTGTAATAAAATGTGCTTAAGTTGAGGTTTTTCATGTAATATTTATATTTCTTTTCTTTTTTTTTTCAGCTTTATTTAATTACCCAAAAATATTTGTTATAGTTTTAGTTAACAATAACAACAGCATTTTGCCAAGTTTTTGATCAATATCTCATTAATTGCATGATTTATGGACAAGCAATAAAAGCAAGACATGATAACCATACTGCAAACATGCAGAAATTCATCTCAATATTTTATTTTATTTCGTTCATCACAACAAATGCGAGAAAAAATTAATTAGCTAACAATAATGTTTTAATATAAAACATATCAAATATTAAAGATCAGCAACAGGGTTTTTGTTCCCTTGACAATGATAGAAAACATCATTTATACTCTTGCTTGTGAAGTCGTGATGGACTCGTTACATTGAGAATACCATCTCAGCAGCTGTTTATGAACACCATTTATCCATATTACACATTTAACATAAGAATTAAATAACTTACGGTGTACACTATAGTCTGCGTGCTCACAGCATCCCAGACATTAATATTTTAACCATTTATAAAAAATTAATTCATAAAAAAACATAAAAGTTGTTCATTTGTGAAAATTATCTTGTAAGTATAATTCACTTTTGTTGATCGCAGAGCTTTTTTTAATATATATATAATATAATAATCCAAAAAATAATCAGATAATCCAAAAGCCAATGAAAAATGCAGATTCCGATGCGAACTTCCAGGTTGACCTTCAAATTAACATCATCCCGGAACCACTCCATTCGTAAACAACATGACGTGTGTGAATTCTGGGAAATACAGCTTTGACTCTTCATCATCTAGATCTTCATCAGTCCACTGTCTGGAAGCACATGGGTTCAGAGAGGAGTCTGACGGCTCGCTCTTCTTCCTGCATGTGATCCAGTCTCGTCTCATTATTCCTCTCTTCCTCCTCCTCTTCTCTCGTCTGTTTCTCCTCTCCATCCATTCCCATGATTCCCTCCTGCTGCGTCTCGTTATCATTATCATCATTATCATCATTATCATCATTATCATCGCCCTCCTCTTCGCTTTCTCCGTGTTCGTCAGGCTCCATGGCAGAAGATCCGTCCCCTGAATGTGGCATACAAAGTTGTACAGTCAAAACAAAAATTATTCAGACACCAGATATCATTTTTGATATTTTTTACTAGTGTGTGCAGGACACTATAGTTCAAGTGAGGAGAGCAAAATAAAGTAAACTGTGACATATTATACCCAATAACTCCTCATACAGCGACTGCCAGTAACATTTATACAAATTTGGGACCAAAAATGATTCCGACACTTTGAGCTGATCATGTTTTACTGAAGTGTTTTTTCTTTAATTGCTAATGCTCTTTTTACACACAGACTGAACAAAATGAAGCATTACTTGGTGATTGTTTGAGCTAAACTGGTATTATGTAATTGTGAAGTTAAATTTAACAGCTGACAGATATTCATCATAATTCATCAGTGAGAGTCTAACAGAAGGACGGACAAAACCAGTCAAATATCAACTGATCTGATAACTCATATTTTATTACCATTTTCTAAACTATAGCGAATAAACTGTGATAATGTGAGAAATGTTGAAGGTGTCTGAATACATGTTGGTTTGACTATATATTTAAAAACAGAATAATATATTTGTGTGTGTGAGTGTGAGTGAGTGAGTGAGTGTGTGTGTGTGTGTGTGTGTGTGTGTGTGTGTGTGTGTGTGTGTGTGTGTGTGATTGAGTGAGTGAGTGAGTGTGTGTCTGTGTGAGTGAGTGTGTGTCTGTGAGTGTGTGTGTGAATGAGTGAGTGTGTGTGTGTGTGTGAGTGAGTGAGTGAGTGAGTGAGTGAGTGAGTGAGTGAGTGTGTGTGTGTGTGTGAGTGAGTGAGTGTGTGTGTGTGTGTGTGTGTGTGTGTGTCTGTATGAGTGAGTGTGTGTCTGTGAGTGTGTGTGTGTGTGTGTGTGTGTGTGTGTGAGTGTGTGTGTGTGTGTGTGTGTGTGTGAGTGTGTAAGTGTGCGTGTGTGAGTGTGTGTCTGAGTGAGTGAGTGTGTGTGTGTGTGTGTGTGTGTGTCTGAGTGAGTGAGTGTGAGTGTGTGTGAGTGTGTGAGTGAGTGAGTGAGTGAGTGAGTGAGTGAGTGAGTGAGTGAGTGTGTGTGTGTGTGTGTGTGTGTGTGTGTGTGTGTGTGTGTGTGTGAGTGAGTGAGTGTGTGTGTGTGTGTGTGTGTGTGTGTGAGTGTGTGTGTGTGTGTGTGTGTGTGTGTGTGTGTGTGAGTGAGTGAGTGAGTGAGTGAGTGAGTGAGTGAGTGAGTGAGTGGGCGTGTGTGAGTGAGTGTGTGTGAGTGTGTGTGTGAGTGTGTGTGTGTGTACCCTCGCTGCTGTTGTCCCGTCCCTGCGGCCCCCCGCCAGCGGACACTTGTGATCTCTGTAGTATTTCTGGCGTGTGAAGCCTTTGTTACAGGCGGAGCAGCGGAAGCGGTAGTTGTCTGTGTGTGAGCGCTGATGCTCCAGCATATGAGCTCGACGACTGAACGACTTCTGGCAGAACTGACACTTATACGGCTTTATACCTGCAGGAGAGAGAGACAACACACACATTTGCTGTGTACATTATTATGCAGTTCCACATTACACCATGAAAACAAAACAAAAATATATGGCTGTCAAACGATTCAAATTTCTAATCTAATTAATTACATGATGTAGTGATTAATATAAATTAGTTATTATTGTGTTAAATGACAAAAGCATCAAATGATGCTTGGCAAATTTTTTTATTTGATTCAACAGAATTTATTACACATAAACTTTTAGGCTGCAACGGCCATGAGGATGAGTAAATGATGACATAATTTAAAAATTTGGGTGAGCAAACCCTTTAATGGTTTTTTTATTAATATGGAAATATGAATAAAAAACAAATAAAAAAAATAGTACTCTAAATAAGAATCTAAAGCTGCCAGTAGGTGGCGGTAAATGTCTAAACGAAGGAGTCATTGAATCATTAATTTGTTTTGTTTAAACGGCTGATTTGTTCAGGAAATGGCTCTCGTTATGAATGAGTCATTGAATCATTGATTCACCCGATTGATTCGCTCAAACTGCACCGCTGTGTGTTGCTCTGGGACACACACTTCTGCCCTGGCTTTATAGGCAATATTTTCATTGGCAAAAATGAGCAAAACAGACAATATTGAGTCTAAAATATAACAATATTAATTTCTTATTTATTGAACTGTCGAATAAAATCAATATCACATTTGCACTTGTGTGATACTGTGCTCGTTACTCGTGTGATATTACTTAAAGGTGCTCTAAGTGATGTTGGGTGACGTCACTTCTTGTTGACTTTCAAAGTATTGTCAAACAAAACGGAGGCTAGCTCGACCCTCCCTCCTCCTCATCCCGTCCCCTCCCTTCTATGCTTCCTGAAACAATCATGAACGAGTCGAAGGCTTTTCCGATGTAAATTCGGGACTTCGCGCGTTCCTTCTCCTTTTCCCTCTTCTTTGCTATTTGTTCATCGGAACGTTGTCTCTTTGGTCGTGTGTCGGCCATATCAAAATTCAAGAGAATATAATTCTAACGTTAGTCGTTGTCGTTGTCTAGGACATCTCTCCTCTAGCTAACTTCCCTCTTCATGCTTCTCTCTCCTCCACTCCCCCTCCCCCCCCCCCCCCCCCCCCCCCCCTAACCCCCACCCCCAAATCATTCTTGTCGGTGATTGGCTGGAACACTGTTTGTTATGTTTCGTGGTCCAGGCTGGGCCAGTTTGTTTTTGTTGCCGTTTGTGGAGCCTGTGCTGTCTACAGAGACCGCGTTTCTTTACAGTGTGTTCAGGGGACAGGCAGCTAGTGGATAGTGAGGAGATATTTGCTGGATGTGACAAAAAAAATTTCGGCCTAAAAAACGCGTGACATCACTTAGAGCACCTTTAACTATATAAGAAAAATATGAGACCAAAACTCATACAGGGGCATATATATATTCAGATTTGAGACTTGCTCATCCTCACCTGAATGAGAGAGAATATGAGCTTTGAGTTTGTCCGGCCTGTTAAACTCTTTGGTGCAGCCCACATGAGTCCTGCAGAGGAAACACAATAGAAATAATGCAACGTTCACATGCGCCTGATGATCTCTGTGCCGATCTGACACCTGTCACTCACCTGAAGGGACACTTGTACTTCTTGAAGGGTTCGTGAATCAGCATGTGCCTCTTCACTTTGTCCTTCCTGTTGAACGTGGCCTCGCAGACGGAGCATTTATACGGCTTCTCCCCTGCAGAACGAGAACACCTCGCTTAACCTCACTGGAATTCATCAGATACTCCAGCAAAGCAGATTCATTCATTTACTTGTTTGTACACATGACTCAGTCTGTTGTGATTGGTCTACTCTGCTCTGATTGGTCAGATGACTCACTCAGTCTGTTGTGATTGGTCTACTCTGCTCGATTGGTCAAATGACTCAGTCTGTTGTGACTGGTCTACTCTGCTCTGATTGGTCAGATGACTCGGTCTGTTGTGATTGGTCTACTCTGCTCTGATTGGTCAGATGACTCACTCAGTCTGTTGTGATTGGTCTACTCTGCTCGATTGGTCAGATGACTCAGTCTGTTGTGACTGGTCTACTCTGCTCTGATTGGTCAGATGACTCGGTCTGTTGTGATTGGTCTGCTCTGATTGGTCAGATGACTCGGTCTGTTGTGATTGGTCTACTCTGCTCTGATTGGTCAGATGACTCGGTCTGTTGTGATTGGTCTACTCTGCTCTGATTGGTCAGATGGCTCAGTCTGATTGGTAGACCGCTTACAGCTTATTGATCTTTGAAATCTGCAGACTTTTTACATTCACAAACAGCATTATTATTACACACTGCATGAAAGGTCATATCTGAAAAAGCATACTAGGGGCAATTAATCATTTCTGATGCAATTCATATACAAATCATATAACTAGCTACATAACAATAAAACTGCATTAAAGAGTAAAGGACATTTCCACCAAATAAAGCGTCACACCTGAGTGGATCTGTGTGTGTAGTTTGAGGTAGTGCTCGGTTTTGAAGAACTTTTTACAGATCTGACACTTGAATTTGCCGCCGACGCCGTGAGTGGAGAGATGCCTCCGGAAATACCTCTCGCACGGAAACACCTGCGACATACAAACACACAGACATCGATTCTCCATTCTTCAGTGTGATTCTGTTCACAGAAACGTTCAGCTATTGTTGACTAAATCTTAGACTAAAACTATTCAAAGTCGTTAACTGAAATAAAGCTAAAATGAAATAAAACCGGTATATTAGATAAAAAACTTAAACTTAAAAAACTAAATGAAAATTAGAAATGTTGCCTTTGCAACTAACTAAAATACGTTTAAGCTGAAGTACTAAAATTACTAAAACTAAAATAAAATAAAAATAAAAATAATAATAAAAATGGCAAAAGCACATAAAAAATGTTTTTAACTAAAATTAAAACAAAAACTGAAATTATTAAAATAAAAGCTAATTCAAAACAGTAATAAATACTATAATTTAATACTAAAAGTATTAAAATCATTTTCGTTAATTTAAATAAAACTGAAATTTAATATGTATATATTGAAAAACTTAAACTTTACTAAAAATAAAATAAAAAGTTAAAAAAAGGTAATTCAAAGTATTAATAAATACTATAACAGTGTATGAATAATACTAAAACTATTACAAATAATTGTCATTACCTGAAATAAAGCTGAAATAAAATATGAATATTAGATTAAAAAAAAACTTAAACTGAAGTATTAAAATTACTAAAACAAACTGAAATAAAATAAATTAGAAATAAATAGAAATATTCAAAAAATAATAATATAAAACTTAAACTGAAGTATTAGGCTAATAGTACTAAAACAAACTGAAATTAATTAAAAATAAATAGAAATATAAAAAAATAACAATATAAAACTTAAACTGAAATATTAAAATTACTAAAACAAACTGAAATAAATTTAAAATAAATAGAAATATTCCAAAAATATATATATAAAAGAGCAACGGCACATAACATAATTACAAAAGACTTTAGATAAAATGAAGATGAAAACTGTAACTGTATAGTATATAGAGTACCTTCATGCAGTGTGGACAGGGGTAGTTGTGTGTGGCGTTCAGCAGATGCTGTTCCAGAGCTTCTTGAGTGGAGTATTTACTCTGACACTTCATACATCTGGACACAAAAACAACCAGTTCAAACAGGAGCAGTTGAAGTTCAAACCCGTTCAACCTAAACTATCATCACTGCTGTCGCCATATTTGCTGAATGAAATTTCCTACTCATTTTTATTAACTAACATTAATGCTGTAAGAACATGCTAGTTAATACATTAACTAATGTTAACAATTGAGACCGTATTGTAAAGTGTTACCAGTTATTTTGATAAGTGCATTAAAGCTGATCCATACATTCTTATTTTATATAAAATAAAATAAAACTACATGATGAAAAGTTTTTATTGATATTCAAATTGGGTAATGCACTGAAAAAATATATATTTTCCTCAGTATTTTCATCTTTCATTTTCTCAGGATGTACTTGAGAAGCAAAATTAGATATTAGTCTTGTTTTCTGAAAAATCCAAATGAAGTGAGTTTGTGTTTAAAACAAGAACAAATATCTGTCATTGGGCTCAGAAATATAAACTCGTTTTCTCTTTGAGTTTAGTAGATTTTTCTGACACCATTGGCAGATTTTTGTTCTCGGTTTAAGCACAAACTCTCTTAATGCCGGGTTCAGACTAAACGATATTAATGTCTGTTACGATTCTCACTTTGTCAGATTATGTGGTTTGGTGTGTCATGGACAAGAAACATCCCAGATAGCGAATAACATCTGGCCCAGCTGGCAACATCTGACCTGAGTGTGGCTGGCAATAGCATACATAACCGGGCCTCATCTGGGCCACAAACATCAAGCCACAACTCACACTAAAACCAGCTTGATGTGTGTGGCCTATGTGACCTTTGCCGCTGCCAGAATTGAGCAAAATGTACCATAGATGGCCCAGATGAGGCCCTAATATTAATATCTGGGAAGGTGTACCTAATTATGGCCGCCAGAAAGCTGTGAACAGAAGAGCTTCTGTGCTCCTATTGGTCAAAGCCATCGTGAAGGGATGAACAAAAAAAAAATGAGCTAAGCATGCTAGTCTTTCTGTCGGGACGTTGTGAAGCATTGCAGACGCCTCCACTATGACACACTAGACCAGCTATTCCCAAACTGTGGTCCGCGGACCACTAGTGGTCCGTGAGGGTACTGCAGGTGGTCGTGGAAAGGCAAAATAAAATATAAAATCTTTTTTTTTTTTACCTTAATTTTACCAGGAAATTCCCATAAAAAAAATTAAAGAATAATATGTAGGCCTATATTGATATAACATTTTAATTAAATTGTCAAGTTATTGTGTGATTACTAAAATAGCCTAGTGGTGTTCGGCCAATATTCGGCCAACATTCAAGTTCAGTGCCGTTAGAACCACAACATTGGTTCGGTGGATAGCAACAGGTTCTCTGAAGAGAAAAGGGCAGAGGCAAATATGTTCTCATTATCACATCACACGCATAGCCTTTAATGGTGCGTTCACACCGGACGAAATTTCGCTTCAAACTTTTGTTTTTACGCGCGTCAATTTCGCTCTCGACGCGCGAATTGATACAAAGTGGTCAAGCGTATCACTAGACGCGGTAGGCGCGAATTTGACATATGATCCCTTTTTGAATTTGACGCGCTATTCGCGTCCGGTGTGAACGCACAGTTAGGCATAGGCAGTAACGAGATGTTTATAAATGGAATGAATAAGGCCTGTTATTATTTTAATTTCCAGTTAGTTTCTTGATCTCGCGTTTCTGAAATGTTTTCCAGATGTGCTGTTAAGTGGACAAACTCAAGCCTAGGTACTTTTTGAGGACTTGTAAAACTAAAACTCTGAAGATTAATAATCCCCTAAAATCGCCAAAGGTTTTGAAATGTTGACTATATTCCAGTGTTCTGTATAGATTTCATACTCCATTGCTATGGAAATAAGCCTGTTGTTCAAATGAACCTGATTATGCCCTCGGGCGCTTGAGTAAATAAATAAATAAAATATGTGGCAGCCGTTATGTGCAGTAAACTTTCCTTTAACAAGCCTGTGATGTGATGACCAATGATAGTTTTAGAGCTAGTAAGCCTATTTAGAGGTGCAGATTAATTCAGGTAGGACTCTGTGTAGACATATTTTATTATGTGTATTATGAGGTGGTCCGCGAAAATTCTTGATTACAAATAGTGGTCCACACACACAAAAAGTTTGAAAACCCCTGCACTAGACGACCAAAGATATCCTGTGACAATTCATCATGATCATCTCACAGTGTGTTTGCTGCCACGACCTACAGCTACTGACTAGCCAATAAAAATGCAACATGAAATTGTGTATATTGATCAAGGAAATATGGCGCTAAAACTACTTTCCTCAAGCTCCATTTTGCAAGATTGGTGTGCCAAGTTGGCCTCTTTTCTCTAGCCATGACCGCGTCCATATTCTCCTCTTTCACTTCCTCCTCTTTTTTTCATCGCACATAAAAACCACAATTGCCAAAGTGCGATTCATCTGGCTTTATTTGTTTACCACTAGCGCATGCTAATGATGTTTTATTCTTCTATATACTAACCTACTAATCAATAGGTGTCATCATCTTACAGTCTACATACATGTTGTACCCAAGTTTATTAGATCCATGTCGTATGGTGCGATTTGTAATGATTTTATAGGATTGGTGAAATCGCACAGGCACGAGAATCACCACGACACCCAGCGTCAGGCGGATCGTGCCCACATCGGGCTGATATCGTGTAGTCTGAACCTGGCAAAAGTTTTTTTTTTTTTTTTTTTTTTTAAAACAAGATTAGTCATTTCAAGGAAATGTATCTTTATTTAAAGTCCCCCTGTGGTGAAAATCCAGTTTTTAATGTTGTTTATGAGTCTAAAGCCGCTTTCCGACCAAGTAGTTACAGGAACTTAGTTATAGGAATTGTCCACTTCTAAACAGTTCTATGAACTACTCTCCCCCAAACTCGGTTTTGCTGTTTGCGTTCGCACTTGCCAAGTGACCATAGGAACTGGTAGGAGGGGTAAGGGAGTGACGCAAGCACGGTGACTTTTATTTTGACGGAGCGACGGACCTTTATTTTGACGGCGCTGAGAACGCCAGAGCAAACAATGCTTGCATTCTCTGTTCATTAGTTAGCGATCTGTCTAACAGTACTGTTTAACATGTTATTATTAGATAGAATTGTTATAGAAAGTACACAGTATATGAAAAAAAAGGTTATTAGCCTATGCCGTGTGGTTGATGTCCAGTGTTGCTAGCTGAGCAGAAATACATAATCATGTTTGACTTGGTCCCGTTGCGTTGGATTTTCTCTTCAGCATAAAGGTTTAGAGGCCCATCTATCACTGTTTTCCATGTTTGTATAGTTTGTTTATGGAGTAAATATATAGGCTATAATCTGTGTGTTTACATTATAGCTGTTTTAAAAATGGCGGGTGCTGGTGCTCCGCGTGCATTCGGTCATCAGCGTACACTAACGTCACGGGTAGTTCCTATAGTGCTGGTTTAGACCCTACTCTGAAGTAGGACCTAAATTAGTTCCTCCAAATGGAGTTCCTAGAACTAAAATCGTTCCTAGTTCCTGCGGTGCGAACACGCCGACATCCGGGTACTTTAGCCAATAGTTCTAGGAACTGTGAAAAGGATCCTCCGGTCGGAAAGCGGCTATTGTGGTGTTTTTAATCTGCTTTAAGACAAACCATGTGTAAATTCATAAGTCGGATCATAAGACCAATCAGATCAACGTGTGATCGTCAACGAGTGGATCTCTGAGCTGAGTGAGTGAGTGGAGGCGGGGCCAAATTTGCATATTCATAGAACCGCGTATACTAAATGAGGCAAGGGTGTCGAGTTACACTCAAGATATTTTAGGGCATGAAGAATTTTTTTCAAGGAAAAAAAACATTTAAAAATGTAATTTTGGTGATGAATTTTAAGGGATAAAATTATCGACTACAGGGGGACTTTATGAATGTTTGGATGTTTGTACCGGAAAATGAGACAAAAATACTGAGGAAGAACAGTGGCTACGTTTACATGCACAACTTTTGTTTCAATCGGACCGAATTCATTCCGACTGATGAATCTGAATGTAGTGTTTACATTACACGCTAAACATGTGCGCATTTATATGTCACAAGCTTCAGATCGGGATAGATTTTTTTGACATGCGCACATGCACGAATATACAGAGTTTCCCGATGTTTGCGCATAATAACCATTCTCCTACATTGCTTCTTTATTTGTTTTAAACTGCAGACTTAATATTTATCCATTTCTGGTCATAATTTGGAGTAAATGAGCAAATGAACCGCTGTGCTGAGCTGCTTATATTTTATCACGCAATTAAAAATGCCTAAAACCAGTCGTCTGTGGATGAGAGTCCGAAACAAGGACTGGTGGGCCGTTGTCCTGCTCCACGTTTTAGACTAGAATGGAGAAATTTAGAATGACAGGACAGTCATTTATACGACACTTTATTCAACAGCTCGTGTCATATATCATTATGCTATTTCTACGTCATTGCACGGTCCTTTCAGTTTCGGTTTTCAATCCGATCAAGTGTTTACATGTTCTCTCGATCGGATTAGAAAAGGAATAAACCATCCCTTTCAATCCAATCGAAATTCCAATCGGATCGATTAAGGTGTTTACATTAAGGCTTAAAGGATTATTGGGTTGCATGTCGTAGCCAGTGTGTTTTTCCTGTGTTCCTGATTCCTGCTGGTGTTGTGTTGCAGTGAGCGTGTCTGACCTGTAGTAGTTGGTCTCCTTGCGCTGGTTCTGTTGCGGACAGAAGCTGTGTGAGTACTGGTGAAGGCCGAGCTCGAAGAGCGACGGGAAGACTTTACTGCACTGGTGACAGCGGTACGTCAGGTGCTCCTGGTGTGTGTGGATGTGCTCCAGAAACTGATCCAGCTTCTGGAAGGTCTGAGAGCAGCTCTTCACCACACAGCGGTACACCTGTGTACCCACAGGTACCCATTGTTAGTTAATGCATTCATTGAGATTAACTAATGGGATCTTATTGTAAAATGTTTTCTGGGAATATATCTTTAGTTTAAAAAAACATTGCATAATTTCTTAAAGAATTTTTTATGTTTTTGCTCACTAAGGCTGCATTTATTTGACCAAAAATACAGTAGAAATTGTGAAATATTATAACAATTTAAAATAACTGTTTTCTATGTGAATATACAGTAAAATGTAATGTATTCCTGTGATCAAAGCTGAATTTTCAGCATCATTACTCCAGTCTTCAGTGTCACATGATCTTTCAGAAATCATTCTAATATGATGATTTGCTGCTCAAGAAACATTTACGATCATTATAAATGTTGAAAACAGTTTTGTTGCTTCATATTTTAGTGGAAACATTTGTTTTCATGATTCTTTGAAGAACAGAAAGTCCAAAAGAACAGCATTTATTTGAAATAGAATCTTTTGTAACATTATAAATGTCTTTTTGATCAATTTAATGCATCCTTGCTGAATAAAAGTATTAATTTCTTCCAAAAGAAACCTTACTGACCCCAAACTTTTAATGCTAGAGTACAGTATATTTTTAAAAGCATCCTTAAAACAAGATAAATTTACCTGAAAAGCAAAACTGTCTTAGATATGCTAATAACAAGTTTTCAGAGAATACATCTTTAGTTGTTTGTTATTCTTCAGTAGATTTCTGCTGAAAGCATAAAAAATGCTATAATAAGGTTAGAAAAAATTATATATTTTGCTTCTCAAGTTAAATCATCTAATTTTCAATGGAAAACAAGTAAGAAAATAATTTTTGCGGTGTAAATTTGGTTGATATTTAATATTTTGACCTGTCTGTAATTGTAATTGACAGATGTGGTACCTGCTCGTTTTTGTGCTGGGTCATGTGGGACTTCAGCTGGAAGTATGTGCTGAACTTGTCGGAGCAGAACTGGCACTGATATGAGCTGTCGATGAGGATGATCTGCTTGTTCGTGTTCGTCCCGTCGCTCTGCTTCTCCTCCGTCTCCTGGACCTCAGCGTCCGGCTCTTCGATGGCTAAAGACCAGGCCAGACTTTATATCATTTCAGAGCACTGGGTATTGACACAAATCTAACGATTCCATTCACAAAGTTACGATTCAATCCCGATCGCTATTTAGTTTGATTCTGTATCGATTCATTTGGATATACAGTCAAACCAAAATGTATTCAGACAGTTTCAACATTTCTCACATTATCACAGTTTATTCGCTATAGTTTAGAAAATGGTAATAAGATATGAGTTATCAAATCAGTTGATATTTCACTGGTTTTGTCCGTCCTTCTGTTAGACTCTCACTGATGAATTATGATGAATATCTGTCAGCTGTTAAATTTAACTACACAATTACATAATACCAGTTTAGCTCAACCAATCACCAAGCAATGCTTCATTTTGTTCAGTCTGTGTGTAAAGAGCATTAGCAATTAAACACAAAACACTTCAGCAAAACATGATCAGCTCAAAGTGTCGGAATCATTTTTGGTCCCAAATTTGTATAAATGTTACTGGTAGTCGCTATATGAAGAATATTTGGGTATAATATGTCCCAGTTTACTTTATTTTGCTCTCCTCACTTACATAAATGAACTATAGTGTCCTGCACACACTAGTAAAAAATATCAAAAATTATATCTGGTGTCTGAATAATTTTTGGTTTGACTGTACATCAGGTACAGTAAAGTGAATTTGGAAGCTAAGCCTTTGTTTCATATCAAAAAAGCACAATGTTTATTGCAATTTATTGGATAGTAGGTGCACTACAGATCATGTTTAGTGAAGTTTTTTTCACATCAAATGAAAACAAGCAAGGTCCTCTCAAAGAGTACTAGGTAGAGTTGTTGCACCAGCCATTCGTAAGCTCTGACTTTAAAGTCCCCCTGTGGTGAAATTCAAGCTTTTTAATGTTGTTTATGTGTCTATGTGGTGATTTAAATATGCTTTAAGACAAACCATGTGTAAATTCATAAGTCGACAGCATTGCTGAGTATTTTCTGCTTAAAACTGCAGTGAACCAAAGACAGTCTCAAACACACGCTTTGAAATCGCTGGTGTTTCTGACGTCACAAACTACCTTGTAACCAATCAGATCAACGTGTGGATCTCTGAGCTCAGTGAGTGAGTGGAGGTGGGGCTCATTTTGCATATTCATAGAACCGCGTATACTAAATGAGGCAAGGGCGTAAGATATTTTAAGGCATGAAGACTTTTTTTTCAAGGAAAAAACATTTAAATATATAATTTTGATGATCAAGGATGAGTATTAAGGGATAAAATGATTGACTACAGGGGGACTTTATGCACAAAATCTTAAATGGAGACTGATAAACTCCAGCTTGCTTATTTTTTTTCCTCCTCTTTGTATTCGACAAAAACAAAGAGATTTTGATAAAGTTTAGATTTTTTTAACTACATTTTACTCTCGTCTTGTTTCTTCAATGATATTGCATGTTGATATAGTCACAGTTATCGTTTAAAGACGGTGTCGTCTCGTTAACAACTCGTCTTAGTCATGGAAGAAAGGTCGTCAACGAACATTTTTCGTTATAGATTTCGTTGACAAAACTAGCATACACATAACACATTATAGACTTCTATAATTCCATATTAGGCTGCATAGATTAGGCCAGCCGGAACCGGGAACACTTCCCATAAATCCTGATGTACTCGTTACATCATAAGAAGAATGGCGTCTACGCTAATATTAGTCTCTCTGTTTATACCGAGGTTTACCGCAGTCCGCCGGATCCAGGCCGTATCCAGATCTGAAGAAGGACCAGCGCCTGGACGCGACGACAATGCAGTCCTGAAGTGTCAACAAGACTCTCCGTTTCCTGAAGTGAGGTGGACCTCGGCCGTATCCAGATCAGATGGTGGATCTGCACCTGGACCTAACCATGACGCATCCTGAAGTGCCAGCCTCATCAGCCCTGTGAAGGCCTCATCGGCACGACCAATCTGACTTCTGACCTGCAACGCTGCCTGGATCATAATCATACACTGTTGGCTCATTGGCCAGAGGAGAACTGGCCCCCGACTGAGCCTGGGTTCTCCCAAGGTTTTTTTCATCTTTTCTGTCACCTGATGGAGTTTTGGTTCCTTGCCACTGTTGCCTTGGCTTTTGGCTTGCTTAGTTGGGGACATTTAATATTCAACAATATTATTGATCTGCCTTATTATGGGTGGACGATGATGCAATTTTCTTCTAGAAACAAACTTTGTTGTATTATTTTCATGTTATCAATGTGAAGCTGCTTTGATACAATCTGTATTGTTAAAAGCGCTATATAAATAAAGGTGACTTGACTTGACTTGACAAAATTGACACTAGTCCTGCCCACAAATAACTAAAACTTATTGGAAATAGATCAAAAGATTTAAGAGAGTTTTAAGAGATAAAATGATTGACTACAGGGGGACTTTAACCGGGAACACTTCCCATAAATCCTGATGTACTCGTTTCATCATAAGAAGAATGGCGTCTACGCTAATATTAGTCTCTCTGTTTATCCCGAGGTTTACCGCAGTCCGCCGGATCCAAATCTGATGCCTGCGCCTGGACACACTCACACACACACACACACACACACACACACACACACACACACACTCCAGATCTGATGAAGGACCTGCGCCTGGACACACACACACACACACACACACTCCAGATCTGATGAAGGACCTGCGCCTGGACACACACACACACACACACACACTCCAGATCTGATGGACCTGCGCCTGGACACACACACAAACACACTCCAGATCTGATGGACCTGCGCCTGGACACACACACACACACAAACACACTCCAGATCTGATGGACCTGCGCCTGGACACACACACATACACACTCCAGATCTGATGGACCTGCGCCTGGACACACACACAAACACACTCCAGATCTGATGGACCTGCGCCTGGACACACACACATACACACTCCAGATCTGATGGACCTGCGCCTGGACACACACACATACACACTCCAGATCTGATGGACCTGCGCCTGGACACACACACAAACACACTCCAGATCTGATGGACCTGCGCCTGGACAGGACGACAACGCAGTCCTGAAGTGTCAACTAAAATAAAACGTTGTCGAAATGATTCCAGTTCACACTGATACGCGGAAGCGACAACAAATTCTGTATTATGAATTTTTAAGGCCAGACAAGTAATTAGTTGAGGTCAATATGTAAAGAAAGACACACCCCTGCGCACATATATATTCAAATGCGCACACCTGTAGACTAGACACGTAATACGCATGTGCACGCCGTCAGCGTTCTCACAGATTCACGTTTTTGAAGTTTACGCAGAGATGATAATGTTTTTCAAAATGTTTCACCACTTGCACCTGGGAACCCGTTTCAAGGTTTGCGTTCTCAAGCTGCCAGACACTGTTGTTGTGCGGATGAGTGGCCGGAGCGCGCTAACAGTTTTATGTTAGAGCGGTGTCGTGTTAGCGGCCCCTAAGTTAATAACTAATGATCTTTGCGACGGAAGTGAATCAATCAAAACTAACTTTAGCTGGACAATAACTTTATACTAGAGCTGCTGTAAAGCCAAACAATCTCTGTTACTGTAATTTCCAATTATCACTGTAAAGCCGCTTTGAAACAGTCCATATTGTTAAAAGCGCTGTATAAATGAAGGTGACTTGACTTTAAATTGGAACATTAAGTCCACACTTGAGGCTTAGTAGCCCTGTGGACTGGCTGGTCTTATCTCACCTTGCTCGTGCTCCTCTTCCTCCGTCGGCTGTGAGTTTTGGTGGTTGTTGAGAGGAAGCACACGGACAGTGATGGGCATCCTAGAGGCGGTGCTGTGAACCCCAGCGGGCCAAACCTTGTGCGTCTGCATGTGTTTCTTCACGTTAGACTTCTGAGCAAAGGCTCGGCCGCACACGATACACTGAAACGGCTTCTCACCCGTGTGACTGCAGAGAGGACGAGGACAGCGTCACTACAGCTCTGTTTATGCTCTGTTCACGGGGGTTTTTAGCATCAAAACATTTGAATTTCATGCCGTTAAAGCGTTAGTTCACCCAGAAATGAAAATTCTGTCAGTAATTATTCACCCTCATGTTGTTCCAACCCCGTAAGACTTTCGTTCATCTTCAGAACACAAATTAAGATATTGTTGATTAAATCTGAGAGCTGTCTCACTCCTTCATTGGCTGCTATGTAATTGAAACTTGCCGGCCCAGAAAGTTAATAAAGACAATGTTTAAAATAGTCCAAGTGACTACAGTGGCTCAACCTTAAGTTTATCAAGCGACGAGAATACTTTTTGTGCGCAAAAACCAAACAAAAATAACGACTTTATTCAACTCTTCATTTTCTTCTGTGTTCCTCTGAGTGAGTTCATTTAGTGTAATAGCGCAGCGCTTCTGGGTTGTACGTCAGAACGTAGGCTCACTATTGGCCGACGCTGGTCATGTGTGTGATGCTGGCCAATAGTGAGCCTCCGTTCTGACGTACAACCCAGAAGCGCTGCGCTGTCATTATTTCTGTTTGGTTTTTGCGCACAAAAAGTATTCTCGTCGCTTGATAAACTCAAGGTTGAGCCACTGTAGTCACTTTGACTATTTTAAACTATGTCTTTAACTTTCTGAGCCGGCAAGTTTCAATTACCTAGAAGCCTATGGAGGAGTGAGCCAGCTCTCAGATTTCATCAAAAATATCTTAATTTGTGTTGTGAAGATGAACGAAAGTCTTACGGTGTTGGAACAACATGAGGGTGAGTAATTACTGACAGAATATTCATTTTTGGGTGAACTATCATGATTTTTAGACCCCTGATATAAATCGTATCACTTACCTTCTTATGTGCTGCTGGAGGTCAAAGTTCTTGGTAAACACTTTGTCACAGTAATTGCACTTGAGCTTCTGGGCTTTTCCTTTGGTTTGTCCTGCTGGAACAAAATAAGGTTGTTTTTACTTTAAATAAACCTGTCATGTCACAAATTTCCTTCAATGGATGTTCCTGCAATTGTAAGTTGCTTAGCGTACAAAAGTTTGGGGTTGGTGAGTATTATTTATGTTTTTTTAACTCTTCTGCTCACCAAGGCTGCATTTATTTGACCAAAAATACAGTAATTGAAAAAAATAAAAAAATTATTAGAATGTAAAATAGCTGCTTTCTATGTGCATATATGTTAAACTGTAATTTATTCCTGTGATCAAAGCTGAATTTTCAGCATCATTACTCCAGTCTTCAGTGTCACATGAGCATTCAGAAATCGTTCTAATATGACTAATTCTGATTAATATTACTATTTATTTGAAATCGAAATCTTTAGTAACTTAATAAATGTCTTTTCTGTCACTTTTGATCAATTTAATGCATCCATGCTGAATAAAAAAACAAACTTTGAACAGTAGTTCTTGCTTATTGAAATACATATTGTATATTTCAGCAGGTTTGCTGGTGTAGATGATGTATAAACTACCATCCTGTGTTTTCTTGGAGGTTCTGGCTCTCTTAGGGATGATAACCTTGTCGTATTCGCCCAGCTCGGAGAGGTTTGTGCTGATGGTGCAGCTCTTGTTTTTGGCGGTGTGTTTTCCTGGACTGTACACCGGAGCGGCGCTGAACACCTGGCCCTCCACACACTGACTGGGGATCTGTCACAGCAGGTCATTAATGCTCAACAATCACATAAACCTGCATCAGTGTGTATATATATATGCATATTTGTTTTTATTTATTAACTAGACAAGACCTTGATTTATTATTAATAATTCATCTTTATTTATATGCAACACCTATTTAAAGCTGTTCACAAATACTTTTAGAGAGAATATAAATATTAGTGCTGTCAAATCGATTAATCACAATTAATCACATCTAAAAAATGTGTAAATGTATGAATATATAATATATATATATATATTTACAAACTTTTGTTAGATGTGATTAATGGTGATTAATCGATTTGACAGCACTAATTACAACAAATTTACTTACAAAGGCATAATTTTATTTTCAACCAGTGTTGTTTTGTTAAGTAAAACAAAAATTATTAAAAGAAATTATAATTGTAATTGAAATAAAGCTAATAATAATAACGTAAAATAAAAATATAGATGAAAAACTTAAATTAAAAATGTTGCAAGTAATGTTACTGTGCTACAATTACAAAACTAAAATGAAATAAATTAAAGGTAAATAGAATTAAAAACAAACACTATTAGCAGTGCTGTTATTGTTAACTAACACTTAAACTTTTAAAAATAGTTTTCATTAATTAAATAGAGCTGAAAAAAGTCAGTATTAGATGAAAAACCTCCAATTAAAAAACCTGAGAAAATTATGTTAAATGTTTTCTATGCAAATAACTGAAATAAAAAAGTGTAAGTTGAAGTACTAAAATTACTAAAACTGAAATAAAATAAATTAAAGCTAAAGTAATATTAAAACACAAACTTATACAAATAACAGAAGCACATATAATTACTAAACCTTAATCTAAAATTAAAATGGAAATGGGAAATATAAAATAAAATCAGATTCAAAATAATTATTTAAGTAATACCATAATATTATATAAATAATACTAAAATAACACTTCCTACATAACAAAATTACTAAACCTTAAGCTAAAATGAAAAAGCTGAAAAAAATAAAGAAGCTAAAAGCTAACTCAAAATATTAATAAATACTATAATAGTGTATAAATAATACTAAAAATAACACTGTTTACATTAATAATCTAGGTAATGAAAATATTCAGAACATGAAACATGGAAACATATTAGTTTAGATTTTACAATCTCTGTCAAACTGTCAAAAAAGCTGAATCTCGCTATTTTAATCCTGGTGAAATTAGCATTAGATTAGTGAGCGTGCGCTGTACCTGAATGGACTGAAAGGACTGAAGCCCCAGTGCGGGCCCCTCCGCAGTACCGGCTCCGGCCATAGAGGGCAGTGTGCTGTACACCTGCACCACTGAGTTACTGTGGCTGGAGGACACCTGTGAGGAGAGGGGCGTGGCCTGTGTGGGGGGGAGGGGCTGATGATGGTGCTGGAGGTACGAGGATCCCGCGTGCATGCTGAGATTGCTCTGAAAAACACCAGGTCAAAGGTCACCATTTCATTTATCCAATCGAGTGTGCAACAGTCGGGTTCCGGTGTGGTGAAGTGTCGAGTCCCAGCAAACTTAATGTAATCAATCAAACTTTAATTCATGTAATAACCTTTTATTTTTATCCTGATTATTTATATAGTTAAAGTGAAAGAAATTGCATGTTTAGGTATGTTTTGCGACATTGTTAATTGTTATTAAGCAATATTAAGGCATAATATATATATATTTTTTAATTACAACCATGTCATGTCAAAATTAATTATTTCCATTGTTATCAAAGTTTTTTATCTAAAAATATCGTAGATGATGAAAAAAAAAACGTAATCTGTAATCATTTCGGAAAGCTGTATGCTATGCTACTATCCTAGCTAAAAAAATGCTAAGAACGAGAAATGTTTAATTTCACAATCTATAACTTCAGTATGAAACATAAGTTAAAAGACATTAATGGTCGTTATAACATAGTTCAAACGACTTGTATAATAAAGAGATATCTGATTTATAATCAGGCACTAAAGCGATTACCCATAAATTGTGCTCTGAACCAATCGGATTGCTTGGGTCCTAAGCTGGGGCTCATCTCTTCACCACACCGGAAGCAAAAACTCTATTGATTACCTCTTATAACTTATAAAGCTTTACAGACAGACCTGTTGTGAATTACGAGGTTGGTAGTTGATGGTTTATGCTTTGTTGAAGCCATCAGTTTGCATTATTTCAACTTAATTGTAAAAATAATCATGTTTAACAGCAGAATTCCTGGTGAAAAGCTATATTACTTGTGATGCTTTGCAGAAAATTCAACCAATCAGAGTCACGGTGAGCCAAAAGAGCTCTTTAGCTCCGCCCACTCCCATGAAGCACAGCAAAAGTCTCACTACACTCTCAAAATAATTAAATATCTGTGTTTATATATATATATATTTATTAGTGCTGTCCAACCGGTTAATCTTGATTAATCGCATCTAACATAAAAGTTTGTAAATACATATATATGTGTGTAGTCATTATGAAATCATTATGTGCACATCTTTCATTTTATTTTTAATTCATGTTCCTTGTAATCTCGAATAATCAGGATAACTTCCCCTTCCTCCTTCACAGCATCTCTTCTCTGATGACGAAGGCGGGGCAACCTGTCACTCACATCAGATCCACCAATAGCAAACCACAACCATCCAATCAAATCCACAAGCCCCGCCCTACATTTTGTTCTTGTTTGAGAAGCCGTTTCACTCGGATATACGTCACAATAGAGAAGAAAAGAAGATCACAACTTCTGTTTCATGCCGACTTGAACCCTCACCCGGTGTTTACCTGTACGGATCCCTGCATGGCTGCCATTGGCTGATCCAGAGAGCTGAACGCTGATATGGCCGACATCAGGACCTCGTCACTGACCAACACATTTCCCTGGACCAGCGTGTGTGTGAGCGGAGACTGCGGCACAGTGATGTACGTCGACACCTTGAGGAATATACAAACCAATACTCAATATCAACCAGTCTCATGGTGGTTCATAGTGTCTAATAGTGGTTCATAGTGTCTAATAGTGTCTAATAGTGGTTCATAGTGGTTCATAGTGTCTAATAGTGGTTCATAGTGTCTAATAGTGGTTCATAGTGTCTAATAGTGGTTCATAGTGGTTCATAGTGTCTAATAGTGGTTCATAGTGTCTAATAGTGGTTCATAGTGTCTAATAGTGGTTCACAGTGTCTAATAGTGGTTCATAGTGTCTAATAGTGGTTCATAGTGTCTAATAGTGGTTCATAGTGTCTAATAGTGGTTCATAGTGTCAAATATGGTTCATAGTGTCTAATAGTGGTTCATAGTGTCTAATAGTGGCTCATAGTGTCTAATAGTGGTTCATAGTGTCTAATAGTGGTGGTTCATAGTGTCTAATAGTGGTTCATAGTGTCTAATAGTGGTTCATAGTGTCTAATAGGGGGTTATAGTGTCTAATAGTGGTTCATAGTGTCTAATAGTGGTTCATAGTGTCAAATATGGTTCATAGTGTCTAATAGTGGTTCATAGTGTCTAATAGTGGCTCATAGTGTCTAATAGTGGTAGTGTCTAATAGTGGTTCATAGTGTCTAATAGTGGTGGTTCATAGTGTCTAATAGTGGTTCATAGTGTCTAATAGTGGTTCATAGTGTCTAATAGTGGGTTATAGTGTCTAATAGTGGTTCATAGTGTCTAATAGTGGGTTATAGTGTCTAATAGTGGTAGTGTCTAATAGTGGTTCATAGTGTCTAATAGTGGTGGTTCATAGTGTCTAATAGTGGGTTATAGTGTCTAATAGTGGGTTATAGTGTCTAATAGTGGTTCATAGTGTCTAATAGTGGTTCATAGTGTCTAATAGTGGTGTTTCATAGTGTCTAATAGTGGTTCATAGTGTCTAATAGTGGTTCATAGTGTCTAATAGTGGTTCATAGTGTCTAATAGGGGGTTATAGTGTCTAATAGTGGTTCATAGTGTCTAATAGTGGTTCAGCAGGTGAGCTGTACCTGTCTGTTAGCGGGTCCAGTGCTGATGGACGGGACGGAGGTGTAGGCGTTGTTGGAGGCCAGAGAGACGGTGGCCAGAGACGGAGTGTTGGACTGACACTGTTCTCGCTTGTGTGTCATGAACGCCGGTAAAGAGTTGAACTGCTTCTTACATTTCCCACACAGAAAGACGTCATCATCGTCTGCAGGTGTCATGTGACATACAAGAATAATCACAGAGTTTTGAGAAAAAAGAACGGACTGAAAAAGCATTCAGAAATGCATAATTACTATGTAGTATGTACTACAAATCAGTGTTGTTATTGTTAACTAAAACTAAAATATTATTGATTTAGGTATTTGAAATAAAGCTGAAATAAAATAAATATTAGACAACTAACTGAAATAAATAAGTTGAAGTGCAAAAATGACAACTAAATAAAAAGACAAATGAAAATGACAAGCAAATTAATAATAAAACTTTTTTTAAAATATATTTAAAAATCATTATATATGTATTTACAAATGTTATCATTAGTTGTTATCATTAACTAAAACTATTATTAATCCTGATTTAAATATTAGATGAAAAACAAATGTTAACTTAAATAAACAAGTTTAAGTACTAAAATTACTAAGACTAAAACTGAAATAAAAATAAATGACAGCTAAATAGAAATGTTTTAAAAAAGAGGCAAAAACACATGACAAAATGACTAAAACTTAATTTAAAATTACAATTAAAACTGAAAATATAAAACATATTTTAAACAATGCTAAGAAATATTTAAATACTACTAAATATTTAAATCAATACTATGTATATAAAAATCATTGTTATAATTAACTAAAACAATTACTAATTGTTTTAGGTAAATGAAATATGAAGCTACAATAAAATATAAATATGAGGTTACTTAAAAAACCTGAAACCTAAATGAAATAAAATAAGTTCAAATTGAAATGATAAAACGACTAAAATTGTAATAAAAATATTAAAAGAACTAAGAAAAATAACAAAAATGAATAACAAAATTACTAAGACTTAAAATAAAATTAAAATATAAAATATATCAAAATAAAAGCTAATTCAAAATATTAATAAACACTATAATAGTATATTAATAACACTGATACAAAAGCACACTACATTATGATAATGCATGAACAAGTCTCACCCATTGGCTGGATGGTCGTTCCAGAGACATTTTGTGAGCCCGGATCCAAAACACCCCCTTGACTGTCCAACAGTGACTGGACATTGAGCACCGTCTGATTGTCCATGCCTTAAACAGGACAAATATGACTTAATCAATAAATCAATCCATCAATTATTCAACAAACCAACCACTTACTACCTGACAATTTGGCCAGTTCAAAATCCATTACAGGACTGTTACTTGAGTTATAGTATTAATAATCATTATTGTGTGACACTCTGCAATACTTGATTGTAATTGGTCAAATGCAGCATTATGCAAATATATTTGTAAAATGCCACGAAACTGTTTCTCAAGCACTTGTTTCCTACATATCTGTGCTAGTTAGTTGTCTTTAAGTCCCTTTCTTTGCATATATTATGATACAATATTTCACACTCATTTCTTTTTTTATTATATATTTATTATTTATTTGTTTGTTTAATTCATTTTATATACAGTATATAGTGCTGTCAAATCGATATATCGCGATTAATCGCGTCTAACATAAGTTTGTATATATATACAGTATGTGTGTATGATATATGTATATGTATGTGTACACACACATACTATATATATATATATACAAACTTATGATAGATGCGATTAATCGTGATATATATACACACACATACAGTATATACTGTATACACATTATATATCTACAAACTTTTATGTAAGGTGCAATTAATCAATTTGACAGCACTATATATATATACAGTATATACACAGTGTTGGTGTAATGCATTACTTAATAATTTATTACTGTAATTTAATGACTTTCCCATTGAAAAAGTATAGTAAGGGATTACTCTTAATTTTCTGTTATTTAATTACAGTTACTTCTGATGTAATTGCATTAAATACTGTATAGACTACAACAATTCTATATAAAACAATAGTGGATTTAACATCAAAATTTAACATCTAATGTTAAATCAGTGTATGTTTGTAATGTAACATTCTCCCTTTAAACACTTTGGTCAGTTTAAGAGTAATATATGCAGTGTTATATTATTTATTTGAAAGAATTAAAAGAGCAGTTTCATGTCCATCCTTGATATATATATATATATACCAATCATTTAAAAGATTATCATAGAATCAAATGCCCATTTCCTTATATCATACCACCAAGTCTACTATCAGTTTAGGAAAAGAGATCATCTGTAACATAAAAACAATCAATTATGGACACAAACATAACTACTTAAACCAAATATGAATATCTATTTCCCTTAAACATGAGTGTGTTCGTGTGTTTAGTGGCTTTTCCAGTGACGTGTCTCTCTCCCTCCGCCATGATCGCACGAGGCTGTTATTCTGATCGCTCTTCCTCCCTCCTCTACATCAATCTCTCCTCAGATACATTACACTCATTACATCAGATCCACCGCAACCCTGTGCTATTATTATTATTATTTATATATATTTTTTAAAAATACTCTTTTACTATTCAAACACTATGACATTTCCATGAAGCGAAACAACTGTGTAAAATGTGTTTCTTTGGCCTGTTCGTGTCGCGCGCGCATGCATTCTCACTGCAAACATAAAATAATACATTATAGCTTGTGCATATGCTGGAGGATTTTAAATAAAGTGCATTAATACCTTCCAGAACCTCAAATATTGCCTGCGCCATCTTGTAGCTCCTCTGTGTATAACGCCAGCAGTGGGCGGGGTTTATTATTATTACAATATTACAATCATTCACACTGAACAGAAAGTTTACATGTTTTAGATAGATAGAGTTTTTATTGTATTTGACAGTGGCCCTGTTACATATGTTACATAGTTATTATAGTAATAAGAGTAAATTGTGCATAGTTAGCCTACATGCAACTAACCCTAAACCAAACCTTAACCCTAACAACCCTCATTATAGTGAAAGTATATAGTTAATTACTATTACTTAGTGCTTAATTGTATAACACTGTAACAAGGACACGTTCAAATAAAGTGTTACTAAGATGTCAATATTTTTTATACATAAAGGAATTTCGCATTTGCGGTGAATTAAAGCTTTAATAATCTTTAAATAAATATTTATTAATAAATAATAAATTACGATTACATGTGGAATAGATTAATATACATTTAATTAGTCTAAAGCATCTTTCTAATTTGTGTCAAAACAACATGATTTAAATCTCTCTTTTTTTGTATTTGATATCAAATTAATGCTGAGATCACATAGACTAATACAATTTACAACAATTTTATAATTAGGGACCCAAAAAGCTTTATTACACGATTAGATAAAAAGATAAGCAAGACGGTTCTTTATTTCTATATCTATTTATAATGACATTTTCAACTGATTGAAGTGACTTTCATAACGATGTTGTTTATCCATCACCATCACCAAAAATAAAATAAAATAATTCAAAAGGTGTGCGTTAAAATGTAGTTTTCCATTCAAACAACTTTTACTTTTAAAACAAAATAACGCAGAGGGACAAAACAGGACGCCGTTGAGTGACAGCTGCTCCAGCCAACCAACGGCCTGGGAACTCTGACGCGAGGCGCGCAGGACGCAACTTCTCAGCCAATCAGTGGGCGGAACACTGGCACGTGCCAGTTTCGCGGCAAAAAAGATTTGGCGCGTAAAGCTTAGAGCAGGTTCCGATCAGCTGGAACACAAAAAACAACAACAACAAAAGTGATTCCGGTCGCGTCGCGCGCAGGGACTGTCGGACCGCACCTTCCCTCTGTTTCAATGGATTTCAGCATTAAATGAGCGAGGATCTGGGTATTATTTGGAAGTTATTGACAATACTTCCTGGATGGAGTCATTAAAAAGGACAAAAGCGAAGGATATTTTGGATTAAAGTGTCAGATGAGTGAAGAAACCGGACTTTGGCTTTGTTCAGCATCTGGATCGGGTTATACTCTTATTTTTACTTCATCTACAGCCATTTTACCATTTTAATTACACCTTTCTAGCACGTTTACCAATGCTCACATGAGAACAAACTTTGTTTCTCTTGAAAATATCGCAACAACATTAATCATTTTGAAGATTATACTGAATGCTTCCATGTTTTATGCACTTTAAAAGTTGAATCTGCATTGCATTTTGTTTGTGATGTTGTTTATTTATAGTGAACTCTATTTGTTATGCTTTGCTGCCATTTTCAAAAGCACTTCCTTAAACTAAGGATTCACAACTATAAACTCATCATGCATGTGAATAACATCTGAAATGTTTCTAAATAACATGCATAGTCTAATCCTTAACTTTGACTAAAGTAAAGTGGATATTTTTGTTTTGCACACTGAAGTTGACCTACATTTCTGGCCTTGTGGTCTGGGAGTCTCACCCATATGTTCAGCCAAGGCCTGTTGTTAACATGCTTGTCAGTGTGCACTTGTGTGAAACCTGTCAGAACATGGTTTTTCCATCTCCACTGAGTCCAGTGCTCTCTCTAGTGCATGCATTTTAAAAAAGCAAGCCGTTCCCATGCACTGAAGGCCACCATCAGGATTGAAAATAAACCCAGAGCCCAAGTAACCCCTGCTGTTTTAGCACGATATGTCTGAGAGTTTTATATCGGGTCAGACCTCGGAGGATCTGCTGGCTGATTTCGAGTCTCTCTTGAACAATGGCAGTATTGATCTTAGTGAAGATCATCAAATCGTCATCATCTCCACCCCGGGCACGGCCTCGACCAGCACTGCCACGGGGGACTTCTTGCTGTTCGCCACCCCACATCACAGCGCCAGCGCCAGCACAACCCTGGACAGGAGACCCGCTCTGGGACGGCCACCGGTACAGCGCCAGGCTTTAGTGCATTACACCTGTGTGAACTACAGCCTTTGGGGTTCCACCTCAGATTCAATCAATCAATCAATCATTTATTTCTTGAGTATGTTTAAAACAGAACCAAAGTGCTTTACAAAGAATAAAAGAAACCAAAAATAAGTTATACGCAATCAATAAGAATAAAAGAGAAACCCAGGATGACAAACTATGGAGTGTTAAAAGTAGTCCAGTCATTTTATTAAAAAAGGTTGAACAAATTGCAACAGAAGAAAATTCAACTGATTTTGTATCTTCAATATGTCCTGAGAAAGGGAAAAAAAGCCCAGAAGAATCCCATTAGGGGAAAGACCCAAATATACCCTATTCATACGCCTATTCATTCTTTTACTCACGTGAATAGGGTACAAATTGTAACCTTTAGATATCACCATGAAAATTACTGAATTGATTACTTGCATCAAGACAAACACAAAATGTATTACAAGTTTTTTGAAATTGTTTGTTAACATGGACAAACGTGTATGTGCTAATTTGCATAAATACCACAACCGATCTAAACATTGGGTATAGCCAGGAGAAAATGTCTTGTTGAATCTTGTTGACACATAACAGTAAAATACTTGATGTTAAGGTCTGAATGGAACCCATTACGGCTACCCATGAGCATTAATACATAGAGGCAGGAAGAAGTACTTTAAACCAGCCTTTATTAATTTTCAAGTGATGGGGTTTGGGGCTGGGTCCGTGGGACTGTTTCTGCGGGACGAGTCTGAGGGAAGAACATGAGACAATGGTAAGGAGAATGCAGAAGACAAAAGGTAGGTAAAATAAAAAGTGAATCCCCAGAAACAGTCCCACGGACCCAGCCCCAAACCCCATCTCTGCAATAATAATTAATAAAGGCTGGTTTAAAGTACTTCTTCCTGACCCTATGTATTAATGCTCATGGGTAGCCGTAATGGGTTCCATTCAGACCTTAATATTAAGTCTTTTACTGTTATAAGTCAACAAGATTCAACAAGACATGTTCTCCTGGCAAGACCCAATGTTTAGATCTGTTGTGGTATTTATGCAAATTAGCACATACGTAATTAGATTATGCACCGTTTGTCCATGTTAACAAACAATTAAAAAAAACTTGTAATACATTTTTTGTTTGTCTTGATGTAAGTAATCAACTCAGTAATTTTCATGGTGATATCTAAAGGTTAAAATTTTTACCCTATTCACGTGAGTAAAAGAATGAATAGGAGTATGAATAGGCTATATTTGGGTCTTTCCCCTAAACTTTCCCCTAATGGGATTCTTCTGGGCTTCTTTTTTCCTTACTCAGGACATATTGAGGATACAAAATCAGTTGAGTTTGCTTCTGTTGCAATTTGTTCAAGGTTGACCCCCATTTTGGCTTAAAATGACTGGACTAAAGCCATGAGCAACTCTTACATTCCATTTTGGAATGTTCACCTTTGGAAGTTCCATTCCATTCCAGATCTGACCTGGTGACCCAGAGGGAGTGGTTCATGATGAGTTCAGCTCAGATTAGTAATGGTTTTATGTTGGTATTAAAGTAACATTACTGTTTTATGACATGGATTTGAAGAAGTCGTGTGCTGTTTGACTGCAGGTGAAGAGGAAGTTGGATCTAGACAGTGATCACCAGTACATCTGCACAACTCGATCTGCTTCTCATGGACCAGCTCCTCCAGCTACACCCGCTCCACCCAGAGGTACTGAAGCTTGCCTGGGGAATGTTCAGGGTCGTTTGAAGTCTCTTCTGCTCACCGAGCCTGTGTTTATTTACACGGGAAAATATGAAATATTATTGCACTTTAAAACAGCTGTTTTCTATGTGAATATATGTTAAAATGTAATGTATTCCTGTGATCATTTCAGCATCATTACTCCGGTCTTCAGTGTCACATGATCCTTCAGAAATCATTCTAATATGATGATTTGATGCTCAAGAAACATTTATGATTATTATCCATGTTGATTTTTTTTAATGAATGGAAAGACCACTTATTTAAAAAAAAAACATTTATTTGAAATAGATATCTTATGTCCTTAGTGTCACTTTTGATTAATTGAATGCATCCTATCTGAACAGAAGTATTAATGTCCCTCCTCCTCCTGTATGTAAATCTGCTTTTAACATGAAATCTGCGTTTGTTTCAGTCCCTAAACTGGCTACGGAGAAATCCCGCTACGACACGTCTCTGAACCTGACCACGAAGCGGTTCCTGGACCTCCTGGCTCAGTCTCCAGACGGGGTGGTGGACCTGAACTGGGCATCTCAGGTGCTGGACGTCCAGAAGCGGCGCATCTACGACATCACCAACGTCCTGGAGGGAATCCACCTGATCTCCAAGAAGTCCAAGAACAACATTCAGTGGCTGTAGGTTCCTCAGAGCGTTAGTGATTCATTCACCAGCGACCGTGTGGTTGTTCATTTGCATGCAGGGTTTGAAGTTAACTCACGCCAAATACGGGTTAAAATCCACTGTGTCGGGTAACGCTGGCTCTCTCCAGACAATTTGGCGTTACTTATTACGTTTACTCACTCTGCTGGGGAAGTTCATGTAAGACAAATCTGCGCAGATTTAGAGCAAATACTCAACTCGTGAGTCATCATGATATATTAAACACAGAGTATTGCACAGAATCTGCTCATATCTGACTTACTTGAACACACTCGTCACTACACAACAAATAACGGCACGCTTGTTCATTTGCATTGAAGCAATAGCGAAGATTATTTGTTTCATTCAAATACAACTTGCCATCTTGCGTCTCCGGTTTCGATTGTATTGAAAATGAAATCAGAGTTGATTTATTGTTTACTGAGTTTGATAATATTTTTGTGATCATGTAAGATTTAAAACATTAATCTGCCTTCCGCCATTCCTTCTCCAATAAAAAAACAACAACATTACGCGCTGCGCCGGAGTCAGCTGGACAGGATTTACAGTGAGTTATTAAAATCGCGATAATCAAACACGGTTTTAATGATAATTCAATTTTAAACGATAATACTAACCGTCAGTACATTTTATCGATGGTTTATAGTGAAACTGGTAATCGTCCCATCCCTAATATATATATACAATATATATATATGACGTAGTTAATCTGGTTCATTTCTTTTTTCTTTTTTTTTATTCTTTTTTTTGGCTAGTAGAAGTTCTGAATGGCCGGTAACTTAAAAATGTGTGTGAAAGTAAATCTCAAGGCCTGTGCATGTGTGTGTTTGCTGTGTTCTCAGGGGGAACCGCATCGACGGGGCGTCCGTGGCCAGGTTTCAGGAGCTCCAGAGGGAAGTGTCCGAGCTTACGGAGGCCGAGGAGAAACTTGACGAGCTCATTAACAAATGCAGCTTACAGCTACGGCTCCTCACAGAGGACACACACAACAAGAAATATCCTTCATCTCAAGGGCCCTGTCATACACCCGCTGCAATGCAGGAAAATAAGAAGTGTTTTTTGCTAGTTTCAGCCTGACGCAGTTTTCATCTTCACGTCCTGCACCACGTTGTTTAAATAGCAAATGCATCTGTGCCCCCATAAGTCTGCTGGTCTGGAAACTAGTGTGTTCGGGCGCATTGTTGGACCGTTGCTATTTTGAGGAACAGAAACAGACTGAACCATTGACCAACTCAAACCTGCTCTAAAGTATAGGCGGGTCCACAACGCACACACACTCTGCTTATTACACACACACACTCCGCTTATTACACACACAGGCACGCGCAGCACCACACAAACTAGCCAAATATATATAAAAAAAAGATTACAATGTAAAAGATTATTATTGTGTACATAAAGATATGGTGGAATCCGGCTTGTCCCGTAGATGATCTGCTTGCGCTTTAACCTCATGCACACACACACAGCTTTAACCTCGCGCGCACACACACACACACACACAGCTTTAACCTCTCTCACACACACACACACACACACACACACACACAGCTTTAACCTCTCTCACACACACACACACACACACACACACACACAGCTTTAACCTCTCTCACACACACAGCTTTAACCTCGCGCACACACACACAGCTTTAACCTCTCTCACACACACACACACACACACAGCTTTAACCTCTCTCACACACACACACAGCTTTTACCTCACACACGAGCAGATCCGTTTGCTCTCTAGAGAACCGTTCAGTTTTTCCACATGCAAATTCCGTCATGTAAATAGCGAATCCGCCGTGGCGCGAGCGCAACTGGCTTTTAAAGGGAATGGGAGATGAGACTCTGATTGGTTTATTGCACATTACGCCCAAAACGCGTTTTTTTTGTAAATTTGGAGTGCTGTCAGTACAGAGAACAATGACAAAAATCGGTGTTGCCTACACCGTGTTATCCTCTTTTTAAAATTTGCAGCCTGTTGACTTCAATGGGGCACGTTTTAAACCTGCTTTTAGCCTCTTAACATCCTTGATGTGTCATTACAAGTGCCCAGCCATTGTGAGGGATTCCTTCAGAGTGAACACGGTGAATCTGACTGCAGTAGATGTGAAAGATATGAATAAAAGTGATGTTAATTCAGCCAGCGCACATACCTGTATTTACTTCCTGTTTTCGGTCGAAGTCCACAGTAGTCGATTGTCGAGTTCACGCGCGTGATCATAGGTAACTAATGAACTCGACAATCGACTACTGTGGACTTCGACCGAAAACAGGAAGTAAATACAGGTATGTGCGCTGGCTGAATTAACATCACTTTTATTCATATCTTTCACATCTACTGCAGTCAGATTCACCGTGTTCACTCTGAAGGAATCACTCACATGACCTGTGCACTTGTAATGACACATCAAGGATGTTAAGAGGCTAAAAGCAGGTTTAAAACGTGCCCCATTGAAGTCAACAGGCTGCAAATTTTAAAAAGAGGATAACACGGTGTAGGCAACACCGATTTTTGTCGTTGTTCTCTGTACTGACAGCACTCCAAATTTACAAACATTTAAAAAAATTGACCGGAGTTCTCCTTTAAGAATAGAGACAACCCTTTTAGACAATTTTTCCCGTCGTTAAACTTTTAAAAGTGGATTTGGACACAGTGAACTCTAGACCATGTGCTTAGATCGTTAAATAGGGTCCAGTGTGTCGAGGAGAGTGTGATCTGTATTGTCGTCTTTCTTCATGGGTCGGGGTGTAGATTTGAGCCGTTTTGCAGGTCTGGGATCGGGAAGTGAGGATCTGAGCAGCTCGAGGAGACTAACATGTTTAGTATGTGGATGTTGTGATCTTTAACGCGAAGTCAAGCTTGGGTACGTCAGATGCCAGGACCTGCGAGATACAGTCGACCCCCCGGACCAGATCATCATGGTGATTCGAGCTCCACCAGAGACACAGATGCAGGTGTCTGAACCCAGTGAGGTCAGCAAACACACACACACACACACACACTTTTAAATCTGTATGTATATAAAATATATATATATGCTGTATACATAAGTTAACTAATATAGACATTAATGGCCATTATAAAATAGTTAAAACTGTTATCAGTCGCTAAAGAGAGTGCCTATATATATCTATAGTAAAATGTCTTGGTCTGTTTAAATGTTTAATTCCTCCTCCGCCTGTGTTTCAGGGTTACCAGATTTCTCTCAAGAGCTCCAAAGGTCCAATCGACGTGTTTCTGTGTCCCGAGGACAGTTCTGGGGTCTGTAGTCCCGTCACTGACTGTAGTCCAGCGAAATCGTCCAATCAGAGCCCCCCGCAGTCTGATCTCGCATCACAGGAAGTGACATCATCAACGCCGACCACTCTCCCTAGCTCCTCCCCCCTGCCTCTCGGCACAGACTCGGGTATGTGTGATCGTTTAAACATAATTGCATCTTAATTTACTACAAAAAATTGTTGGCTTGTTTGTCACTTTAGCAAAACAAATACCAATTTTGCCTGATTTACTGTATTTTAGCAAGTGTTACATTTTCCAAATGTATAATTTTTAAACATTTTATTATATATATTTAGAGAAAACATGGTAAATATAAATGTAACTCTTACATAGGAGTTTTAACATTGAATCTAAATTTTAACATGTAAAGTCCAAATATAAATATTAAAGGTATTTTAAAATTAAAAATAAATGTTTTATTAAAAGTAAATCTTAATCATAAATGTTAAATCCAAATATAAAATGTGTGACTTAAATTCAAATTAACACGTACATTTATGTGAAATTATTTTCCAAATGTACATATTAAAGTACATAAAGTAAAGTACATATAAAAATATTGAATATGTGATGTTAAATATAAATCTTTAGGCATAAATGTTAAATCCAAATAACATTTGTGATTTACATTTAGATTTTAAATAATTGTAAATGCAAATTCCAAATTTACATATCAAAGGAATTTTAAAATATGAAATATAAATGTGATGATTTTAAATGCAAATCCTGGGCATAAATGTTAAATTCAAATATAAAATTTGTGATTTTATATTTTAATAACATGTGTGTTTGCTGTGTATAATTATTTTGTATATATAAATACACACACATGCATGTATATATTTAAGTTTTTTTTATTTATATATAAAATATTAATATTTATAATATAACATAAATTATGTATATAAATAAATAAATATATATATATATATATTTATATGTGTATATATATATATATATATATATATATATATATATAAATTCTATTTTAAATGTATAAAAATAAAAGCCTTTTGAACGCTGTGCGGTTTCATATAAAAATATAAAATGTACTATTATACAACAATTAATAATTAACGCTCTGATTGTTTACATTTCACTTTGTTATAAATGATCCAAAAATAATTTTCTTCCCAAAATGATTTTAATTTCCCCTTTTCTTGAATCCCTGATGACTTCAGAGTCGTTTCTGGACTCGTTTCCTGGCATCTGCGGGATGCCAGATTTCGACTTGTCTCCCCTGGGCTCGTCCGAGTTCCTGCTGGAGCGGAGCGGGTCTTCGGACGCCATCGGCCTCGCGCTCGACGGCTTCATCTGTCTCTCTCCTCCTCACAGTCAGGACTATCACTTCGGCCTGGAGGATCACGAGGGCGTCAGCGAGCTGTTCGACTGCGACTTCAGCGACCTCGGCCCTCTCGAGTTCTGACGGGCCGATCCCAGTGTGAAACCGGTTTCACATCGCTTCACTTTTGAATCCAGATTTGCTCGAAACGCTGCCATTTAATTTATTAATAGAAACAAGTCACCTTACAATCTCTTATGTTTATTTGAATTGATTGTACATCTAATGTCGTCAGGAAGGTTTTAGGACGTCGAACTGGATAGAGTTTGAATATAAACTGACAGGTTTTATGGACTATTTCTCAGGTGAGTGATTACGTGCTAGTTACCGTATGTGTTTAGGGTCGGGTTATGTTGCATAGGTTGATTATGCAATGCTGCGCGATAATCAATCCGTCATCGCTCGCACGGTGTCCGAGAGGATTTACAGAAAATGAACTTTTCACAGTCCGAGTTATGAGATCGATTATTTCATTTCTAATCACAATTCTATTCACGTGTTCTGTACAAATGTTCATCATGTCACAGATTCTCTCGCGTTCATGAGTTTTGCATTATGTGTGCAGGCTTGTGTGATTTTATCATTGTTACAGGAGACGTTCTGTATTTATTTGCATTCAAATCTGATCCTGGTACAGTCAATTTCCCCAGTTATAATATATATAATATTAGTGCTGGGCAACGATCAATCGCATCCAAAATACAAGTTGTGTTTACATAATATTTATTTTATTTTGTATATATAAATACACACACATGCATGTATATATTTAAGAAATATTTGCATGTATTAATATATTATCTATAAATATATATAAATACATTTTTCTTAAATATATACATGCATGTTTGTGTATTTATATACACAAAATAATTATACACAGTACACACATATATATTATGTAAACACAACTTTTATTTTGGATGGGATTAATCATGATTTATTTTGTTTGTTGTTTTTTCCTGTGCATGTGTGTAAAAATTCATATCCTTTCCAGCCTTATCTTAAATATTAATCTTTATATTTAAAAAAAAAAAAAAGCACTATGTTTTTGTTTTTATTCCTACTAGGATTCCCTGTTGTCCAAGTGTAGAAATATGTATTTTCGTACTGGAGATGTTCTTTTGTCCAGCGTTTTGGGTGTTTTAGAGTCGTTATTCCACTTAAACCGTGCTATTAGCTACAGAATGTCAGACGAAGTATATATATATATATGTCATTTGAAAGGATTATAATGATATAATGCCATTTTAGTGGAATATATAAATGCATTTTGGTAAAGTAGGTTTGACTATAAAGGGCTCTGAAGTTCATGAGGACAATGTTTGATAAGCTCTTCATTTTATAAGTGTATAATTTAATGCAAATTGAGCTTTTGTATGTAGATTTTTCTGGGATTTGCTTTATTCTGTTTTCTGAAGGCAGCTTTTTGTCTTTCGGTTGAATGTGTCTTTTTGTCTATTTGGACAGAGACATAGCCGTGTAAATCATAAATGTGCATGTGTATGAGTTCTAGTTTTGTGTGATTTGATGTTTAGTTTTATGATTTTGTTGTTTTGTGAGGTCGAGTTGTCTGGGACAATTCTTATGACCGGATCAAGTGCTTCGGTGAGTGTGATTCGTGTTTATGTGGTTGTACAATTAGCAATATTTTTGTAATAGGGCTTTTTCTGCATAATTGGTTTACCTGTTTACTTTATATAAACCACTTTAAAAGTGGCCATCAGCGAAACGAACGTGTGTAGACTTTTAAAATTAAGTACAAATAAAATCTGATTTTGAACTAAAGTCCATTTAAAATATTGACTCGGGAATTATGTTTTTAAATTCCAGTTGCAGTGTTTTTAGTTGTAAAGGTTTGAAGTTTAAGATGTGTATTTGTTGAGCACTGATTCATAGTTTCAGCAGCAGAAGGGATGATGATGATGTTTGTGATGTCAATATTATAGATTATCATATTGATGGATTGTCTTTGTTCTGACAACATGAATAAACCTTTTGACCTAAAATCACTCATGATCTTGCAGAATATTTTTTCTTAACATCTGATGAGATGCTGTAACTGCCCTGAATGCTCTTCTATAAGATCATTTTAATGGTTTAAATCAAATGTATCTTGTGTTTGCGTGAGGATAAACCTACATGTAATTAAGGTTTAAAAGGCAGTATAAAGATGTTTATTCTGAGAGATACTGAACATTTCCATCAAAATCGATGATGCAATGCTGGTTATAACATCAACTTTGTTAACTTATCTACTAGCATACAGTGACCTTATTAGCCTGATAGCTTAGTTTATACACGCAAAATGCGTGTATAAACTAAGCTATCAGGCTAATAAGGTCACTGTATGCTATGCTAGTACATAAATGAACAAATACAGACATTAATGGTCATTAAAACCTAGTTAAACAGCATTTATCATAACATTTTGTAGGAACTGTAATCAGTTGAAATAATCTGTAATCTATTAAAAGTAATTTTGGGGTCCATTATGGAGACCTGATTTCGAGGAGGACCTGATTTGTTGGTTTTCAATGTAAACGCGGTAGACGGACGGTTTTTCCAAGTTAAAAGTAGTTCAGCTTTTAAAAAACGCTTCGAGAACTTGACTTGCACATGTTTTCGCTTCACTGACCTGCGTCTCGTGTTTTAAACCGAGAAAAATGTGAGAAAATGCCCAAATGTGAGACAATTTAACAGAATTGCTTTTAAAAATGCAAAATAACTATTTATAGTGACAATGTTGCATACGTTTATTGTTGCATACAGTTACACACTACTTTTTACAAAATATTAAGCATTAAACAGTGTATACTGTGTGTAAACAGCCTTTGAAAATGGTTTTATTTAGCTGAAACTGTAAAGACATTAATGACCAGCAGATGGCGCTCTCTTATCAAACACTCATCTGGCAGGAGTTTAAACTCGCCCTTACTAATAATAATAATCAGATGGAAATATAAAGTTGTTTATATATATATATATCCATGTGACCTCACAGTTCAGTACAACCAGAGTCAGGTTGATTTAGTCAGCGAATGATTAACCTGCAGGTGCAAATAATTACCCTCATTAAAACTGGACCATTAATAATAAACCTCACAATGCTAATTTCTCTGTGCCGAGTAATGGCTAATTTGAATTTCCCTCTGGGTTTTAATATGCGGTTATGGGGACTCAGGCGAAGGGCCGGTGCTGTTTTCTCCTCTACAGAACCTGCTGATGAAGTTTAATACAGACAGAGAAAAATAACATGAACATCAGTGAACACACACTCAGTCTGAGCTCACGTTTGCTGATAAATCATGTTTGTCCTGTGAAACATCTGACCTCTGACCTAGAGTCACTAGACACCTTCATCATCTCTCTCTCTCTCTCTCTCTCTCTCTCTCTCTCTCTCTCTCTCTCTCTCTCTCCCAGAAGTGCATGTTGCAACAACATGAGATCTATGTTGCGGAGGAATCATTTATTCTGAAGCAACTGTTTTGTCTCTTTAATGACTTTAATGAGTCCAAGTATTATTTAGAGTGTGTTTTCACTCAATGACGCGTTTCTTGACTGGAGTTCACTCTCTCACCGCTTGGTGGCGCTATTGAGCCACTTCTGCTTTTGCACCATATAAAACATCTCAGTGTCATTCAGTCTCAGGTCAAAGTTGAGCACACACACACATTTACTCTACATTAAACACCACAATTTCCATTTCACGACTCATTTACAATCAAATGCATCCTAAACGACCCTGGTATCATTCATACATCATCCGGGCCGTACAGTATATCTGCTCAAGGTAGAACCTAAAATAATGAGATCTATAACGTATATTTCATACTTTTGGTTCACTGACAGGCTGCACAAATCATTTATAGTCTCTCGCTCACACACAGAGCAGTATATCAGAGGAGGATGTGAAATGATCCAATAGAAATAGGCCTATGCTACAATATATATATGTGTACAGTCAAACCAAAAGTTATTCAGACACCTTCAACATTTCTCACATTATCACAGTTTATTCGCTATAGTTTAGAAAATGGTAATAAAATATGAGTTATGAACTCAGTTGATATTTGTCCGGTTTTGTCCGTCCTTCTGTTAGACTCTCACTGATGAATTATGATGAATATCTGTCAGCTGTTAAATTTAACTACACAATTACATAATACCAGTTTAGCTCAAACAATCACCAAGCAATGCTTCAGTTTGTTCAGTCTGTGTGTGAAAAGAGCATTAGCAATTAAAGAAAAAACACTTCAGCAAAACATGATCAGGTCAAAGTGTCTGAATCATTTTTGGTCCCAAATTTGTATAAATGTTACTGGTAGTCGCTATATGAAGAATTATGGGTATATGTCACAGTTTACTTTATTTTGCTCTCCTCACTTACATAAATGAACTATAATGTCCAATCAAAAATGATATCTGGTGTCTGAATAATGTTTGGTTTGACTATATATATATATGCAAATATGAATAATCTGCCTGCAAACACAGAATTCAATTGATCTGCATTTGGACTGGTTTCTTTCATGTGGATGCATGTGAAATTTAAATCACAATTTATTCCTTTCAAAAAGTACCATAACGGTAGGCCTATTGTGAGATATGCATTGGCTAACATGCATGAAAATGACATCCAGACGTTTGAAATACTTAGAATAACATCATGTTAATGGCCTTGCTTGTTTGCTCTGATAATGCCGTGGTTAAATCATTTCTCAGATCATGCAGTTCATCAGCGTGAGCAGAATCAGCTGATCAGATGCATCATGATTTGCTGATGGGTTGTGGCTTGTGTGATATTGACAGTGTTTCAGATGTTCAGTGATGTGAAAGCACAGATTTGTGGAGGGATAATCAGACTTCCACGCTCGCTGATTTCCAGACAAATTAAATGTCAGGGGAAACGGGATTCGCTCGAGTACTTTGAAAAGCTGAGACCATCATAAATTATTAAGGCCTCCTTTTACTTTTCCCGAGCCTCTGAGATCCGTCATCACGAAGCTCAAGTCTCCCAACTTTATTCCAGAGTGAGAATGAAGTATCAGATCGAGTCAGTATCAGATTTTAAACACGTCCCACATCCTCAACAACCTCGGCACGTAGTCTGACACTTTTTTTTTTTTTCTTTGAATGATATCTAATACCTTACTGTAGGGGGAAATTGCATTTGTCACTGTCACAGTGCGACAGGAATGAGAAGTGAGAAACCAGTCATGGGAATACAAAAAAAAAGGAAAAAATATTTTAAAAAATAACATAAAAATACTATAAAAACTCGTAAAATAACAAGAATAATAAAATAAAAAGTAAATAAAATAACATAAAATAATTAACAAAAATAAAATGAAAAGTAAACAACAAAATTAAAATATGATAAAATAGAATAAAAAAATAACATTAAAATACAATAGAATAAAATGAAATAAAAAGTAAATAACATTAAATAATTATCCCCAAAAAAACAATATTAAAATTTCATAAAATAGAATAAATTAAAATAAGAAAAGAAAAATAAATAAGATAAGAAAAATAACAAAATAAAATAATTAACAAAAATAAAATGAAAAATAGAACAAAATTTAAATACCATAAAATAGAATAAAGAATAAAAATATAAAAGTAAATAACAATAAAATAAAATAAAATAAAAAAGTAAATGACAAAATAATTAACAGAAAAAAATATATAGAACAAAATTTAAATACCATAAAATAGAATAAAGAATAAAATATAAAAGTAAATAATAACAACAAAATAAAATAAAAATAAAAGTAAATGACAAAATAATTAACTAAAATAAAATAAAGATAAAAAATAAAAATAAAATATCAGCATTTTGTAGTTTGACAACCTTGGGCTCAAGGCAGGCTTGAAATGTTAAGTTAAACTGTAAAAGTATTTCAACACTTAAATATATATTTTGTATTGGGTAACAAAAGTGCTTTAAAATGACCTCAGCAAACTGTAAACTGTGCCTGTTTCACTGCCTGATCCACTGGTTGGAGTAAAATACCACCGAACAGAAACGTTCTTCAGTCAGATTAATAACAACATTAAAATTTCATAAAATAGAATAAATAAAAATAAGAAAATAAAAATAAATAAGATAAGAAAAATAACAAAATAAAATTATTAACAAAAATAAAATGAAAAATATAACAAAATTTAAATATCATAACATAGAATAAACTAAACTAAAATAACAAAATAATGAACTAAAATAAAATAAAGAACAAAATATTTAAAACATAAAAATAAAATAAAATATCAGCATCAAATTCTCTGCAACTTATAGTTTGATAACCTTGGGCTCAAGGCAGGCTTGACATGTTAAGTTAAACTTCAAAACTGTAAAAGTATTTCAACACTTAAATACATATTTTGTATTAAGTAACAAAAGTGCTTTAAAAAGCTGTAAACTGTGCCTGTTTCACTGCCTGATCCACTGGTTGGACAGAAACATTCTTCAGTCAGATTAAAATAGCTGCATTAATTGTGCTCAGTAAATCTGCATGCTTTAGTAGCGCTGTAATGAGTAGCAGCAGTAATGAGTCTATGGTGACCCCATTCATCGCCATTATTAACAGGTCAATACTGGGCTCAATATCCCATTATAAACGCAATTGTAATGCGCCGTCGATATTCTGGCCGGCCTGAGCCGTTCATATCTCGTCACATTATAGAAACAACATTCATCTCTTTTCATCTGTGTTTGGAGAGATTACCAATTCCCCATCACAGTTTCACAGACAAAGGGAAAGTTTTAGTGATGTTGTCATATGGATGTTATATGAAACCAGTCTTTTGTTTTTTTGATATTTTTGATTTCTATGGAAATAAAAAAAAAATCATAATTATCACACAAAATTATGTCATAATTATGAGATAAATAGTCAAAATTTACATAAGTCATGAGATAAAAAGTCAAAATGGTGGGATAAAAATTCATAATTGACAATTATAACAAAAAATCTAATTATGACTTAGTGTTAATGTCAGTTCACCATATAACAATTATGACATTTGATTTTTGACTTTTTATCTCATAATTTAACATAACTTAATATGTCACAATTTTGACTTTTATCTCACAATTATGACATAGTATGTCATAATTTAGATTTTTTTATCACATACTTTAATTTTTTTATCGAATATTTTTTATTTTGTCAATTTCAATTTTTTTTATCTCATAATTTCAATTTTTTTATCTATAATTTAGATTTTGTCATAATTTTGACTTTTTCATCTCAATTTAGACTTTCCCCTCATCACTTTGACTTTTATTTCATAATTTCAGCTTTTTATGCCATAAATCTGACTTCGACTTTATTTCAGTTTTAGTAATTTTACTTAAATGTAGTATTTTATTTCAATTTCAGTGGTCAATAATGTTATCCCTTCACTTTGATCACCAAAATTACATATTTAAATGTTTTTTAACCAAGTTTTCACCATTCAGCAGAACATTTGCATGATGTATTGTGTGTGTGTTTCAGCATCAGGCCTCGGGGCCTCGGGCCCTCGTTATGACCCTTGTCTGAGGAGATGTTATACAGCAGACAGCGTGAGACTCATCGAAGGCAAGTTTATCACAGCACATGTCATTACACACTGAAATTCAACATGTATTTTTCATTTCAAAGGATCTTTCACACAGAAATTGAAAATTCAATCTATTTAGCTGATGTTACCCAGCATGCTTTGTACCAAAACCAAAAAAAGTTTGATCTGATTACTGACTGGGAATATGAAAGTGTGTGAAACAGGTTTAGGAGGGTTTTTATAGTTGTATAATATTGCATATGTACAGTATGTTACTAATGTTGAGTTGTATAGTCAACATGTACGAGATTATGCTTTATTTGGAATAGGGAAAGCATACTATTTTTGTGTTATTTAGTATTTATATACTTTATATATCTATTTTGAATTAGCTTTAATTTTTTATATTTTTAGTATAATTGTAATGCGTGTTAAGTTTTAGTGCATGATGTTGTTATATACTGATGTCATTTATTTTTTATTTTTAATATCTATGGAAGCCCATTTTTACTGCATAAAAAAATCATGCTTAGGTAAATCATAATTATGACACAATATAAATAGTCAAAATAAGTTATGAGATAAAAAGTCAAAATGATGGGATTATGACAATTATAACTTGTCTAATTATGACTGGTGTGTTAATTTCAGTTCAGCATGTCACAGTTATGACATTTTATAAAAAAATGTTAACTTATGTCATCATTTTGACCTTTATCTCATAATTATGACTTAGTATGTCATAATTTAGAATTTTAAATCTCAATTTAGACTTTTCCCTCATTACTTTGACTTTTTATTTCATAATGTCAACTTTTTATGCCATAAAATTGACTTTATTTCAGTTTTAGTCATTTTACTTAAAGGTATAGCGGAGGATGTTTTACTTCCTGGTGGGTAACCTATACTATTGGTCCTCCTAATTGTCAATCATTCTGGTGAATCAATCAAACTTTTCAAAAAGTGGAGAGGATGTTTTACTTGCGGGTCTTATCTAAAATTTGGAAAGATCCTCCGCTATACCTTTAAATTTAGTATTTTATTTCAGTTTCAGTGGTCAATAATTGTATCCCTTAAAACTTATCTTTGATCACCAAAATGACATATTTAAATGTTTTTTCTTTGAAAAATATCTTGAATGTAACTCGACACCCTTGCCTCATTTAGTATTCGCGATTCTATGAATATGCAAATGAGCCCCGCCTCCACTCACTCAGCTCAGAGATCCACTGGTTGACGATCACACGTTGATCTGATTGGTTACAAGGTAGTTTGTGACGTCAGAAACACCAGCGATTTCAAAGGGTGTTTTTGAGACTGTCTTTGGTTCACTGCAGTTTTAAGGAGAAAATGCTCAGCAATGGTGTCGACTTATGAATTTACACATGGTTTGTCTTAAAGCATATTACAAACACCACATAGACACATAAACAACATTAAAAGCTGGATTTTCACCACTTTAAATCAAGATCGCGATCTTTCAACGATTAATCGCGCAGCTGTCAGGTTTGAGCTTTACAGACACTTCCTCTCGTCTACAGGAACCTTGAGGTCCACAGCCGTTTCCTCGACACTATCTTTAAGCACACAGAGGGCAAATGTCACGTTATCTCCATGTCATTCCCGGGGCATTTTGACCTCACGGTTTAAAGCGGCCCTCGTCTCTCGTTCAGCGCCGGGTCTATCAGCTCTCCCGCAGGCCGGTGTGGGAAATGTGTGTTTTATGAGGACGATACATCAACAGTGGCGACTGACAACGGCCATTTTTCTTCGGGCTTAAAGGAACGAAAGGAAATAAATGGACAGGAACAGGCCCGTGTGTTTGTGGGAAAGGTTGAACGGTCATGCAAGCTGACAGAAGAGCTGAAGAGGAACAACAGTCCTGACAGCAGATTTAAATGTGTGTTTAATTAAATCAATACAGCAGTCGAGTCTCCCTTCAGATCCAACTCCTGGAAGGAGAGACCGGGAAAGCTGATGAAACAGTGTCACGATGAAACAGAAAACACGCTCGAGCCTTGAGGGTTTTCATTCAACATATTCACTGTGGCGCACAAAATAATTTGTGCAAGATTAAAGTGATCCAGAGAAGAAGGCATTAACTGCAACCCATTTACATCTGTTATGAGCAAAACAAGATATTCTGAGAGAAATTGAGGGTGAGACTTGCTTTTATCCTTTGGTAACTGAGCCCATTTCATAATATTTGTCATAATTATGACTTATTATGCCCATTTTCACTTTTTATCTCATAATTGTAACTTAGTAAGCTATAAGTCATCATTTTGACTTTACATAAGAAAAAATAATAATCATGCTTTGGTAAATAATTATGGAAAAGTCACAATTATGGCATGTTAAATCATAATGTGATAAAAAGTCAATTATGTCAAATAATTATGGCATAAAATATAATATAGACCTTTTTATGCCATAATTATAATAATATTAACAATTATTAAAATATAACAATTATTAATATGTAATAATTGTACATTTTAAATGTAATTTTTGCCATAAATTTTAACTTTTAGGTGAATCATTTTAACTTTATCACACAATTATGACCTATGTCAGAAATGATGACATAATGTGATAGTCAAAATGATAAGATAAAAAGTCAATTGTGACAAATCTAAATTGACAAAAATATAATTATTTTGACTTTTCAATCTCAGATTTTTTTTCATATCAATTTTATTTCATCTTTTTTGACTTTTTATATTTGTATTATTTAGATTGATAAAATGTATACTCTTTTGTATTATATTTAGTGTCATAATTTAGAACTTTCAAAGTTCAACTTTATTTCCTAATTCTGACTTTCTCCTTATAATTTTTACTTTTTATCTGATTTTTTTTTCTTATGTGGCAGAAATGGGCTTCAATAGACAAAAGAGAAAAATAATAATAATATACTCAAATAAAATGCATTGATGAATAATTTACAATTAGACCAGAAAAATGTATTAAAGCAAAGGGAATCCATTTTGAATTCCTGTTGACTTCTAGCATGACTTACATGTGCAGAATGAGAACATCTGTTGACAGAAAAGTGGAAGCAGTGGTTTACTGGTGTTTTCTGAAGACTCGATGGCCTGAATGAGTTCGGCCAGGGTCCTCTTTGATCATCATGGACACTAAAGCAGCTTTTCTTGTGAGGGGGAAAGTAAATAATCTCATCAAGTTTTACCGCTTACTATGAGCTTCAACCTTGGATGAGAAACACATTTATATTAGAGCCAGAACTCCTTGTCTTTAATTTCACGCTGGGTGCGTCTCCATGAGAAAAATAAGGCTTAATTTTCTTCCGTGTTCCTAAACCGCTGGAAACGAAAGGCCTGCGCTTCAAAAAGAGGGAGAATAAATATCAAAGTTTATTTTAAAATGCTAATTTGTTGCTTGGGTCGTTCTCAGGAAAGCCTGCCATTTGTGGCCCGTTTGTCCAATTATATCTTCCTGCTGATATAGGCCTAATGAACAGGACACTGATTTATGAATTATGTGCTGGAATGATATTTGCTTGTTAAGGCTGTTATTAGACTGTTATTTGCTCTGATCTTTAACCCCAAAACACTTTGATTTGTAACAAGTTTGTTCTTTTCAATGTGTGAGTTATTATAAAACACATTTGTGTATAATTACAAGTTATAGTATCTGCATAACAGTTTCAGTAAAAAGTTGAATCTGACCATCTGAGCAGTCACATGATTGTCAATAGAAACACAATCTGCTATCATATTTACATCAAAACTTCTCTTTGATTTATTTATTCTTGCTTAATTTCCATGTTTAAAGAGGCAATGTCACTGTAAAAAAATATTGTTGGCTTAACTTGAAATAAAATAAAATAAAAAAGTTAATACAATAAAGAAGATTAGTTTAATAAAAAGAAACTCAAAATATGATGATATCTGAGCCACATTAATTATCTAAGTTGATTTGACAAAAGTTTAAAAGTTGTGATAAATCATGAAAATAGTTTTTTCACAGTGCAGAATTCAGAAACCCTTGTTATTAAAAAAAAAAGGGGAAAAAAAGAAAAGAAAAAAGAAACCCTTGTTATTAGCGACACCGGTGGCCGTTAAGTGAACTGCAGCCAGCAACTTTGTTGCACACATGTATCATACAAGAGACTGAACATGATTCAGTGACTCACGGAGAATGTCTTTTTCATTATTAGCTTTGAAGTAAAACGAAGTTATACTGTTATACGATATACTGTTAACGAATCCGACCCCGTCCTGCTACTGAGAGCGACGGTTAGATGAATATTTAAAGGAATACTCCACCGTTTTTTCATATTAAACTATGTTATTCCCTTAACTAAGACGAGTTGATACATACCTCTCTCATCTCAGTGCGTGCACTCAATCGCTCTGGCGCGCGGCGACACTTTGATAGCACTTAGCTTAGCCTAGTTCATTCATTAGGGACCAAACAGAGATGAAGTTAGAAGTGACGAAACACCTCCACGTTTTCCCTATTTAAATACAGTTACACGAGTAGTTACACGACCAAGTATGGTGACACAAAATAAAACGTGGCGCTTTTCTAAGCGGGTAAAAAGGATAACTATAATGTATGGCGGAATAGCACTTGGAAGCACTTGGACTCGGCGCAGTAAAAAGTCTTGTTGGTTCCTTCTAATGACAGAAGTGAGAGGGAGAGGATTTTTCAGGAGTGATGATATTACTGCGCAGAGTCGAAGTGCTCCCAGTGCTATTCCGCCATACATAGTTATCCTTTTTACCCGTGTTTGGTCACTTCTAACTTCATCTCTGTTTGGATCCTAATGAATGAACTGGGCTAAGCTAAGTGCTATCAAAGTGTCGCCGCGCGCCAGAGCGATTGAGTGCACGCACTGAGACGAGAGAGGGTATGTATCAACTCATCTTCTTAGTTAAGGGAATAACATAGTTTAATATGAAAAAACGGTGGAGTGTTCCTTTATGCTGTACACTTTAACAAAATAAACACATCGGTGAGAAAATGGCCGTTCAGAAACATCTGATCATAGCGATGTGGATGTTTGCAGCAGCTCTGAGATTCACCGGCATCATGTCGACAGGTGAGGTATTTACAATTACACTGTTAGTTTGGTTATAAAGTAGGCCTATATTTGAGACTATATAGTTCTGGCTATGTGAGATTATAGTTTGAATGAATCCTTTTTCTTTGCATGATGACACATCATTACAGAACAGAATAGCTCTTTCAGCATTATCCTGAACATATAAGCATTTATCTCATGTGTCAACAGGGTTTGTATAGCCTAGGCTATAGATGCAAGATGCTTAAAGTACTTGAATTTGACTTTTTGAAATTAAAGTCCTGGAAAACCCATGAAAACAGCCATATTTATGAAAAGGTAGGGGAGAGCGGGGCACAAAGTAACGCTTTTTGACTTTCTCAGTTTGTGTAAATCTACTTATAGTTCAGAGTATTTATTTTTTCCCACATTAATTTCCCACATGTCTAGTACAATTATGTGTTTTTGTTTTATTAATACAGTATATACTTTTTTCTTGATATACCCCGAAAGAATGGAAGTGAAATGTGACAACATGCCCCATAGGTGGGGTACATTGTAACATGTGTGGGGGCACATTGTAACATAACATATGACAGCTTAAAATGTTATCTGATCTAATAAAAAAAATATACAAAACAAACTAAAATATTTTCTAAATAAAATACAATTTAAAAAAAAATTCATATAAAATAATGGCAATTTTTTATAATTAAATATAAACTCATTTTTGAGTTTTGACTAACACATGAAAACACAGCTATACAACATAGTTCAAAACAAATAAATAATTAGTCATTTCTGAACATTGACTCTCAGTCTTTATTCACCTTTTTCTCACGTTTTCTCAATAAAATTAATAAAAGTATAGAATATAATAGCATATTTCTAATAGGGGCACATTGTAACGCAGTGTTACAACATGCCCCCGCCTGCACAACTGGGATTTAAACCCTGCTAGTGTCTTCTGCTAGTTTGCGAAGCATTAAAGAACTATCTCAACAGTTAAATAACATCTTGGAGATTAAAATAATATCAGATTTGTCTTATTTTAAATAAACACAAAAAATAGAGATGAAAAATGAACTTAAGTAAGAAATTTACTTTTACTATGGTTTAATAAATGTCTATGGATATCTTCCAAAAAAAAAACATTTAGGCGGAATTTTTTTTTCTATATAGTGTTGATATGGCAACTAAATACACAAAGTTTCGTCATCCAAGCATGTGCGGAAGTATTTAAAACAAGCGTGTTACAACTAGCCCCGCGTTAGGTTGTGCCCCGCGCTCCCCTATACTTGAAAAGTGCTTCAATTATTGAAAGACAATATGAAATTAGTGTTTAATTGTATCGATGAAACAATCTTTTCACGCAAAATTAACGCTACAGCTCGTCTGATATAGATATAGATGGATATGAGTAATATTGCTCATATAAATATCCAGGTATATGATACAGCTTTCATTCTTCAGGTCAAACATCATATGGGGGGAAAATCATTTTGAATAAGGAAAGCAATATATGTGTCATAGTAGCCTATCGTTTCAATGGTTAAAGTTACAGTCATTGCTTGTGCTGCACTTTATTTGTACCATTTTGTTTTATTCGTTTGTTTTCATTTATCAATTTACCTTTTTTAGAATTCGAAAGATAATAAAGATATTGTTTGATATGAGATATCTGAATTTAGTCCTTGAAAGCCCCAAAAGTAGTGCTAGAAAAGTCTTTGAAAGTCATGGAATTTCATTTTACAGTATCTGTACGAAGTAGCCATGTGTCATTGAACGGAAGAGAGACTCAATCTCGGGAGCGTAACCGTCACATCCTTTTGATTTTCCCGGCAAAACCGACCCGAATCCTCTCACATAAAAATCAAGTTATAGACAACCTATGAAGTCGAGGAAGGTCTTGTTTTCTTTCTTCTTCTTTTTTTTTTTGTTTTGTTTGTTACAAGCTATTCACATATTGGCAATGAATATATGAAAATTCTTACATAGAAAAGAATCACAGATGGTTTCAGGCTTCATAATAGGCTATTTTACAGATATCATGAGGTTTGACGGCATGCGGTATTCTTGTCTTTTTTTGTCAGGTCATTCTGACACCATCTTTCAGTTGATGTGTTTAAATGACTGCCTTTTCCCTCTGCATTTGAGTTTCTCGTGGCTCTGATAGAAAGGCGTGCTTCGGCTGCTAACCCGAGCATCACTCACGGATGGAGAGAAACTGCGGCTGAAATCCCTCCTGCGGCTCTGAGTGATGGAGGAGTTGAATAGACGAGTTGGCAGCAAGTTGAGTATCGTTCATTGTAATGCGTTTGCTCTGAATAAATGCCCTGAATATGACCGCGACTTTGCTGCATTTTACACTTCATCGGTTTCCCCCCCTGCACAAATCAAAGGAGTGAAATAAAAGGCAAATGCATAAGTGCACTTACACTGCAGTTAGTCACCGTTTCACCAAAATAGTTCTAATTTAGTTTTTATGTCCATTATCCACCCTCTATCTGACCTTTTACTTTTAAAGGAACCGTATGTAAGAAATGTATTTCAATTAATCATAAAATGGCCCTGATATGTCACTAGACATTAAGAAATCATGTTCATTTCAAATACTTATATCACTGACAACAGTAGTCCGGCCAGGATATTGTCATTTAAAAGTGAAGTTGCAGCCCTCGACTGATGTTGATGTTGTCATGTTGTGTTTTGGCCTGATGCTCCACCCTCCACCTATCTACCAATCACGAAGTCAGTAGTGTTTCGGCATCCGGGTTGCCAGCTCTGCTCTAGTTACCACAGCTGCAGCTACAAACGTGTCGGTTAAAAAATGTCTAACGTTACGAAACCTAAAAGACCTCGTTATGAATCCGAAATACGCAAAACATCTCTCATGAAGCATTGCAGTACCAGTTTTGGCCACAATCTTACATACGGTTCCTTTAAACATTGTTTTTGCACACAAAAACAAAACAAAAACATGTTCAAGTCATCATGTTTTTTCCACACTGTAAAAGTTATTGTTGGTTTAACTTAAATAAGTAACCTGTTCGTTGAAACTGAAAAATTTGAGTTTATACAAAGAAAGAGATTGGTTTAATTTACAGAAACTCAAAATATATATATATATATGTTGCCTGAACAACATTAATTCGTTGATCTTGCAAAAAAAAAAAGTTGTGATAACACATGGAAATATTGTATATTATATAAATATTTTATTATACTGTACTTAAAAGGCTGCTAATAATCTTACATTTTTAAGTTGAATTAGGGGATTTTCTTTTTTACATTGCATCATATATTAATGTTCATTATGTCATAATCATGTCATTTTTGCATTTTAGTTTCAATAAATTCTAGTGTATGCATATATACTGTATATATATCACACATATATGTGTGATTAACTAGTGAAATTACGTTGATAAAAAGTAATAAATTAAGTTGAGAAAAGGTGTTACCAATTAAAGTAATTTTATTTAAGTTGTTCCAACTGTTCGCTTTTTACAGTGTGGTTCGTCCTGAATGTTTTATGTTGGGTATATTCACACAGTATTGAACTCTTTTATTTCAAAAGATCAAGAAAAATCTTATTTACCATTATATGAAATACACCTGAAAACAATAAAAATGACCAAAGCGGACAAAGTCCCTGAAACACGCAGTTGATGGATTGTGTGTTGTGATAATCTCATAAACGCGTTCAAGTCCAAACCTCAAATCAATAAGAGCCTGAAGCACTTAAACTATAAATATCTGTTTTGTAGTAACATGGTGTTTTGTCATATTAGTATTTTTTGGCATCCAAAGCCCTGTGTAATCAGCAAACATTTACTCATTGGCTGTATTCCCAAGACTCAAAACAATTATATGTTGGCTTTAATTAACTTTTTTAATTTTGTCAACAGGTTCCACATAACTGGGTTACGGTAAACAAAGATCATTTGTTAATGTAACTTCAACATCATGGAAGGAAGTCATTTTAAGCGACCCATTTAAGTCGTCTCAAAGTGAATTTATAAAGGCTCCCTGACGATTCAGGCATTCATATTTATATATTCATTCATCCATAAAGATTTCATTTATTTTAGTGACACACAACTGAATTGATACACTATAGCTAGCTATTTGCTAGTAGTGGCACATATTAACATCTTAAATGCTAAGATTTACATGCTCTTTTAGCCAAAGTAGTTGAAAGTAAGTAACTAAATTCATCCATAGTCTAACAAAATGCTCCACTCTTCTCCACAATGGTAACCCACTGTATTTTAAATGGTTCTAATAATTCCAATGTAATTGAACATTAAACTCAATTAAACAATATCAAGTCTTCCCCTTTTCTCATTTTCTCAAACCCCCCCCCCCCCCCCCCCCATAAAATAACACTTAATTTTAACATTTATTCTCTCTTAATTCAACCATATGCAAAGCATGCTGGGAACTAACAAGCACCGCCCAGTTTCAGTTAATGCAACACAAATGGATTAAGTTAACTTAAATTTGACATATATTTAAGCAGATTGAACACAATCAAATTAAGTTAGGACAAAATGTATAGCAATTGTGTTGCTTAAGCTCATTTTAATGAAGCAATTTGAACAAGCAGCAAAAATATTTTTTTTCAGTGAACAGGATATTTTACATTCTGTGACATACTGAGTTGAACAGGTTGATGATTAAGTCAACATGTCTGTCACATCCTAAATAAACAGCTGCCGGATTTAAAAGAAACCGTTTTGTTCCCTCTTTCCTGGTAAACAGTTGTTGCTTCTCTTGCTATATTAAATTAAACACAATCTGTTCTCAACGAATCTGTTGACAGGAGATGTTCAGATACGCATTTTTTCTTTTCTTTTTCTTCTTGTTACAGATTGGAGTCTCAATATACAAATTCAGACTGCAGAGCCAAATGATGTCATGCGCCAGGGGGCGTGGCCAGTGTGAACGCCAAGTGAAGCGAAGTGACTTTGATTTTGTCTTGTATAGTAAGTTCTTGGGCCCTATTTTAACGATATAAGCACAAGGTCTAAAGCGCAGGGCGCAAGTGCACTTAGGGCGTGTCCGAATCCACTTTTGCTAGTTTAACAAGGGGAAAAATGGTCGGCGCTCCCGGTGCATGGTCTAAAAGGGTTGTCTCTATTCTCTTAATGAGTAATGGGTGTGTTTTGGGCATAACGTGCAATAAACCAATCAGAGTCTCATCTCCCATTCCCTTTAAAAGCCAATTGCGCTCGTGCCATGGCGGATTCGCTATTTACATGGAGGAATTTGCAAGCGGAAAAACTGAACGCTTTTCTAGAGAGCAAACGGATCTGCTCGTGCACAAGGTTGTGTGTGTGTGTGTGTGCACGCGGAAGTTAAAGCTGTGTGTGTCTGTGTGTGTGTGCGTGAGGTAAACTCTGTGTGTGTGTGTGTGTTTGAGAGAGGTTAAAGCTGTGTGTGTGTGTGTGTGTGTGCATGAGGTTAAAGCGCAAGCAGACCATCCAAGGGACAAGCTGGGTTCCACCTTGTCTTTATGTACACAATAATAATCTTTTACATTGTAATCCTTTTATTTTTAATATTTGGCATATATGTGTGCTGCTGTGTGAAAAAGTGAAAGTGACCTCTGCATTTAACCCATCCAAGTTAGTGTGCACATATTAGGAGCAGAGTAATGAGTAGTGAACACACACACAGCAAACGTGGATACACAGGTAGGTTTGCTCAAAGGCACCTCAGTCATTTCCTGCTGGTACTGGAATCGAACCAGCAACCTTTGGATCACCAGTCCAACTCTGTAACCATTAGGCCATGACTGCCCACATTTAAACAATCTAATGGCGCTTTTCCATTACCAGTACCAGCTCAACTCGACTCGACTCGCCTCGCCTCGTCTCGTCTCGGCTCGGCTCGCTTATCGCTCCGTTTTCCATTGCAGATAGTACCTCCACAATAGTACCTGGCCGTCATAGCGTCATAGCGACGCCGCAGGAAACTGCCGTGACTTAATCTTTAATCGCGAGACACACCCGCTACCCACACACACAGGACAATGGAGGAAATCGAGTGTATGCTGTTTTTGGATGTTTTTGTTTTTGTTTTTGCTGTTTTTTATTCAGGATACTCCGTCTGGCGCGTGCAATGATGACGCAGTGAATAGTGACGATTCTCTCTGACCAATCAGCAGTCTGCCTTGTTTTCACGTCACATTTTAGTATCGCCTCAGCTCGCTTAGAACCTCGCCGGAGGTGGTACGAAAAAAAGTACCTGGAAGCAGGTACAGGTACAACTTTTACACAGTGGAAAACCAAACAGAGCCGAGTCGAGTCGAGTCGAGGCGAGCCGAGGCGAGCTGGTACTGTGTAGTGGAAAAGCGCCATAAGCGTGTCCCTAAGTGTGTCCCTGTGTGTGTAATAAGCAGAGTGTGTGCGCGTTGTGGACCCACCTATAGGTGCATAATACTAATGCACCCTTTAAATAAGAAAAGAATACTGGACCATTGACTTTAGAGCAGGTTTGAGTTGGTCAATGGCTCAGTCTATTTCAGTTCCTCAAAATGGCAACGCACCAACAATGCGCCCGAACACACTAGTTTCCAGACCAGTACGCCATGGGCGCACAGACGGGTACAAATGCATTTGCTATTTAAACAACGTGGCGCAAGACGTGAAACTGAAAACACTTGCGTCGCACCTGGCGCTGCATTGCACCGGGTGTATCCTATGATATGTCCTTTGAGTTCAGTTGTTTGTGTCTCATTCTGCTCCACATCATGGCCTGTAAAACCACCCTCACGTCTAAACACTCGCTCATTTCTTCCAGGCTCATTTTCAAAACAAACATGTGTCTTTGTGCAGTATTTATCAGGGCTGTCAGTCTCAGGTGCTGTTGTCGGGTTCAGGTGAGGGTGTGTGTGTGTTATCGGGACGTTGCAGCCGTGAGTCTGTCAGCGCAGGCATCGCCTGTCCGGCCTGCTTTAGTTGTGGGTGTTTAAAATTAGATATAACATCTATCATTTCTGTGGGCTGAATGGCTCTGTGTCAGGGTTTGGCAGAGGCCATCCGTCAGCGAGCGTGTGTCTGCCCCATCCCACCAGATCATCCGTCACAGCAGCGGGAGAGAGGAAACATCACCGCGGGTCCAATGCTCACACACACACACACACACACACACACACACACACACACACACACACACGCTTTCACCGGTGCACATGCGTGCTGGACAGAACATGTAATGCACACACAGGGGGTTTGTCTGCAATGTTATGCACCGACATCCCTTGAACAATTCATCATATTTCAACCCAAAATGAAAGTAAAAAAAATTAACTTATATTTTGCGTATATAAAATTAAGCTTTTTTTTTAGAACCATGAATATTTTTTAAACCTTTATTTCCATTGGCAGGTTGAACCTCCCCTTAAAATGTATGTAAATGTGTGTGTGTGTCTGTGTGTGTGTGTGTGTGTGTGTGTGTGTGTGTGTGTGTGTGTGTGTGTGTGTGTGTGTGTGTGTGTGTGTGTGTGTGTGTGTGTGTGTGTGTGTGTTTGTTTGTTTATGCATGTATTTTTTATTTTTTTATTTGTTTGTCTCACTGGTGATCATGTATTTCCGTAATACATATTTGACTGTATTTAAAGCATAATTAAAAAGTATAATTTCATCATCTCAATATTATAATTTAATATATATTATTAAATATATATTTAAATACAAATAAATAGAAATATTATAATTATTTAAATAATTATAAGCGAATACATTTTTTTGGTGCTAATCTGAGTATAATTTAATATAATTCGAATAATTACCATTATACAAGGTTACAATTAAAATGTTTAATTATTTAACTTTTTTTATCACCAAATACTATGACATATGAATATATCTTATATTTGTATAATAATATATGACTTTTGTCACACTTTAGGGTCCAATTCTCACTATTAACTATTAACTACGACTTTTGCCTCAATAAACTCCTAATTACTGCTTATTAATAGTTATTAAGGTAGTCATTTAGTTTAGGTATTGGGTGATTAAGGGATATCAAATATGGTCGTGCAGAATAAGGCATTAATATGTGCTTTATAAGTACTAATAAACAGCCAATATCCTAGTAATATGCATGATTATAAACAACTACTGTAGTTAATAGTGAGAACTAGACCCTAAACTAAAGTGTTACCAAAACCTTTTTGAATTACAGAGATTAAAGTATTTTAAAGAGTGAAAATGCGCTTGTGACATTATTTTCATGATAGTTAATACCAAAACTTTAACTTTCAAGCAAAATATTCTAAAAGTTCACAATAAAATTAACTATTTTGTTTCATTTCAGAGTGGAAAATGACCTTGACTTTGACATGTTTTGTGAGATTCGCACATGTATGTGCAGTGACCCTTCACAAACACACTACACACACACTGGAGAGATGGAGTTGGTGTTTGGCACCTGTTTCTCGGTGTCATCGCTCTGCAAATGAGCCGATGTGACTGTCTGTTGTGTCTGTGATGTGTGTATTTCACAGGTGGGATGTGTGAGTTTGTCTTTCAGACGGATGAAGTGTGTCTCTGACCTCCTGACTGCAGAGATATAAAGATCTCACTGTGTCACGACTCTTCATGGGAGGAATCCGTCATACTGAGGAGCATCGCAATCAGATTCAACAGTTAGTGCACGTGTACAGTTACTTACTAAGACTATTGGCCTGTTCACACCGAGGACGATAACTATGATGATAATTTTTTTAAATTACGGATGCAGGTAATCATGCAGCATTCATTTTATTAGATTTGTCAGCAGCCTTTGACACCATTGACCACCAGATCCTTCTGACTCGCTTAAAGGGATAGTTCACTTTGAAATAAAATGTTGGTATGTTTTAGCTTACCTCAAGGGCATCCAAGATGTAGGTGTCTTTGTTTCCGCAGTAGTTTAAATTTTTATATTTTTAGGTCAAACCGTTCTTGTTTGTCAGTCATATAATGCAGGTCTATGGTCACTATCTCAAAGAGCATGCACAGAGTCCAAATTAAACAATTCCCCATCGTAAGTACACACTGATGGCCTAAGACACGAAATGAGCGGTTTGTGTGAGAAAACTAACAGTATTTATATAGTTTTTACCTCTTGAACACAACCAAGTGATCTGAGGGCACGCGCGCTTCCTGGTGTGTGACGTGTGCGCGCGTTCTGGCTTAATCTGCGCAAGCGCCGGAAAGCGCCGGAAGTGATCTCGGATGTGTATAAGAGGTAAAAACGATATAAATACTGTTCATTTTCTCACACAAACCGCTCGTTTCGTGTCTTAGGCCATCAGTGTGTACTTATGATTGGGAATTGTTTAATTTGGACTTCTCTGTACATGCTCTTTAAGATAGTGACCATAGACCTGCATTATATGACTGACAGACAAGAACGGTTTGACCTAAAAATGTCAAAATTGAAACTACTGCGGAAACAAAGACACCTACATCTTGGATGCCCTTGAGGTAAGCTAAAACATACCAACATTTTATTTCAAAGTGAACTATCCCTTTAAAGGGATACTCCACTTTTTTGGGAAATAGGCTCATTTTACAACTCCCCCAGAGTTAAACAGTTGAGTTTTACCGTTTTCGAATCCATTCAGCCGATCTCCGGGTCTGGCGGTACCACTTTTAGCATAGCTTAGCATAGATCATTGAATCGGACAAGACCATTAGCATCTCTCTCAAAAAAAATGACCAAAGAGTTTTGATATTTTTCCTATTTAAAACTTGACTCTTCTGTAGTTACATCGTGTCCTAAGACTGACGGAAAATGTAAAGTTGCGATTTTCTAGGCTGATATGGCTAGGAACTATACTCTCATTCCTGCGTAATAATCAAGAAACTTTGCTGCCGTACCATGAGTCCAGCAGGTGTAATGATATGACGCAGCGCCTGAAAATAGGTCTAATAGGTTAGACAAACTTAGTCCCGGTCACGTTGGAAGTTACTGAGCTGGGGACTATTTTCAGGCGCTGCGTCATATCATTACGCCTGCTGGACTCATGGTACGGCAGCAAAGTTTCTTGATTATTACGCAGGAATGAGAGTATAGTTCCTAGCCATATCAGCCTAGAAAATCGCAACTTTTCATTTTCCGTCGGTCTTAGTACACGATGTTACTATAGAAGAGTCAAGTTTTAAATAGGAAAAATATCAAAACTCTTTGATCATTTTTTTGAGAGAGATGCTAATGGTCTTGTCCGATTCAATGATCTATGCTAAGCTATGCTAAAAGTGGTACCGCCAGACCCGGAGATCAGCTGAATGGATTCGAAAAAGGTAAAACTCAACTCTTTAACTCTGGGGGAGCTGTAAAATGAGCCTATTTCCAAAAAAAGTGGAGTATCCCTTTAAGGCAGTTTGTTGGTATTCAGGGGACGGTCCTAAAATGGTTTGCCTCTTATTTGGAATGTAGATCCTTTTTTTAGTGAAGATTGGGAATAACTACTCTGCTCCATCACCTATTTCCTGTGGGGTCCCACAAGGGTCCATATTGGGTCCTCTTTTCATTGTATATGCTCCCGTTGGGAATGATTTTTTTAAGAAGTATGGTATTTCTTACCATCTGTATGCAGATGACACTCAAGTCTACTTGCCGTTGAGATCCGGTAGTAAGGATTCTAACGCCATACTCCTTAGGTGTCTGGAGGAAATAAAGCTGTGGATGGCTGAAAATCTCGTTCAATTGAAAGAAAACAAAACTGAAATGATTATTTTTGGTCGCACAGCTGGAAGCCAAACGGTAATCGATCACTTAGGCACCGTGGAAGGGGTACCTACAGGAACAAGTAAAGAACTTGGGAGTCATTTTTGACTCATCCATCATTTTTGATCGACAGATAAAGACTGTGGTTCGTAATTGCTTCTTTTATTTAAGAGCAATAGCCAAATTGAAACCAATACTCTCAGCCAGCGACCTGGAAAAAGTTGTCCATGCTTATATTTTTCCCCGTCTAGACTACTGTAGTGCTCTTTATGTTGGGACCTGTCAAACACACATTGCCCGCTTGCAGCTTGTACAAAATGCTGCCGCAAGGTTGTTGATGAATGCTGGGAACACGGACCATGTTACTCCCTTCTTATCTTCTTTAGGTTGGCTACCAATACATTTTAGGATACAGTATAAGATTTTGATATATGTTTTTAAAGCACTTCACGGAATGGCGCCAGAATGGTTTAGCTGAGCTCATTAAGCCCTACAGTGCAGGCGTTAAGACTAAGATCAACAAACAAGTTTCTTTTAACTGTTCCCCGTGCACGTCTCAAAATGAAAGGTGATCGTGCGTTCTCTGTCGCTGGTCCTAGATTGTGGAATAATCTGCCGTTGGATGTTAGATCTTCCATAAATCTAAATGTTTTTAAGGACCGCTTAAAATCGTATCTGTACTCTTTGGCATTGTAGTACAGTAGTGCATGGATGTTTTTGTGTTTTGTCTTGTTGTTGTTTTTTTTACTGCAATGTACAGCACTTTGGAACTACGGTGGTATATATATATATAAAAGATAACTATGATGATAACGCCACACCGCAACTATTACACTAATGGCAGAGAGGACTATATATGTCTTTGGTTGGTCTGAACTTCCTGATAAAGACCTTGCTTAGACCAATTAGGAAAAAAAAATTGGTTATGTTATGTTTTGTTGTGTTGTGTTGTGTTATGTTTTATTGTGTTTTATGTTTTGTTATGTTATGTTTTATTGTGTTTTATGTTATGTTATGTTTTATGCTATGTTTTGTTTTATGTTATGTTTTATGTTTTGTTATAGGGCAGTTGAATGCTTGAATCTGATTGGTTGACGAACAATCTATGATGTGCAGTTATTTTCAGGGAAACTCACGACTAAAGTAGTTCCAGGCAGGTTTTGACCGCATCACAGTTCCATATCACTCCGCCAAATGATTTCAGTTATTGCAAAGGTCCTTACAGCCGACAACAGCAAAAGAACCTAAACCCACAACAACACTGACCGAGCAAATAAATATAGGAAACAATAGGATAAAAACAACAAATTATTTCCATGTTTTTTTGCCACAAATCATGTTTTATTATATAGGCTATGGAAAGCACACACTCCTCTCTCCCGCTCAAACGCACACGCATACAGAACGGACACACACTCGTACGGAAACGTGTTGTCAGCGCTGCTCTGACGATTTTATCAGTGAAATAGTTTAGCAACTTCAAAGCTACATGACGTTTCTCACTAGCGAAGTAATAACAGCGCTGTTCTTGAAGCAGATAAACTTACAGTTTCACTATTTATAGAGGCGCTGCTGCCGAACACTGTTGAGAAACACAATATCAGGTCATTCACATACGCTTAATCTCTCTCTCTCTCTCTCTCTCTCTCTCTCTCTCTCTCTCTCTCTCTCTCTCTCTCTCTCTAATAAATGCATGCTAAAACTGCACTAGCTCAAAAATGACATTTATTAGCATTGCATAAGTTGTACATTTGACATCAAATGTGCAAACGATCTGGGATTTGTTGACAAAAACCATATGCCTTGCTTTAGATTAATGTGCATGGATGAACATTTCACTGTAAGACCAGAAACATAAATTTAAGTCAGTTTGGACAACTTTGATTTCATGTTGACTCGGGTGAATCATGTATTTAGTGTATGCGTTTTTCCAGTATAAACATTATTCACAATGCCGTGGTTCTACAGGAACACACAGATGAAGAGAGAGGGATGATGAGGTGTTGACATTGATGGGAGTCGAGACGCTCCAGCATTGATTATCCTGCAGCTCTTGCTGGGTTTGTTGATTAAATCAGTGTGTGGTCGGGAACATCCAGTGTGTGTTTGGAGCTGAACACACGTCCCGCTCAGGAGAAACTCTGAGTCCAATCACACCGTGTTAAAAACACCTCCAACACCTCGTCCTGAAATAGCACCCAGATGAACATTATAAAAGGTCAGGACTCTGCGTGTCGCCTCGCTGCGCCTCAGGTGAAGTCTGACTCCAGCTTTATGACACACACAGCTCTAATGCTCAGCCATTACGATGCACAAGACAACTCTGGAGAAGTTTGTGTGTAAATGAACAGCAGGATCTGTGTGTGATTTAGTCAGCTCTGTGAAGCTCAGTTCTACACTGTAAAATCCAACAGTGATTCTAACTAACACTTTTTAGTTAACTTTACTTAATGTCTTAACTTAATTGTAAAAATCTAATCTGCACTATTCACATACTATGTTTTGTTTACTAAGAAAACCCAAGTTAAGATTAATTGATTGGTTTGAGTGCGGGTTTTTGAGGCAGGGAAAATCTCAATGGACTTTTCACTAATTTCCTCCACTTCTGCAGGTATTCTTCTCTGTTTCTATTCACTCATTTCCCAAAGTCATCTTGAATGTTGACATTTTAATACAACTGAAAAATTTGAGAGAACATCACATAAGATGACTTCATAAATTGATGTAGATTTTACTAAAATGTTTTTAGTTATCATTATGGCGATTAGTGATCCCTTTGGTTGGGCACTTCGGTTTCAAAGGAAGAGAAGTTTATATATATATATATAGAGAGAGAGAGAGAGAGAGAGAGAGAGAGAGAGGATTGAATGATGTACAACATAACATCTTTTATAAAATTTTTTGCCAACACTTAAATGTCCTAAACACCTTGTGAAAGTTTTAATTGGGTTTATATAATCCCTCTAAATTTGTGCAATCTTGCAATTGATCATACTTGAGTTTGAGTTTGACACAGATTTCACAATTATACACATGGTAACAATTATATTTTATTTAAAGTAAATTATCAAGTACTCTCTACAGTTATTCTTTAGCTACTAGAACTCTTGTGTAAGTGAACTATACTAACTAAGCATTTGTCAGTACCACATACACTATTCCTATTTCATTTTACTTGCTTTTTTTAAGGCAATCGGTTTGCATGCTTTTTTTAAGTGAGTCCAACTAATTAGATTTGACAGTGTAGCAGAACCTCAGATGTCGGCTCCTCTCAGACTGACGGACGTTCTCCTGGTCAGGCTCAGATCATGGCATTCACTGCATGGAAAGTACATTTTGAAAAGAAACAGAATATTCAGCAGTAAATCAGAAATACGTTCATAATGCTTTCGTGGTGTTGATTTAGTATAATTCAGCTGTTATGAAAAAAAGACCCAAAAAGTATAATTTTTATATCAATTTAAATAATTATGATTTTTTTTAAGTCTATAATTTAAAGTATTATGATTACAATTAAAATTATTTTATTTTTGCTATAAGTGTAATTTAATCATTTAATTCAGGCAGCCATTATGAAAAAACAAAAAGGTATAATTTGTTATATTAGTTTAAATCATTAATGTTTAATAATTGAATGTTCAACTATTTTATTGTTTGCTAATTTATATAATTCAGTCAGCCATTATAAAAAACTAAATATACATTTTTTCTATATTTAAATTATTGTTCTTTAAATATATATTTTTAAATTATATTTAATTACAATTATAATTCTTTTATTTTTTGCTATAAGTGTAATTTAATAACTTAATTCAGGCAGTCATTAGGGAAAAAAAACAAAAAGGTATAATTTGTTATAAATTAATTTAAATCATTATAATTTAAATGTTTTTTTTTTTTTTTTTACATTTGAATTTTAATGAGGTTTTGTGTTTTTTGTTTTGTAATTTAATCAGCAATTGTGAAAAACAAAAACAAAAAACACTTTGGAATCCTTTACTAAACATTTTCATTAATGATCAAGTAATGAGAGTTAGTAAATGATGGAAGTTTTCATGTTTAAGCAAATCTAGCTCTCATTACTTCATGCTTGTTTTTTACACCTGTGTGTGTGTGTGTGTGTGTGTGTGTGTGTGTGTGTGTGTGTGTGTGTGTGTGTGTGTGTGTGTGACGTGCCTGTGATTGGTGTTTTCTCACTGTCATTCATGTCTTCGTATCTGCTGTTCGGTGGAATAACGTTCACTTGCGCTTGATTTCCAGCTGACATTTCTGCCTATTTTTAGACGGGTGTTTCATTTGCGCTGAGAATCACCTGTGATCGTACCGGTGTGATATCACTGTCATTTCACCTCCGATCTCTGTCTTTCTCGACAGGCTGCGTTTGATTTACAGCTCTTGCTCTGTTTGACAATGGTGTGTTCAATATTTTCTTCTCACCGTCACAATGAAATATATTCACCTTCTTCCTTTGCATATTTTATCTCTAGATTCTGGCTAAAGTTTCCTGCATTTTTGAGCTGTGGTTTGTGTCTGTTCTTAAACTGCATCATTACTGTGACCGCTGTCCAGTAAGCCTGTTTTTGAGAACATTTTAACATCCAAAGTAGGTGGATGCAAAAATAGGAACGAGGTGTCCGTCAGGTGAAGGTGTATTGCATCACAACACACCACTGCCAGTGGACAGCTTCGTTTAATAAAGTGCCACTGTTAAACTATTTTAAAGTTTCCTGACTTTGTTTTGGAGTCTCTTACAACAGGTTTACACGCATCCAAGGTCAAAAACACTTGAATTTTCTCATAATATACACTGTACAACTCATCATTTCTCAGCGAGTCTGAAAACGGTTTGTTCGAAGATTCAGTCTCTCTAAACCCCGCCTTTTCACGAGCTTCCTCTGCTCTGATTGGTCAGATGACTCAGTCTGTTGTGATTGGTCTACTCTGCTCTGACTGGTCAGATGACCTAGTCTGTTGTGATAGGTTTACTCTGCTCTGATTGGTCAGATGGCCCAGTCATTTGTGATTGGTCTACTCTGCTCTGATTGGTCAGATGACCTAGTCTGTTGTGATTGGTCTACTCTGCTCTGATTGGTCAGATGGCCCAGTCTGTTGTGATTGGTCTACTCTGCTCTGATTGGTCAGATGGCCCAGTCTGTTGTGATTTGCCTTCTCTGCTCTGATTGGTCAGATGGCCCAGTCTGTTGTGATTGGCCTTCTCTGCTCTGATTGGTCAGATGACCCAGTCTGTTGTGATTGGTCTACTCTGCTCTGATTGATCAGATGACTCAGTCTGTTGTGATTTGCCTTCTCTGCTCTGATTGGTCAGATGACTCAGTCTGTTGTGGTTGGTCTACTCTGCTCTGATTGGTCAGATGACCCAGTCTGTTGTGATTGGTCTACTCTGCTCTGATTGGTCAGATGACTCAGTCTGTTGTGATTTGCCTTCTCTGCTCTGATTGGTCAGATGACCCAGTCTGTTGTGATTGGTCTACTCTGCTCTGATTGGTCAGATGGCCCAGTCTGTTGTGATTGGTCTACTCTGCTCTGATTGGTCAGATGACTCAGTCTGTTGTGATTTGCCTTCTCTGCTCTGATTGGTCAGATGACCCAGTATGTTGTGATTGGTCTACTCTGCTCTGATTGGTCAGATTACCTAGTCTGTTGTGGTAGGTTTACTCTGCTCTGATTGGTCAGATGGCCCAGTCTGTTGTGATTGGCCTTCTCTGCTCTGATTGGTCAGATGACCCAGTCTGTTGTGATTGGTCTACTCTGCTCTGATTGGTCAGATGACTCAGTCTGTTGTGATTTGCCTTCTCTGCTCTGATTGGTCAGATAACTCAGTCTGTTGTGATTTGTCTTCTCTGCTCTGATTGGTCAGATGACCCAGTCTGTTGTGATTGGTCGAATTGGTTCGAGAACAGCAGGTTTCAGGGTCCGGATTCTTCATTGCGAACCTCCTTTATGACAGATGTAACAAAATTGAGCATTTGGTCTATGTAAGCCTGTCTGGAAAAGTGGCGTCAGAAATGTCAGTGAATTAATATTTGAGCATTGCTCAAAGTCATGCATAACCACTCATATCTGAGTTCTCCAGTAATGTTGTATTAAAGTTGAATATTTCTGTCATGTTTTAATCAAATACTCCTGTGACTGCGTGAAATACTCAGATGATCTCTCAGTTATTGAGCTTCTACCTCAGGCCTTTGAAGATATAAAAACAAAATGCACTGTCATGCTTGTCATCACCAACTACTGAATACATTCTCTGAACTCATTCCATTTTCCCTAGCCAGCTCAGATGAGTTCATTGTTTTCAAGCATTCATTTTTTGTTTTGTGGAAATATATTTTCATGCACCAGTGCTGGTTATGGAAACAGGCGGTTGTGTTTATTGGCTGACCGAGTGGATTGCACACAATGCATCTCTCTTTAAGATTAAGGACAACAAGCATGAAATCAGGCCTTTCTATTCTCTAATACAGACCAGAAATATGGCAATATCAAGACATCCAGGTTCTACCACACTCAGGGAGCTCAGATTCAATCCAGTTTCACTAGATTCACATACTTACAGTTACATTTGAACAATTCACTTCAGAGGCGGACTGTGACAGTGAAACATTTTTTGGTCTTTTACTGCTACATTTTTCAAGTATTTGTATATCAGAGCATATTTTCATTTTGTGGAACTTCTAAATGATTACATATTTAAACTAGCCTATTCATGGGTTTCATCAGGTCCCTTTCCACAGGTGTATAAAATCAAGCACCTAGATTATGAATGCAGACTGCATTGTGCTTGATTAATACACCTGTGGAAAGGGACCTGATGAAACCCATGAATATTATCTTACTTTTTACTCTCTACATTTCATTGTCGTTCTTGAGTCGATTCTTTTCACTGAACCGTTTCGGAAAACGAACTGAACGATTCTGACTGAACTGAACGATTCTGACTGAACTGAACGATTCTGACTGAACTGAACGATTCTGAACGATTCTGACTGAACTGAACGATTCTGACTGAACTGAACAATTCTGACTGAACTGAATGATTCTGACTGAACTGAACGATTCTGAACGATTCTGACTGAACTGAACGATTCTGACTGAACTGAATGATTCTGACTGAACTGAACGATTCTGAACGATTCTGACTGAACTGAACGATTCTGACTGAACTGAACAATTCTGAACGATTCTGACTGAACTGAACGATTCACCCACGGCATGTTTCTCAAAACCATCCCAAGCCTACAGTAAGTAGATTGTAGAAAAACAATTAGAGCCAGTTGACTGTACAATTACATTTTTGTAATGATGCTTTTGGGAAATTCACCTCTGATCTGTTTGAATCATTGAATCGATTCACTGACTCTATGCGGGTCTTGAATGTAGAATAGCACACTATCGTACTACTTTTACTATTTTTTTCCTCCATATACTCATGAATCTTTATACTTGTCACACTTTTAAATATCATCTGAAAAAGTGGCTTATGACGAATCAGTTGTGTAAACATTTTACTTAGAAATTTTAATAATGTGTTTGGGGTATTTGTCTCCTTTTAGTGTTGTGCGTGTGTATAGCTGAGTATATGTTCTTGTGTGTACCTATAGGGACTGCGGATGTAAATTAGCAATGTTGCTATAATCTGGCTTGTTTACATTTTGTATTTTATACTAATGTTCATTAACATGCTTTGTCCCTATCAAATAAATAAACAAACAAACATTTTAGTACTGAGAGGCGGCATTATCTGCGCACCGTGGGTGTGAGTACAAAAACTGTGGGAATGCGTAAAATATGCAGAAATTCAAGCCCTTAAACACCAGCAATATTCATCCGGTGCAAATGAAACGAGTGAGTGATGAGAGGAGGGTTTGTGTGAGAAAGCGCAGCTGGTATCGTGTGTCTATTCTACGGGAAATATGTATTGAAAGTGGATATTTCATATCGAAAATCTATATTTTTGACAGCACTACAACTACATTCCACTTAGTTTATTATTTTTGATGCCTTTTTAAAAGACTACAATTGAAAAGTGTATATATTATGAATAAAATTCAACCCGCCAAAGCGGATAGAGAGTGGATGAAAAGTGGATGAAAAATGTATATATTATGAATAAAATTCAACCCGCCAAAGTGGTTACTCACCACTGCTGAAATACACCCGCATTTGTTGGGTTAGCGGGTGTTGATGTCAAGCCCTGTTTAACCCAACAGTTGCTGGCTCCCATTGACTTCCATAGTATTTTGACATTCTTTTTTTTCCACAATTCTGACTTTTTTCTCGCAATTCTGATTTTTTTCTCGCAATTTGGATTTTTTTTCCGCAATTCTGACTTTTTTTTCTCGCAATTCTGACTTTTCTCACAATTCTGACTTTTTTTCTCGCAAATTTGACTTCTTTTCCGCAATTCTGACTTTTTTCTGGCAATTCTGACTATTTTCCTCACAAATTTGACTTCTTTTCTCGCAATTCTGACTTTTTTCTCGCAATTCTGACTTTTTTTCTCGCAATTCTGACTTTTTTCTCGCAATTCTAACTTTTTTTCTCGCAATTCTGACTTTTCTCGCAATTTTGACTTTTTTCCCCTCTAAATTTAGACTTTTTTTCTCGCAATTCTGACTTTTTCTCGCAATTCAGACTTTTTCTGCTGCTGCTGTAAAAGACAGTTGCAAATTATGACATTTATTTATGATTAGTAAGCATATATTCAAAAGTAAATCATTTTATAGCCTAGGCCTACTCAAGAGAAACTTAAAAAGGCTACTCTTTTATCTGGGCATCTGTACTGTCGGCTCCCTCAGGTCCAGGATCTGTTTACTTTGTCCAGCCCTAATTAAAATATACACTGCAAAAAATGCTTTTCTTACTTAGTATTTTTGTCTTGTTTCCAGTCCAAATATCTAAAAATTCTTAAATCAAGGTGCATTTACTAGATGAGTGAAATGACATAAGATATTATGTCCTGTTTTCCTGGGGAATTAATCAAAATTAAGTGAGTTGATGCTTTAAAAAAAAAGCTAAATTATCCAATGGTGTCAGAAAAATAATGTTCATTCAAACCGAAAGAAGATTATTTTTCTGACCCCACTGGCAGATAATTTTGCTTGTTTTAAGCAAAAACTCACTTAATTTATTTTTATTTCCCCAGAAAACAAAACTTAATATCTTATGTCATTTCACTACTTTAGTAAATGGATCTTGATTTAAGAAATGTTTGATATTTGGACTGGAAACAAGACAAAAATACTAAGTAAGAAAAGCATTTTTTGCAGTGTAACACCAGAATCAGTCAGATTCATGCCAAACCAACAACGAAGAACATGCATTTTCTCCCATGATTTATTCAACCAGAGTTGTTCATAACCCAAGTATTAAATGTTAAAAGCTTCACTGCAAGCGTGACTCATCGTTTGAAGGTTTATGAGCGTTTTCGGGCCTCTGCGCTGCACACAACAGACTGAAGCTCTCAGAAACTGTATTTACACACAGATTCCTGTACAGAAAGAAGAGCTGCTGAATCCTGTGGGATTGTGGATGCTGGACTAACTCAGTGTGCAGAAGCTCCTCGTGATGCCGCAGTTAAGCAGACCCAGCGGCCCACAGATCGATCGCTCAGAAATTGTTGATCAATGGCCGTGTGCAGACTCTCTCAAACGATCTGGGCTGACTCTCGTGAGACGCATGAGCAAACCTCTCTGTCTTTCTCTCGGTTAATGTCGCAGTGCTGTGAGTCTGAAAGGCCCGTTACCACCATCAGCTCCGGGTAATGCAGAAAGACGAGGCCTGTCTGGAGCAATCTCAAAGCTCTCAGCTCTTTTACACACACGGAGAGAGAGACTAATGGAGACGCTCAATGAGAGAGAGAGAGAGAGAGAGAGAGAGAGAGAGAGAGAGAGAGAGAGAGAGGGAGACTAAAGCACACACTTAAAAACACAGAGAAAGAAAGTTAGATGGGATAAAGTGACGTGAAAACGGAGGTTAAATGAGAGAGAGAGAGAGAGAGAGAGAGAGGGGGGAAGGAGAGAGAAAGAGAGAGAGAGAGAGAGAGAGGGGGGGGGGGGTGAGAGAGAGAGAGAGAGAGAGAGTGGGAAAGAGAGAGAGAGAGAGAGAGAGAGAGAGAGAACTGCATATGGCAAAAAAAAACTGCATTTGAATTGAATGTTCAAATGTTCAATGTCATATAGGCCTAACATTATTTATAAAAAAAATTATAAATCTGGTCTCACTTGAGGCAATAATGATAATATCAACTATATATATACATGGATTTATGGAATAGTTATATACAGAGGAGAGGATATATATATATAGAGAGAGAGAGAGAGAGAGAGAGAGAGGGGGGGGGGGGGGTTAATTCTATATTATTTAATATAATTATATATTAATACTAATTAAATATAATATTGTATAACAATTTGGTGTAATATATATTGTATAAAATCTAGTGTAATATGCTGTTTTTATTATATTTTATTATATATAAAGATTTTATATAGGCTTATTTATAAAAAAATATATAAATCTGGTCTCACTTGAGGGTCTCACACACATATAATAATGATAATATCAATAATATATAAATATATAAACATGGATTTATGGAATAAATGCATTAAATGTAATATATAAATATAATATTGTATAACATGTATGTGTGTGTGTGTGTGTGTATATATATATAATTGCTTATTATATAAGAATATTGTATAAACATTTAGTGTAATATATATATATATATATATAGAGAGAGAGAGAGAGAGAGAGAGAGAGAGAGGGAAAATTAATTATATATTATTTAATATAATAATATATTAATACTTATTAAATATATTGTATAACAATTTAGTGTAATATATATAATATTGTATAAAAATCTAGTGTAATATGCTGATTTTGTTATATTTTATTATATATATATATATAATATAAATGTCAAATTCAAAACCCGCTAATCAAGATTAATCGAGAAGCGGTTCATGAGAAGAAAGAATCGGACAGTGACATCACACCTGATAACATGAGCTCAGTCCAGTTTTCTCCAGGAAAGATGAAAGTGTATTATATGCATCAGCTGCAAAACAACACACTTCTATTAAAGAGCCAGAACGATGGGAATCAATGTGAAACGCTCTTAAGGTTTGGGAAGAGGTGAAACAGATTCATCAAATAATGTTTGGTAAGTGGTTTGTTTCTGCGGGCGGTGATTTATCATCGTTACTGTGTGGATCCGGAGGGAAGGGGATCCGGGTAATTGGGGTGGAACGCTGACAAGAGTCTGGCTTTAAAAACACCTCCAGCCCACAGACTGTGTGTGTTATTCCCTCCTGACAGCCAGCTAACTTCATCCACTATACACTCAATCTGTGTCTCAAGTAAATGTTTTAGTTGTGCGGGAAAAGAAGAAACTACTCCATTTACAGGTGTGTATAAAATCATAAATTACATCACTTTCATATCTCAGATGTTTCTGAATAAAGCTCAATCTAAGACTTTTGCCTGATAAAAATGATCATGTTTCTCCATAGAGTTTCAGAAGAGATTTGCAATCAAAGGTAAGAGATCTCAGTATTAGCTTAATCACTTAATTCGATTCCAGATCAGAAGAAAGGTGACACTTTTATTGAGCAAGGATGCATTAAATTGATCAGAAGTGACAGTAAAGATATTTATATTACAAAAGATTCTATTTCAAATAAATGCTGTTTTCTATATAAACTTTCTATTCATCAAAGAATCATGAAAACAAATGTTTCCACTAAAATATGAAGCAGCACAACTGTTTTCAACACTGATAATAATCATAAATGTTTCTTGAGCATCAAATCATCATATTAGAATGATTTCTGAAGGATCATGTGACACTGAAGACTGGAGTAATGATGCTGAAAATTCAGCTTTGATCACAGGAATAAATAACATTTTACTATATATTCAAATAGAAAACAGTGATTTATAATAATATTTCACAATTTGAACTGTGTTTTTGATCAAATAAATGCAGCTTTGAAGAGACGACAACACAAACCCATTTGATCTTTGAAAAACTGACACAAAGTCATCAGATATGAGACACAGGTCTTGTATTTCAGAGGCTTATCAGTAGATGTTAGATGGGAAAATGTGACACATATTCGGTTTATTACTCATCTTTAATAAAGGTGCTGAAATTGAAGGTCCTCTTTGCATGCTGGGAAACAACAGTCACATGGCAGCTCCAAACAACAGCAGTGTCTGATCTGGAATCAGATGGACTTCAGACAAAAGAAGTCAAACAGCATCTGACAGGGAGAAACTAAGCTATATCTCGATTACTGTTTTAATTAGATAGCAAATTGTTGTATTTTATTTAAAAACAAAAACAAATCACCAAAATATATTTTTTTTTTTACTGAAATGATACTCTAAATAAGAAAGTAAAACTGCCAGTAGGTGGCAGTAAATGTAGATGAGTGAGTCATTGAATCATTGATTAATTAGATTCGTTCAAACGGCTGATTCATTCAGGAATGAAGTAAATGGCTCTCCCTGCGTCTCATACTATCCATCCTAACCAGTATGTGAGATTAAAATAAGTGTGTCCCAAACCATTGCATGTTGAAAAGAGTATTCCAGAAGTCCCCTCTCTATACGAATGAGTCACTGAATCATTGATTCACCCGATTGATTCGCTCAAAATGCGGATTCATTCAGAAATGAAACACCGCTGTGTTGCTTGGAGACACACAACACTTCTGTTATGGCTTTAATACTTTGGTTTCGTTCAAAAATGAGCAGAAACAGACAACATTGTGTCTGAAGTAAAACACAATATTAACTTCCAATTAATTGAACTGTTGTATAAAATCAATAACACATTTGCACTTGTGCTATTCGGAACAAAAAGAGCACTTCTGTGATATTGCTTATATAATAATCATTCAGGAGCATTTTTGTCCTGATATCTTGGTTTTTAGGTGTAGGCTATTATAACTGCATTTTATAGGTTATATATATACACGCATACACACACACATTTCTTGAGTGTAGATGAGCTCTCAGACATGCACTAAATGCCATACAACTCTCTTGATTTCACAGGGTCGTTAAAGTGATTTATGAGTGATTATCAAGGCTTTATGAGGGTGTTAGACAGATAATCTGAGTTCAGGCTCCGCTACCGAAGGAAAGAGGAAAAGAGCAAATCCTTGTTTACGACGGAATCCATTCAGTGACCATGGCAACCTCATTCCCGCCAAACAACTGACCTAATGTAGAGGTCAAATGGCCTTTGCTCGGCGTGGCGTTACATCAGCGCGGAATTTTCAATCTATTCCAGGAACAGACGGATTCCAATGTTCCGAAACGGAACACGGAACTCGTTTTGATGCCTGTTCTGGAGATTTGTTTTCCATGTTAATGAAAAAAACAGCTCAGATAATGGAATAGCTTAATATATATTGATTTTGTTGTGGAAAGGTTGTTTGCTAATAAGAGCCGAAATGGTTTCTTTCTCTGCGTCTGGCCTCTCCGGTGTCTCCGACAGGCAATCAGGAATAGCCATGTGGATCCGTGGAGAAATTTACCCCGCATACCTTCTCACACACACACACACACACACACACACACACACACACACACACACGCGTACACACACAATTTATCTCGGAGCAAATGGAAAACCACTGAGAGAGAAAATAATTTCATCACAGCATCCTCAGTGCTTCCGAGACAAGAAGTTCTGTCAATTCATCAGGGGTAAAATATTATCACAGTTTAACTCGCAGGATGAGATGATTCACTGTTCAACCCAACACACCTAAACAAGAGAGGGACCTAAAACAGAGAGAAAGAGATAGATAGATAGATAGATAGATAGATAGATAGATAGATAGATAGATAGATAGATAGATAGATAGATAGATAGATGCATGGATTGTTCACAGGAAGACCGAAAACATGCATTTGAATTTGAATTTCATCTCGACTTTAAACATTCTGTCACTGATATAGAGAATAACTTTGTAACTTTGTAACACATTGCATTGTGCCATTTCACACTAAAGTAATACATTTTAATGTATGTTGTTGCGTAATGATGCCTTTAAGATGATTTTAGGAGAATTTAATGCTAATATTTCTACAACAATCTGTAGAAAATCATACTAAAAGCATTTTAAGACACAAAGCAATGTTCACTTGTTGAGTTTTAATGGGATATATATAAAAGGAGTTAATATTATCCATATTTTGGGAACACAGCTGGTAAAAAAGCATCCGCATTTAAACAGGATTTAAAAGCAGAAATGTGCCGCTTGTATTTTGGTGAAAGTGCTTATTTTTTATAGTTCTGTAAAATTATTCATATTTAAGGTCTCTGAATCATCCTTTTGAGGAAGTTATTTTTTTAGGTGAATGACCTTCAGTCTAGCACGAATTCAGTGTAATTTGCTCTAGTACTTCATGGAGACTTACATCCCTTTGGTTTCCAAAGTTCACTGAAATGGTAAATCAATTATGCCGTCCGTAGAGTTGCATTTAATCTGGAATATATTATTAAAGAGGATCTTTTGTATTATGTCCTTTCTCAACTAGAACAAGCTCTACTAGAACAGGTTATCATGCCTGAATGTTCAAAAAACACATTATTTTCCTCATATTCTCCATTGTTGCAGCTCCTCTCTTCCCAGTCTGTCAGTAACGCTCTGTTTACTTCCTGTCTCTATGAAGCCCCTCCTTCTGAAAAGCACACTGTGCTCTGATTGGTCGGCTGGAGCAGTGTGTTGTGATTGGTCAAGAACTTAGAATGTGTTTGGGAAATGCCCCGCCCCTTACCATAACCACCAGTTTCAACACACTACTAACTAACTCTACCAGGCCCGCGCCTTTATTCTGCGTATTAATTATTTAAATGAGGAATATTGTGACGTGTTCGTTCCCGGAAGAAACTCAAGACTACAATGGAGGCGTTTCAGGGCGTTCAGAAACACTGACACTGATATAGAGAAGAACTGTGAAACTTTGCAGAGCGTTTTCATGCTCAAACAGCAACATTACACACTAAAGAACATGGCAAAAGCGCCTCTTTAAGTGTTAAATATCCCCCTTTTATATTCTTCGCATCCTCGTTTCATGTTCAGTTTTGTTCTGCAATTAAACATTTATCCCCACAGATATGTAATTTGTGTTTGTGTGGCACACCTGCTGTAATTAAGACCAGCTCGCGCTCTCCGACGAAGCATTTAATGTGTCAGCTCAAACGGGACTCGCGCGGCCCTTAACGGCTTCAAACCAGACTTCACAGGCTGCTCTCATTTACATATTAATGACATTTTCATGCTACGTTTCACTTTATGCAGTGTCACTAACCGCGGAGAGACAGTGGAAGAGAATAGAAGAAAAGGCCGACGCATAATAACAAGCTGTAAAACTGCGAAGGTATAGCTGTGAACAAAATCATAATTGCGCGCGGGTGAACGGAGTTGCCCTTCCAGCGCCTGTTGAGCTGTGGATGTACTGCAGATGGAGACGAATTATGAAAACAATAACAGAAAAATAGTGCGGACAGTCATAGATAAACGTGTGTGTGCTGTAAATATGAATGAGGGGCTTTTGGCGTGTTTCTGATAACAGTAATCCGTAAAAACACAGTGTTTTCCTGCTGTGTGATAAAGAAAACAATTAAAGGGAAGGAAAAGCTATGAAAGAAGTGCTGAATAATAAAGCAGAAAACCAATAATTCTACACATGGACTATTATACTTTTCCTGCATAGCTCTTAAAGTCTTAAAGCTTTCCGTTGTTTACTATGGTAAATGTTTATAAGGAGTACTTTCTTAATGAATTATACAGTATAAGCGTTCAGAACCTTCCCTCTTCAAAGATCATTTATTAAAATTTGACAGTTTCAGCTCTGAAATCTGATTGGATGAGCCATTTGTGGCTTCAATTGGATTTTAAACTATAACATTTACCAGTTTTGTGAAGTGATTATATTGTAGGCTATATTTTAGTATTTATGTAGCCTATTATTATAATTTTAATTCATATTTTTATTTAGCTTTTATTTTTTATTTCCAGGTTTTATTTTGTTTTAATAATTATGTGCTTTTGTAATGTTTATTTCTATATAGCTTTAATTTCAATTATTGTAGGCCTACTAATTGTTTTAGTCATTTTAGTACTTCAACTTAAAATTATATTTCAGTTCATTTTCATTCAAGTTTGTCATCTTTATATAATTAATTAAATTAATCTATATTTCAATAATATGAAAGCTTGTATCCGCCACGTAATAAAAAAAAAATATTTTTTAAAATACTTTTTTTCTCTCGCAATTCTGACTTATTTCTCGCAATTTGGACTTTTTCTTACAATTCAACTTTTTTCTTGCTATTCTGACTTTTTTCTCGCAATTCTGACTTTTTTCTCGCAATTCTGACTTTTTCTCACAATTCCAACTTTTTTCTCTTAATTCTGACTTTTTTCTCGCAAATCTGACTTTTTCTCACAATTCCAACTTTTTTCTCGCAAATCTGACTTTTTCTCGCAATTCCAACTTTTTCTCGCAAATCTGACTTTTTCTCACAATTCCAACTTTTTTCTCTCAATTCTGACTTTTTTCTCGCAATTCTGACTTTTTCTCTCAATTCCAACTTTTTTCTCGCAATTCTGACTTTTTCTCTCAATTCCAACTTTTTTCTCGCAATTCTGACTTTTTCCTCGCAATTCTGACTTTCTTTTATCGCAATTCTGACCTTTTAATTTGGACTTTTTCTCACAATTGCAAGTTTATATCTCAGATGTAAACTTTAGATGTAAACTTGCAATTGCATGAAAAAAGTAATAACTGTGAGATAAAATGTCACAATTGCCTTTTTTTATTTTATTTCTTTTATGGCGGAAACAAGCTTCCATACAATATATTATTATTCTCATATATTATTATTATATGACATTATATTATATAAATATATTATATAAAGCTTTCCATTGTTTACTATGATAAATGTTTATAAGGAGTACTTTTCTTAATGAATTATACAGTATAAGCATTCAGAACTATTTATTTAAATTAGACAGTTTCAGCTCTAAAATCTGATTGGATGTGCCATGTGTGCCATTTGTGGCCACGCTATAAGGTTGCTTGGCAATCATAAACAAACTAGAGTGAAACTATTTATTTCAATAGCTTTTTGAATATTTCTTTGTGATAATTAGCATTAATGCATTAATCATGTGTGTCTGCAACACTTCTACAGTGGTAAAATCACTGTGATGAAAATAAACCTGTGACTTTTTTTCAGAATATCAGCTCTGAAAGGGAAAAAGAGCATAACTTTGCGATAACTTTGATTGTAAATTCATGCAGGTCACAGCAGACGTTCATCAGACTCTCTCCCTCGACCACATGCTGATTTACCTGATCTGCCAATCTCTCCAACCTATTTATCAATACTTAACCGAGAAGACAAGCCGTCATTTCACAGGTCAATTCACTCTAATTATGGCGTGGCGATTTAATCTGCTTTTAAACAGCCAGACGGACACTTTAGAAAAATTTCATTAACCTCCCAATTTTCAATCTCTTCTCTTTATTAGAGGGGGCATCCTGCTTTCCTCTGGCACGCTGATGAACAAAAGTGATTTAGATCAGACAGACAGAGGGAAAACAAGAGAGACAGACCTGCTTCGTATTCAGAACCATGTGAGTTGCCTATCTAGACAGCATTTAGAGGCATCAGATGGCAACGCTTTACCGGCAGAATAATGAAGAGGCCTGAAAAAAGTTTCAATCACAGAGAATGCAATTACACAGCGCATTGCAACAAGTGCAGTGCACAAATGAATGCACAAATGCCAAGCAACGTTTAGAGAAATGTTGATTTGGTCCTGTTATGCTTTTTCACATTCATCTTTCTTTAGTGTGTAATGTTGCTGTTTGAGCATGAAAAAGCTCTGCAAAGGTACAAAGTTATTCTCTATATCAGTGTCAGTGTTTCTGAACTCCCTGAAACAAGTTTTCTTCTTGGGAACGAACACATCACAATATTCCTCATTTAAATAATTCATACACAGAATAAAGGGGCGGGGCCTGGTTGAGTTAGTTAGTAGTGTGTTAAACTGGCGGTTATGGTAAGGGGCGGGACATTTCCCAAACACACTCAAAGCGCTTGACCAATCACAACACACTGATCCAGTCGACCAATCAGAGCACAGTGTGTTTTTCAGAAGGAGGGGCTTCATAGAGACAGGAAGTAAACCGAGCGTTACTGACAGACTGGGAAGAGAGGAGCTGCAACAATGGAGAATATGAGGAAAATAATGTATTTTTTGAACATTCAGGCATGAAAACCTGTTCTAGTAGAGCCTAAAAACAAATCAAGACTTCGTAAAAGGGCATATAATAGGTCTTCCAAAAAATACCAGAAAATATCAGTACAATTTTCAAAGATTTTATCCAATATTTATGTGTACTGTGTTTCATTTTCTACAGTTTTTTGCTGGTTCTACTTTTTTTCAAGTCTGCTTTGGGAGTCTCCTACCAAATCAACAACATTTTGTAATTTTAAGCTATTTGCTCGAGATTTGTTCTTGGTTGGCACATCAATCCTGAGGTCAAAAGTGATGCGATGAGACAGGAGATCCATATACAGAGCTGGTAAACGCACAACTGTAACGTTCAAGTTCAGAAAAAATAGTGATTTTGCATTGGCACAGCCTGACGGCAAACGACTCTGCGCTTGTCAGACTTTTAATTGAATTTCCAGTGGAGGTCTTTCAGACATTCATAAACCTGATTACCTGCATGACCCTTGGAGCCTGACAGCAAAAATCTCAACTCTGACTGCTTAAAAAAATGAGCAACAATAAACAATTTAGCAAATATCATTTAATATATGGGCCTTGAAAATTGCAATGACGTTGCTGTCAATGGAGGGACAGAAAGCTCTCAGATTTCATCAAAAATATCTTCATTTGTGTTCATAAGATGAACGAAGGTCTTACGGGTTTGGAACGACATGAGGGAGAGTAATTAATGACAGAATTTTCATTTTTGGCTGAACTATCCCTTTAAGCATATAGCCTTCGATATTAATAGACACCAACCATATTATGATAGTTATATTATGTTAAGACAGTAGATTATAACTATCTATCTATCTATCTATCTATCTATCTATCTATCTATCTATCTATCTATCTATCTATCTATCTATCTATCTATCTATCTATCTATCTATCTATCTATCTCTTTCTCTGTGTTTTAGGTCCTTCTGTTGTTTAAGTGTGTTGGGTTGAACAGTGAATATTTTGGTGTGATAGGCTCCGCCCCCTGAGCAGATGTTCACACACACACCCCCGACCTCTCACACCTGTTTCAATTAGAGCGCGTCACCTCGAACCTGCGCCCGCCGAGCAGAGACTGACACAAACACACGGGTCACACACACACACACACACACACACACACACACACACACACACACACTCTCTCCTCAGTGATTTAGTTTAGAAGCGCTCAGACATATGCTGATGACTCGTGATGTCAATCACAATCACAGGAGAGATTTACACTCACAAAACACTGATGAATTGAGTTCTATGACACGGGGTTACACAATAGAGAAAACTATGTTTTCATTCATTAAAAGCATTTAACATTTCTTCAGGTATATATCTATATATCTATCTGTCTATCTATCTACCTATCTATATATCTATCTATCTATCTATCTATCTATCTGTCTGTCTGTCTGTCTGTTCTATCTGTCTATATATCTATCTATCTATCTATATATCTATCTATCTATCTATCTATCTGTCTGTCTGTCTGTCTGTCTGTCTGTCCTATCTATCTATCTATCTATCTATCTATCTGTCTGTCTGTCTGTCTGTCTGTCTGTCTGTCTGTCTGTCTGTCTGTCTGTCCTATCTATCTATCTATCTATCTATCTATCTATCTATCTATCTATCTATCTATCTATCTATCTATCTATCTATCTATCTATCTATCTATCTGTCTGTCTGTCTGTCTGTCTGTCTGTCTGTCTGTCTGATCTATCTATCTATCTATCTATCTATCTATCTATCTATCTATCTGTCTGTCTGTCTGTCTGTCTGTTCTATGTCTATCTATCTATCTATCTATCTATCTATCTATCTATCTATCTATCTATCTATCTATCTATCTATCTATCTATCTATCTGTCTGTCTGTCTGTCTGTCTGTCTGTCTGTCTGTCTGTCTGTCTGTCTGTCTGTCTGTCCTATCTATCTATCTATCTATCTATCTATCTATCTATCTATCTATCTATCTATCTATCTATCTGTCTGTCTGTCTGTCTGTCTGTCTGTCTGTCTGTCCTATCTATCTATCTATCTATCTGTGTCTATCTATCTATCTATCTATCTATCTATCTATCTGTCTATCTGTCTGTCTGTCTGTCTGTCTGTCTGTCTGTCCTATCTATCTATCTGTCTATCTGTCTGTCTGTCCTATCTATCTATCTACAGTATCTATCTACAGTATCTATCTATCTGTCTGTCTGTCTGTCTGTCTATCTATCCGTCTGTCTGTCTGTCTGTCTGACTATCTATCTATCTATCTATCTATCTGTCTGTCTGTCTGTCTGTCTGTCTATCTATCTATCTATCTGTCTGTCTGTCTGTCTGTCTGTCTGTCTGTCTGTCTGTCTGTCTGTCTGACTATCTATCTATCTATCTATCTATCTATCTATCTATCTATCTATCTATCTGTCTGTCTGTCTGTCTGTCTGTCTGTCTATCTATCTATCTATCTATCTAACTATATTCTATCTGTCTGTCTGTATGTCTGACTATCTATCTATCTGTCTGTCTGTCTATCTATCCATCCGTCTGTCTGTCTGTCTATCTATCTATCTATCTATCTATCTATCTGTCTGTCTGTCTGTCTGTCTGTCTGTCTGTCTGTCTGTCTATCTATCTATCTATCTATCTATCTATCTATCTATCTATCTATCTATCTATCTATCTATCTGTCTGTCTGTCTGTCTGTCTGTCTGTCTGTCTCTCTGTCTGTCTACGCTCCATTATAAGGTCCAAACCCTGTGTATAATGTGTATCCTCCATCAACCTTCAACACGATTCATTGCAGCTTCTGTGTGTCAGTGTGAGCTGTTTGTGTCTCACACTCAGTTTTACAGTGTAAAGTCATTATTCTCTGTCGTCTCTGAGTGTCTCTGCTAAGAGCTTCTGCTTGTTTTCTGTTATCTGTGCCGCTTCACCAGAAACATTCGCACATCTGTCGGCTTCATCCTGGAACCAATCACGAGTTTGCATGCTTTAATTGAACAGGAAGTGTCTAACACATAGTTAGACGTGTATTCGTTTCAGTGTTGAACTCAAGAGAGAACAAAGCCTGTCCTTGTAGTTCAAGATTTATTACCATATGGTGATTTGTAACTGCTAAATAATATAAAAATGTTTTTGCTCCTCTGAATTTCATATGCATTTTTTGCATGCTTTTCAAAGGACATATATATATAAGGATCAAGGACGCCGCATGTGAGAAGTTTTTCAGGGTCCAACCTGTCAGATATTCACAGAATCACATCTGAAAATGTTGCTATAGTAACCATTCATTTGGACGTGCTAAAACAGGAGGTGACATGCAAATATCGCTCTCTGCCTCCCTCGCTTTCTCCTTATGATTCCTCCTCTACACCTCTTTTTCCTCATTCTGTCGGCTTCTCCTGATCTCTCTCTCTCTCTGTGGTTGTATAAGGTATAAACCCTGGTGTTGTTTGACAGCTGTGTGTGATGTAGAGGTCTCTGGCCTCATTTTTCTCAGTGCACGCATTCATTATGCATGATATCATTCAGCGGTTTTCAAATATAGATGGTTTTTATACGCCGCTGGATCCGCACTGAGATTTTATAGGAACGTGGATTCAAAGCAATGAAGGCATAAAATGAAAATCAGTCACTGTTAAAGCACAAATGTTGGGAATATACCATAATTTCTACACAACGTCACTTAAAGTTTCTTGCACATCAAAACCATCAAACTTAGGTTTTTTTTTTTTTTGGACATGTTTTCATGACATTCACCCATCTACTGTATGTCCTACTGTACAAATAACATGCATGAGAATTAGAAGTTTTTGATATCGGCTGTTTTTTAACTGACTGAAATAGTCCTGCAATGGCAGCAGAAAAGCAAGATAATTTACTCAAACACAACCCTGATCCGCCCTTCAGTATACGGATTCTTGACGGGATGTACGGTACGGGATGAATATTCCGTGCAGGGCGGCTGGTGAGGCAGGCGGAAAATCGCCTGTTCAGTAGGCTTTTTTTTTTTTTGCTTTTTTTTCTTCTCGCTTTTTCCCCCCGCAATTCTGACTTTTTTCGCACAATTCTGACATTTTTTTAATCGCAATTCTGAATTTTTTTCTCACAATTCTGACTTTCCCCCGCAATTCTGACTATTTTTCTTGCAATTCTGAAAATAATTCTCGCAATTCTGACATTTTTTCTCGCATTTCTGACTTTTATCTCACAATTTTGACTTTTTTTCTCGCAATTCTGACTTTTTCCTCCACAATTCGGACTTTTTTCTCGCAAAATCAGAAAAAAATTCTTGCAATTCTGACTTTTTTTCTCACATTTCTGACTTTTATCTCACAATTCTGACTTTTTTTCTTGCAATTCTGACTTTTTCCTCCACAATTCTGACTTTTTTCTCGCAATTCAGAAAAAAATTCTTGCAATTCTGACTTTTTTTCCTGCATTTCTGACTTTTTTCTCGCAATTCTGAAAATTTTTCTGCAATTTTGACTTTTTTTCTCGCTATTCAACTTTTTTTCTGCAATTCTGACTTTTTTCTCGCAATTCAGACTTAAAAAAATCTCGCAATTCTGACTTTTTTCTCAAAATTCTGACTTTTTCCCCGCAATTCAAACTTTTTTTCTCAAAATTCTGACTTTTTTCTCTTGCAATTCTAACTTAATTTTTTTCGCAATTCTGACTTTTTTCTCGCAATTCAGAATTTTTTTCTCACAATTCTGAATTTTTTTCTTCGCAATCCTAACTTTTTCTGTGCAATTCTGACTTTTTTCTCACAATCCCGAAATTTTTTCTGCAATTTTGACTTTTTTCTCGCAATTCTGACATTTTTCTCGCAATTCCGACTTTTCCTCCCACAATTTTGACTTTTTTCTCACATGTCCGACTTTTTTCCTCACAATTCAGACATTTTTCTATAACAATTCTGACTTCGTTGCAATTTTGACGTTTTTCATCTACTGTATGTCCTACTGTACAAATATCAATGACAGAAGTTGAACTGACTGAAATAGTCCTGCAATGGCAGCAGAAAAGCAAGATAATGTACTCAAACACAACCCTGATCCGCCCTTCACTACGGATTCATGATGGAATGAATATTCCATGCAGGTCGGCTGGTGAGGCAGGCGGAAAATCACCTGTTCAGTCGGCATCATTCTGGATTTATGAGTGTTGTCCCGATAGCCCCTCTGTCTTGTCAAGTCTCACAGGAGCCAGTCATCCGTGACACGTAAAACAGGCCGGACAGAAGCGGCCGGGCCTGAGAGAGAGAGAGATGCAGGAGACAGATTCACAAATGAGGCCTTTCAATCAGATTCTTTGCATTATTTAAACAGCCAGTAAATATTAATTGCCCGTTATGCCCAAAGACCAGAAACATATGCAAACCTCAATGCCTGGCCAACATATTGCACACAAAGCTAATATGAAATAGTTTGCAGTATAATTGCATAATCTGCATATTTGTGTTGCATTATGAAGTGTTTTCAGACCAATTTTACAACAATGCAACCACATAAAGCACAATATATATACAGTTAAATGAACAACATTCACTGAATTAAATATGCAACATGATGAGGTCATGTGAAAACAGTGTTTAAAACATTTATTATTACATAATGCATACAGGGATGCACCGATATGAAAATTTTGGCCGATACCATAACCGATAAATCTTTCTATTTGAGAGCCGATAACCGATATATTGGTCAATAAATCGAATTCCAATTTTTTCTATAATTTTTGAGAGCCTGATTACAAAAACAAAAGTCTCACCATTAAAATCCATGTCTCAAACACACAATTATGATGTTCTCATTATGATTATGTAGCCAATATGACAGACTTGCGCTGCACATGTTGCACTGAACCGAATTTTCCTTCGTTGAAGTGATTCCAATCATATTTCAAGCAATTCAAAAGCATCATGTTGAACATTATACATAATGTTCACATAATACATTAATTATCGGCTTTAATATATTGGACATATTTTCGTATTGAGCCGATATCGATAACATATTTTGGCCGATACCGATATGGTGGCCGATATACCGTGCATCCCTAATGCATACTGTTTCATATATTATAAAATTGTTATGCAGTTTGCCGCATGCAGAAAGTAGTTTGCTAGTTTTCCAATAAGAGTGAGATTAAGGGAAACTGTTGCTGTGTGTCTGTAATCTCTGACTGAGTGAATAATTAAAGCTGTCTACTTACTTGCTTATCTTGTAGGGAAACAGATAAAAAACCTGCAGCAACGTTTGCATAAGCCAAACAGCACTGGACAGAATGACTGTTATAGATTTGTGCAAGTGATTTGAGGTAGTGGATTAAAACTGTCTGCTAAGAAACAAATGCTGCATTGCAAGAGAGGTTTAATTTCCTGCTTATCCAATACACATATTAATACATGTTTCTGGACTCATTGTGAACCATTCTTTAGGTATTTCATTGTGGCATGCAATACTTTATAATAACCAAACAAATCCTGGCAGATAAGGTGTGTGTGTGTGCGTATGTGTGCGTGTGTCGTAGTGTTGTAGTTTGTTCTCCTCGCCTGCTGGTGTCGCTGCTGAGTTTCGTCTCTCCTCGTCTCGCGCCGGTTAATCACGCGAAGAACAGAAATCAAGTTTTGTTCACGAGCGTGTTGTGTTTACACGCTGGTATACTAAACATATACATTTTTAAGGATTATAACCCAGAGAAATCATCATGGATGTAGGAGAGCTGCTGAATTATCAGGTACTGACATGTTTAATGTCTCACCGTGATCTTTATTCGGATGAGTTTGTCACTGGTTGAACTGGTCTGCTACTGGTGTCAATGCTATCTTAAACTTTAATGTTTAATGCAGAAATAAACTGTTTTTAGACTATTACACATTATTTAAACGTGTTTTAAGGTTGTTTAAGAATGTAAAAGATTATTAACCCGTTACCCTACTAGTACATACGCATGCGGGTTATTGAGTTTGTTGTTATTATACGTTTATAAAAGCATTGATTAGTCTTTTCCTCCCTGATATAACAGTACTGTGGTGGTGGAGTCAATGTAAGATGGGTATTTGACTTACTATGGTACTGAATAATTACCATATCCATGTGTTTTGAAATAATATCATGGCATCATGCCCAAAAACTATGGTAACACTGTCATTTAGTAAATTTGCAATTAAATAACATTTTCTGGATTATTATTGGATTCAAAATTAGGTGTCTATTAGTGCTGGGCAGCGATTAATCACATCCAAAATAAAAGTTTGTTTACATTATATATGTGTGTGTACTGTGTATAATTTTGTATGTATAAATACACACATATGCATGTATATATTTAAATAAATATTTGCATGTGTATATTTTGAATTATTTATACATAATTTATATTATATATAAATGTTTTATATATACACATTTATATATATATATACACATTATTTCTTAAATATATACATGCGTGTGTATTTATATACAAAATAATTATACACAGTACACACATATATTATGTAAACAAACTTTTATTTTGGATGCGATTAATCGTTGCCCAGCACCAATATATATATGTGTGTGTGTGATGGGTAGGTTTAGGAGTCCGGTTAGTGTGCGTGTGTGTGTGTGTGATGGGTAGGTTTAGGAGTCCGGTTAGTGTGCGTGTGTGTGTGTGTGTGTGTGTGTGTGTGTGTGATGGGTAGGTTTAGGAGTCCGGTTAGTGTGCGTGTGTGTGTGTGTGTGTGTGTGTGTGTGATGGGTAGGTTTAGGAGTCCGGTTAGTGTGCGTGTGTGTGTGTGTGTGTGTGTGTGTGTGTGTGTGTGTGATGGGTAGGTTTAGGAGTCCGGTTAGTGTGCGTGTGTGTGTGTGTGTGTGTGTGTGTGTGTGTGTGATGGGTAGGTTTAGGAGTCCGGTTAGTGTGTGTGTGTGTGTGTGTGTGATGTGTAGGTTTAGGAGTCGGGTTAGTGTGTGTGTGTGTGTGTTACTGGTAGGTTTAGGGGTCGGTTAGTGTGAGGGGAGAGAGTATACAGTTTGTACAGTATAAAAACCATTATGCCTATGGAGAGTCCCCACAAAGATAGCAAACCAGGCTCTGTCTGTGTGTGTGTGTGTGTGTGTGTGTGTGTGTGTGATGGGTAGGTTTAGGAGTCTGGTTAGTGTGTGATGTGTAGGTTTAGGAGTCGGGTTAGTGTGTGTGATGGGTAGGTGTGTGATGGGTAGGTTTAGGGGTTGGGTTAGTGTGTGTGTGATTGGTAGGTTTAGGGGTCGGTTAGTGTGAGGGGAGAGAGTATACAGTTTGTACAGTATAAAAACCATTATGCCTATGGAGAGTCCCCACAAAGATAGCAAACCAGGCTCTGTGTGTGTGTGTGTGTGTGTGTGTGTGTGATGGGTAGGTTTAGGAGTCTGGTTAGTGTGTGATGTGTAGGTTTAGGAGTCGGGTTAGTGTGTGTGTGTGATGGGTAGGTGTGTGATGGGTAGGTTTAGGGGTTGGGTTAGTGTGTGTGTGATGGGTAGGTTTAGGGGTTGGGTTAGTGTGTGTGTGTGTGTGATTGGTAGGTTTAGGGGTTGGGTTAGTGTGTGTGTGTGTGATGGGTAGGTTTAGGGGTTGGGTTAGTGTGTGTGTGTGTGTGATGGGTAGGTTTAGGAGTCGGGTTAGTGTGTGTGTGATGGGTAGGTGTGTGATGGGTAGGTTTAGGGGTTGGGTTAGTGTGTGTGTGTGTGTGTGTGTGTGATGTGTAGGTTTAGGAGTCGGGTTAGTGTGTGTGTGTGATGGGTAGGTTTAGGGGTTGGGTTAGTGTGTGTGTGATGGGTAGGTTTAGGGGTTGGGTTAGTGTGTGTGTGATTGGTAGGTTTAGGGGTCGGTTAGTGTGAGGGGAGAGAGTATACAGTTTGTACAGTATAAAAACCATTATGCCTATGGAGAGTCCCCACAAAGATAGCAAACCAGGCTCTGTGTGTGTGTGTGTGTGTGTGTGTGTGTGTGTGTGTGTGTGTGTGTGTGTGATGGGTAGGTTTAGGAGTCTGGTTAGTGTGTGATGTGTAGGTTTAGGAGTCGGGTTAGTGTGTGTGTGTGATGGGTAGGTGTGTGATGGGTAGGTTTAGGGGTTGGGTTAGTGTGTGTGTGATGGGTAGGTTTAGGGGTTGGGTTAGTGTGTGTGTGTGTGTGATTGGTAGGTTTAGGGGTTGGGTTAGTGTGTGTGTGTGTGATGGGTAGGTTTAGGGGTTGGGTTAGTGTGTGTGTGTGTGTGATGGGTAGGTTTAGGAGTCGGGTTAGTGTGTGTGTGATGGGTAGGTGTGTGATGGGTAGGTTTAGGGGTTGGGTTAGTGTGTGTGTGTGTGTGTGTGATGTGTAGGTTTAGGAGTCGGGTTAGTGTGTGTGTGTGATGGGTAGGTTTAGGGGTTGGGTTAGTGTGTGTGTGATGGGTAGGTTTAGGGGTTGGGTTAGTGTGTGTGTGATTGGTAGGTTTAGGGGTCGGTTAGTGTGAGGGGAGAGAGTATACAGTTTGTACAGTATAAAAACCATTATGCCTATGGAGAGTCCCCACAAAGATAGTAAACCAGGCTCTGTCTGTGTCTCTGTGTGTGTGTGTATATACAGTACCAGTCACAAGTTCGGAAACAATACTATTTTTAATGTTTTTGAAAGAAGTAAAAATTTGTGTGCAATACCCCAACATTTACATAAAAATAGTTGGGTGGAAACATAGTTACGGTTGTGAATGGTCAAATGGACCGTCTGGATCCGTCTCATCTTCACTCTCTCGTGAAATCCTCTTTTCAGCCGGACCGCGGAGCAAAGAGACCCCGAGAGGAGGACAGCCATGAGGAGTCGAGAGGCAAGAAGAGCTCGGGCCGGGACGCCGGACGGGTCCTGGTGAGGTCAGAGCTGGACAGTGAGGAGCAGACGGGAGACGGGGACAAGATCCTGGAGAGACTGATGGATCAGGACGGAGAGGATCCAGAGGTGAGGACACAACATATTCATGTGGGCTTATTTTACATGCAACACGGAGGTTAAAGCATGCGTTCAGGTCATGGCGGAAAGACCGTATTTATAGGCATCACAAAGTCGTGAGTACGAGTGGGAAACTCAGAACGTTCTTTAAGCCGGTTTGTGAGTTGAGGCGGATGTAATGAACGCCGCATCTGTATTGGTGGTGCATTTTTTAAGTGAATGAAGTTACAATAAAACTATCTAAGTTGCATGTACATATAGATAGTATAGTAAAATTACGATATAATATAATGATTTAATTCACAACACTTTCATTAACGTAATAAAAACAAACAAAAAACCTGCTATTCTTTATTCATCATTATAGAAATGTTAAAAATCTTGCTAATTGTTTTGTAGAAAAGGTACACCACCTGACCAGGGGTGAGTTTCCCATACACCGCCGTAACTCGCTGCTTCACTACTATAGTGCGATACATCATTGAAGAAATCAACTAGCTAGTCACGACTGTTTCCCGAAACCGTATTGTCACAAAGTGGTCGTTCAACCACATTGGTTAATGATGTCACACAGATGGTGGAGTAATAACTTCTTTTAATGAAACTGTTTGAGATCGAATTAATACGAGATGTTTTGCTGTAAATTACAGACATGACATCTGAGGACTATTTCTCACTTTTCTCAGTTATTTTGCTTTATTTCCAGATTCACTCATAGGCTCGTTCTTACACATTAGAGCACGTTCACACATGCGCACTCTTCAAAAACAACGCTTTAAATCTCTTAAAAGACGTAAATGACATTTGTATGTATTCTAAATTAAAGACACAGGTTGTACTGAATGTCAGCTTGCTTATATTCCTCAAGATAAGGATTTATTGAGTCCACATGTCATGCAAACTATAAACTCTGCTTCTAACCACAGGTCGAGATCTGTCACTCAAACACACAACTCTGAGATGCTGTTTGTGAATGTTTGTTAGAACGATGGTTTCGGGAAACACCGACTCGTTGAACTGCTGATAACGATGGAACTTGCGAACATAGTTGGCTAACGATGCTTTTGGGAAACGCACCCCAGAATGACTAACGTACCAAACGTCGTAATTAATACGACGTATTAATAATCCCAGGTGCACATGAATCCACCAAGAGCCCTCTGATTGGTTTATTATAAGCACAATAATGCTCACAGTAATGTGTGTTCAGCGAATAACGCTTTCAAGATAGGATGTTTTGTGACAATATATTTTTTAATATGTAATACATAGTTTAATAATATGTAGTAACTGTTATTAAAATAAAATAAAAAATGTCTGGTGCCAATAATAATAATAAAAACAATGTATTTAGTTAGGCCAAATGCTGATAGTATAAATATTTATTGTTTAAACTGTTTTTAATCAATAATGGGGTTTTTTTCATGTTTTTTTATTTGGATATTATATGGATGGGAACTGATGTTGTGATGTGATTGCCCATATTACAAATCTATACCGTTTTGCATAAAAAAAATAAAAATAAATGGCATTCACACTAGTGTTGAATTTTTCACGCTTCAAATTAAATTAGGCATCAAAACATAATAAAGTACAGCAGAACAGATGAATAATAACTGATAATACTTTTAGAAATCTGGTGTAGAAAAAGAGAATTTTTAACTGGGGAAAAGTCTCATATGTAATTCAGAGGCGCACTGTAGATGAGAATCATGACCTTTGACCTTCTGACCTGCTGTGTGTCTACAGGGGGAGCCCGTGGATGAGAGCACCGTGAAGAAAATGATCCTGACCTTTGAGAAGAGATCCTACAAAAACCAGGAGCTGAGGATCAAGTTTCCCGACAACCCAGAGAAGTGAGTTACGGAGAACTAGAATCTCACCGTTCACTTTTAAATGTGAAATGAGATGCAAACGTTAATCCACAGTGGCTCACAGATATACTACATGTGCATGACATATATGCGATGCTTTGCTTTCTTTATCATTTCGTTGAATGTAAGGGTTACATTTTTGCTATGTACTTATATTTTTGATATCTTGGCATTAAGAAAAAAAGATAGAAATGACATCACTTCCTGTTGTCGGCAGATTCATGGAGGCGGAGCTTGATCTGAATGACATCATCCAGGAGATGCACGTGATCGCCACTATCCCGGAGCTGTATCATCTGCTGGTGGAGCTGAACGCGGTTCATTCTCTGCTCGGCCTCCTCAGCCACGACAACACGGATATCCTGACCGTCACATGACCTTAGAGTGACACCGTCTCCTAACCTGATGACAAATCATGCGATGTGTGTGTGTGTGTGTGTGTCGTTGAGACTCAGGGAAAATGCTCCGCTGGTTTGGATGCTAATATAGTTATCAATATAGTTATGGTTGTTGGTGTGAACAGGCCTGTAATAGTAAGTTTGTTAAATTTGTTATTACGCACAATATATTGACATTTTTGTTTGAACTTTTATGCATTAGATTTACATTTATTTAGCAGATGCTTTTATCCAAAAATTCATGTCTAATTATTTTTTTTATTTTACTTAACCTTCAAAAAAAATTTGCATAAAAAAAAGGTGTTGGCTTCCATAACACAATTTTTTCTTCTGTAAACAACCATAACAAGAGGAAACATTAGTTATTAGCCATACAATACAAAAAGTTTGGGGTCAGTAATACATTTTTATACATTTTTGGATAGAAGTCTCTTTTGCTCATTAATGCTGCATTTAATTGGTACAAAAAAGTAAAAACATACTACTTTTTTTTTTTGATGAATAGAAGTTACGTTCATTTATTTGAAATATAATCTTCTGTAACGTTATAAATGTCTTTTCTGTCGCTTATGTTTGATCCATATTTGCTGAATTAAAATATTAATATTAATATTTCTTAAAAAAAAACAAAAAACTTCCTGACCTCAAACTATACATTGTTTATATATATTATTGCACATTAAAAACATGGTTATTGGCCATAACACACCAAAAAAGATCAATATCTGCTGAAAAAAATGTTGTGCATCCCTCAAATATGCTTATGTTTTATCTTTAGCTGATGATCAGTATTATAAATCCTTAACGTTGAATCACATATCAGCATCGCGGTGGTTGATCTCCTGCAGGAACTGACAGACATCGACACGCTTCACGAGAGCGAGGAGGGGGCCGAGGTGCTCATCGACGCACTGGTGAGAAAATATTTATTTAATAATCAGAGAAAAACATCATCAGTGTCGTCGTTAGAGGAGATCACCGGCGGATTCACGGGCGCTAGCGGCTCACGGTCCATCAGCACAATGACATTATTATGAGAAAATGACATGAATTACGACATGTGAGAAATTTAGTCTGGTATTGGGCCTGACTTTTGCAAGAGAAAGAGAGAAGCGATGTAATATCCAGACTGTTGTTGTGTGTGTGCATCAGACGGATGGAGGAATCAGGAAGAGCGCGTGAACAATCAGAGGTTGATTGAGTCGTGTGGGTCTGATTGCTGCTGTCTAGTATTTGTGTTGTGCATTCAAGCAAACGCATTAACACGTCTGAAAGAGCAGCACCGCGGACAGGCTACAAAATAGGGCTTGAAACGTAGTGTGTGTGTGTAAATATGCTTTATTTAGCGTAGATTAGTAGCGTAGTCAATACTTTTATCCCTTAAAACTCATATTTGATCACCAAAATGACATATTTAAATGTTTTTTTCCTTAAAAAGTTCTTCATGCCTTTAAATATCTTGAATGTAACTCGACACCCTTGCTTCATTTAGTATGCGCGGTTCTATGAATATGCAAATGAGCCCCGCCTCCACTCACTCACTCAGCTCAGAGATCCACTGGTTGACGATCACACATTGATCTGATTGGTTACAAGGTAGTTTGTGACGTCAGAAACACCAGCGATTTCAAAGCGTGTGTTTGAGACTGTCTTTGGTTCACTGCAGTTTTAAGGAGAAAATACTCAGCAATGCTGTCCACTTATGAATTTACACATGGTTTGTCTTAAAGCATATTAAAAACACCACATAGACACACAAACTGTGGATTTTCATCAGAGGGGGACTTTAAATTGATCAGAAGTGACAGTAAGGACATTTATAATGTTAGAAAAGATTTATATTTCAAATAACAAATGATCACAGGAATAAATTACCGTTTAACATATGTTCACATATAAAACAGCTATTTTAAAATGTAATAATATTTCACAATATTACTATATTTTTGATCAAATAAATACAGCCTTGGTGAGCAGAAGTGAGGCTTTTTATTTATTTATACATCACAAAGTTTTGCAGCGTGTCTAAATTTAGTTTTAAACCATGATTTGTGTGATTATCTTCTAGCATTAGCCTAAATAAACGCTGACATATTTTAATGTTTGTTAAATAGCTTTTATTTGTTTGTTTAGTTGGAGGGTCAGGTCGTAGCTCTCATGGTGCAGAATATGGAGCGTTTGGACGAGACGGTGAAGGAGGAAGCGGATGGAGTTTATAACACTTTAGGTAAGACACAACAACCAACCAACACACACACACACACACACACACACTAGAGCTGGAGTCAGCCAATGCACAGGGTTTTATCTGTCCAAGGTGAAACAAAGTCATGTTTGCAAATTCCCAAACTGTAAGAAGCAACAGATAATCTCTGGATTTTCCAGGTTAGACTATAATAAAAAAAAAAATATTCAGAGGTTTCTTTGAGATACTTTGTAGCGAGTTAACTAGATCTGCACAATCACGGTAATATATATATATATATTTATACACACACACACACACACACACACACACACACACACACACACACACACACACACACACACACACACACACACATATACATATATATATATTTATACACACACGTATATACTTACATACACACACACACATACATATATATATATATATATATAGTGTGTGTATATAGTATGTGTGTGTGTGTACACACGGTATATAGCCGCTATATATAAAATATATAATAAATATATTATATGCAAACAAACAAATAAATAAACATTTTATGTATTATAAATATGCAATATAATTATATATGTATTGCAAGTGTTCCATCTGAGTCTAAAACATATAATAAATGTCCTTTAATGAGGGAATAAAATGCTCAAGCACTCTTTTAAAGCTGTTTTGCATGTTGGAAACACTGCGACTGGCTTGCGTTTACAGGTTTGGTTCTGGATAGATGCTGTTCAGCTGCAGAGAGAGAGATAAATGCTCTGACTGAACGGATTTAAACGGCACATTTCCTCCATTTCTTTCTCTTTCCCTGTCTTCCTCTCCCGTTCCAGTTCTTGTGTAATCTCTTTCCCTTCCTCGTGAGATTTCTCTCTCTCTCTCTCTCTCTCTCTCTCTCTCTCTCTCTCTCTCTCTCTCTCTCTCTCTCTCTCTCTCTCTCTTCCTCCCACTCATCCGCTGTGAGATTTTTCTCCCATCATGCCTCTGATTGAGTTATCAGGTGTCTTCAGAGTCTTTTATAATACAGATGAGTCTCCAACTCCCCTGTGATGTGTCATATAGAGCTGTTCGCTCTGCTCGCTCTTTCCGTCTTTGTGTGTCCCGCGCTCGACAATGAGGATTTTTTTCTTCTTCTGCTAGTCCAGGAGGTGGTTCAGATTTTTTTGTGACATTTTCTCTGGCCCTGAGGTGATAGGTGTGTGTTTGTATGTATATTATTATTGTTTTTTTTTTATAGCAATTTTAAATGAAGAGTCAGATGCAAAGAATATTTTTATGAAAGCAATAGTTCTCCCAAAAATTAAGCCTCTTCTCTTTTACAGCAGCATAAAGGACAAGAAAAATACCATAAAAGTAGAATCATACTTTCAGTCATACCATAAATGTGAAGCGTGCGCTTTATTCCAAGTCTTTGTGTGAGAAACTCGACAAAAACATAATTTTTCAATGTAATTTAGTCAGAGAAAAACCATATGAAGCATTTCCAGAAACATTCAATATTATGATCATCAGTGTTTGAAATGCATGTTTACATAAATTATATAAAAATATATATGGAATAAATGCATATTTATTTTATACATGTAAGTGACAGCAGCCTAATATTCTTGCTGTCTGTTTTTAATGTTAATCAAACCTCAAAATCACTCACTAGTCTTGAATGAATAACTTTTGTAATTTTAATAAGGATGTTTAATTTATACATTTATACAGTGAAGACTATGCAGTGTTATTTTACATTTGCTTTCTTTATTACATTCCTGTACCTGAAAACTACTGGAAAAACCTGAAAAGTATCTTTGTTATATTATATTTTTTTTGTGTGCTTTTGCTTCTAATTTGATTATTTGTTCTTATTTTATTACTGAGTGTTTACTTGTCTTTAATAATGTTTTAAATTTAATACGAGTTAGGCTAGTAGTTTTAGCTGTGGTATCGAAATCGGTATAAAGAATTGTGAATTTTCACTGGTTTCTAAAGTTTTGGTGTCATTACTGTCTGTTTTTGCAAAAACAGTTTCATGGCAGGTAAAAAATATTTATGGCCGGTAAAATTGAAGTCAAGTTACTGGCCATTGGCAGGTGTGGCAAAAAATGTACTGTATATATACAGTGTGTGTGTGTTTGTATATAAATAGTTATAATATACGTGTATGTACAGTATGTGTGTGTGTATGTATGTATAAAAAAAAATCGTTGAGTGAGAGATGCGTTGCGTTGAGTGAGACATGCGTTGAGTGAGACATGCGTTGAGTGAGAGATGCGTTGCGTTGAGTGAGAGATGCGTTGCGTTGAGTGAGACATGCGTTGCGTTGAGTGAGACATGCGTTGAGTTGAGTGAGACATGCGTTGCGTTGAGTGAGACATGCGTTGCGTTGAGTGAGAGATGCGTTGCGTTGAGAGACATGCGTTGAGTGAGAGATGCGTTGCGTTGAGTGAGAGATGCGTTGAGTGAAAGATGCGTTGCGTTGAGTGAGACATGCGTTGAGTGAGAGATGCGTTGAGTGAGACATGCGTTGAGTGAGAGATGCGTTGAGTGAGAGATGCGTTGCGTTGAGTGAGAGATGCGTTGAGTGAAAGATGCGTTGCGTTGAGTGAGACATGCGTTGAGTGAGAGATGCGTTGAGTGAGACATGCGTTGAGTGAGAGATGCGTTGCGTTGAGTGAGAGATGCGTTGAGTGAGAGATGCGTTGAGTGAGAGATGCGTTGCGTTAGACATGCGTTGCGTTAGACATGCGTTGCGTTAGACATGCGTTGCGTTAAGCATGCGTTGCGTTAGGCATGCGTTGCGTTAGGCATGCGTTGAGTTAGGCATGCGTTGCGTTGAGTTAGGCATGCGTTGAGTTAGACATGCGTTGAGTTAGACATGCGTTGCGTTAGACATGCGTTGCGTTAAGCATGCGTTGCGTTAGGCATGCGTTGCGTTAGGCATGCGTTGCGTTAGGCATGCGTTGAGTTAGGCATGCGTTGCGTTGAGTTAGGCATGCGTTGAGTTAGACATGCGTGGAGTTAGACATGCGTTGCGTTGAGTTAGGCATGCGTTGCGTTGAGTTAGACATGCGTTGTGTTGAGTTAGACATGCGTTGCGTTGAGTTAGACATGCGTTGCGTTGAGTTAGGCATGCGTTGAGTTAGACATGCGTTGCGTTGAGTTAGACATGCGTTGAGTTAGACATGCGTTGCGTTGAGTTAGGCATGCGTTGCGTTGAGTTAGACATGCGTTGAGTTAGACATGCGTTGAGTTAGGCATGCGTTGAGTTAGGCATGCGTTGCGTTGAGTTAGGCATTCGTTGCGTTGCGTTAGGCATGTGTTGCGTTGAGTTAGGCATGCGTTGCGTTGAGTTAGACATGCGTTGCGTTGAGTTAGACATGCGTTGAGTTAGACATGCGTTGACATGCGTTGCGTTGAGTTAGACATGCGTTGCGTTAGACATGCATTGCGTTGAGTTAGGCATGCGTTGCGTTGAGTTAGGCATGCGTTGCGTTGAGTTAGGCATGCGTTGCGTTGAGTTAGGCATGCGTTGAGTTAGGCATGCGTTGAGTTAGGCATGCGTTGAGTTAGGCATGCGTTGAGTTAGGCATGCGTTGAGTTAGGCATGCGTTGAGTTAGGCATGCGTTGAGTTAGGCATGCGTTGAGTTAGGCATGCGTTGAGTTAGGCATGCGTTGAGTTAGGCATGCGTTGAGTTAGGCATGCGTTGAGTTAGGCATGCGTTGAGTTAGGCATGCGTTGAGTTAGGCATGCGTTGCGTTGAGTTGGGCAAGCGTTGCGTTGCGTTGAGTTAGGCATGCGTTGAGTTAGGCATGCGTTGAGTTAGGCATGCGTTGAGTTAGGCATGCGTTGCGTTGAGTTGGGTAAGCGTTGCGTTGCGTTGAGTTAGGCATGCGTTGAGTTGGGTAAGCGTTGCGTTGAGTTAGGCATGCGTTGCGTTGAGTTGGGCAAGCGTTGCGTTGCGTTGAGTTAGGCATGCGTTGAGTTAGGCATGCGTTGAGTTAGGCATGCGTTGAGTTAGGCATGCGTTGAGTTAGGCATGCGTTGAGTTAGGCATGCGTTGAGTTAGGCATGCGTTGAGTTAGGCATGCGTTGCGTTGAGTTGGGTAAGCGTTGCGTTGCGTTGAGTTAGGCATGCGTTGCGTTGAGTTAGACATGCGTTGCGTTGAGTTAGACATGCGCTGTGTTCTGATCTCACTGCAGTTTCTCCATCAGTTATCATGGCAACTAGGTGAAGCAGACTTTGCAAAAACTAGGTCATAATACAACACAGACACGATTCTTAAAAGTGTGCGTGTGTATGACAAGCTTGGACGCTCAGTAACAGCAGATCTCTGTGTGTGTTTGTGACAGCTGTGATTGAGAACATGGCTGAGTTTCGTCCCGGGCTGTGTACAGAAGCGGCCCAGCAGGGTTTGATGCAGTGGCTGTTGAAGAGGATCAAGGTAACACACCATCCTTCACTCCTAATGGAACTTCATTCACTGATGGCTCTTTATGAATCTGTTCATTAATATAGTCTGATAATGGAGTTTGACTGACTTATTATCTTGGCTTAACAAAACAAATATACTGTTATTGTGCAAACTTGGCTTGAGTTTTTCCCAATCTCTAACATGAGACAACATTTTCTTAGAGCTTTAAAACTACATCTGGTTTGTTTGTTTATTTAATTATGCATTTATTTTTTGCATTTATATGCTTGACTTGAGTTTACTCTAAATTCTCTGAAATGAAGTTTCCTAGAGCTTTCAAACTTCATCTTGTTTATTTCTGCATTATTTATGCATGCATGCATTATTTATTTAGGCATTTATTTATGAATTTAAGCATTAGTTTACTCATGCATTTATTTTTTATGCACTTATTTAAGTGTTGATTTATTTACTCATTCGTTTAAACATTTTTGTGTTTATTTTTGCAGTTATTTAATCATTTTATTTGTGCATTTATACACTTGGCTTGGGATTTTTCAAATTCTCTAAAATAACCCAAATTTCCTACAGCTTTCAAACGTCATCTGGTTTATTCATTCATTTATTTATTTATGTATGTATGCATTTATTTATGAATTTAAACATTAGTTTACTCATGCATTTATTTTCTTAACCTGGAATTTATTTATGCACTTTAAAAGCATTTTATAACCTTTTTTTTGGCATTTATTTATTTATTCATAAGCTTTTTTGCGTTTATTTTTAACACATTTATTTAATTTATTTATCATAACTATGCATGAATACATGGTCAGCAAGTTACACAAGTGTGTAATTTCTGTGCACCAAACAGAATTGCAAAAATAATGACCCCATTTGTTGAGTCACGTTGGACTACTCAAACACACTCAGTATTTTAAAAGCACACTTTTGATATTACTTAGCGTTGACTTTCTGCACATTAAACTGGGATAGACATCAGAATAATTACACACTTCACCCTTAAAGTTAAAAGTCAAGCAAAAAAATTAAATAATTTTAAATAACTTCAGCCTTTTTTCATAGCAGTGAACAGACAGTGTCAGCTGGTTTGAAGTTGGCTGTACGTAATGACGGGTTTAACTCGATCATTTATTATTTTTGAGCTGGATTTGAGATTTTCATAAGAGCTGTAGGCCTGCTGCCACAATTCACAGTGTTTTTTATCCACATGAGGTGAAATCCTCCTCAGATTTACCGCTGGCTGCCGGAATAAGAGCGTCATGCTGTTCGAGTCTTAATGCTCCCTGAAGACTTCCATGAATCCAGCGCACCAGCAATTACACTGACAATAGTGAAGACGACGCACAGATCGAATGGGACGCTGCTGCCAACGCCATTGAAAGTGTGTTTGTTGTGTTCCCAAACAGGCAAAGATGCCTTTTGATGCCAACAAGCTGTACTGCAGTGAAATACTGGCCATCCTGCTACAAAACAATGACAGTAAGGAAAAATAAGGGACGGATTGCTTTGTTTAGGAATGTGCATGGGTTTATCAATGACTCCAGTGCATTAAATCTGTGCTGGTGAATAATTGCAGACTCTGTGTTGAAAATATGGAGTAACAAACTGTTAAAGGCCTTTTCACATCAATAGCAACATTCACAGCGCATTCTTGATGTCAACAGGCCTTTAGCTTGACATTTTGTGACATTTCCAGTTGATTTCCATCCCTCTGGTTTGTCAAAATGATTTGTTGATAATAATTGATATATTAGTTTGATAATATTTTAGTTTAATATTTAGCATTTTATGGTACTAAATTATATTTATGCAGTAGTTATAATCCATTTATTCCCTTTTTTAAGCATGTACATGTCATAAATCTTTAATGCTTTGGAGCACAGACTTAAGTTTGGTCTGTTTTTAAAGACGACACTTGGAGGATTATTGTTGAAGTGAAAAAGAAGTTAAAAAAAGTGAACGTAAATTTTTTTTTTTTTTACTCTAAAACTGTGAAAATCAAAGCCATAAATCAATCTAAACAAGCTGTGCTCCAAATTTGAGGTTGATATCTAAAAAAATTTGCTTTCAGTAGGATTTTGTTTGTGCGCAGTACCAAACATTTCCACTGGGTGAAATTCAATTTTTGACTGCGAACAGTGACTATTTTTTTCAGGACTATTTAACCTTTTTGAATTGTCCATGATTTTTTTTTTTTGTGTGTGTTCACACGGCAAGTGAAGTAAAGATGAAGTAAAAAATTCTGAAAAATAACAAAATGTTAAACAATGCTGGTCAAAAATGACTCCGCAGCACATATAGTAAAATTATATATATTTACATTTTATTCACATCAACTCTCAATGATGACATAATTTATAAATGCTATAAAAGAAGTTTATGGCCAGTGCTGATATCTAAGAGCAGAGTCACTGATATATTGCTGATTTGACTCTATTTACTCTAACAATAACTGTGCACCCTCATTGAATTTAAAGTCTTATATGCAGTATATTTCTGCATATATTTAATGTTGATGTCAAGATAACAGACGTTTGGGGTTGAAATTCCAGCAAAAACAACTAATATTGTGATATATACCATTACTGTAATATTAATAGGGCCCTATGTTTTATGCAACGCAGAAACCGTAGACTGAATCCAGTCGTAAAATGTAATTTACTGTTTAATGTGGAATGTCACGGAATATGGCAAATTTGGGATGTTCTTCACAAAAACCCTCCAAAATAAAAGTTTGGTTTAACTTGAAGAAATTATGATAAATATTCTGTATATTACAGTAGAATGTACTGAAAACCTGTTTGTTTGCAAAAAAAATAAAAGTAATTGTTTAATTTTCATTTGATTACATTTTAAAAGATTTATTAAATTCTTAAAGATGAAAGCAATGACATGCTTTTTGATTATTAAAATATAATTAAACTATTAAAACGAAATCTAGAAAAATTGAAACGAAAAACAAAATAAAACTAATTTCATAGTGCCCTCCGTTACTAATGGCTTCAAGTGAGCCTCAGTGAGCTGCTTCATTGTGTGTGTGTGTTGTATTCCTGTACAGTGGGGTTTATCACATGCACATCTCTCTCTGTCTTTTCTAAGGTTTATTAGCACACTGAACTAACATTCATCATCTTTTCTCTATGTCTGTCTCGCACCACTCACTAATTTCTTCCCTCCCCCTTCTATCTCTCTTTCTCTCTCTCTCTCAGAAACGAGGGAGCTGTTGGGAGAAATGGATGGTATTGATGTACTACTGCAGCAGCTTTCAGTAAGTCTCACTCTCTTCACTCTCTCTCTCACTCTCTTCACACTCTCTCTCACTCTCTACTCTCTCACTCTCTCTCTCTCTCGCTCTCTCTCGCTCTCTCTCTCTCTCTCCCTCTCTCCCTCTCTCTCTCTCTCTCTCTCTCTCTCTCTCTCTCTCTCAGCTGCTGTCTGAAATCACAGTGTGAGACTCTTTAGAGATCATCATGACCCAGAACATACGGGCAGCTTCTTTCATTGTTCTCCAAACTGCTATTTTCTCATTTAACAATCTTTTCAAAATCTCTTTGATTGCGTTTTCATGTTGCTCAACATGACCATGCAAAATGTAATCGTTTACTTGCAAATAAAAATTTAAAGGTGGGTGTAGGATATTTCTGAGAGGCTAGCAATAGCAAACTGGCTTTGAAAGCATAAGATCCCACCGTCCCTTCAGAGCGTCTCCAAAACACGTGAACACACACACACCTGCAGATTCATTTCACCGTTGATAGTGTTGACAATGACACGCATAATTTCGAGTCACTCTCCGAATATAACGTCCTGGTTTCCATCTCGTCCAGATTACAGTAGTTATGGTGTGAATGCAGCATAAGCTGGTTGTTTTGGTTCAGGAGGAACTGTAAAAGTCGGCTGCTGTTCGTTTGCGCTGCTCTGTGACTGACGTCTGTCTAAAGCCCTATTCGGACAGGACTAGTGTAACATGGAGAGGAGGGGTAAAGCAAAAATTACCAGAGCTTCTCTGTGATTTCAGTCCTGTCCGAATGTGCATCTCAGTGATCATGACGGACAATGTCAGTAAAGATTACGCAGACTTCTACCTTCAGTAAAAAGGTCCGGAAAAATTCCCTCAGGTGATACTGATCCCGTGCGAATACACCCGCTGTAAATATGTACGTAAATATTCCATCATTTCCTGTTTAAAAGTAGTTTTCCGCAGTTTTTCAAGTATGGAGACGCTTGTAAAAGCATCAGTCGTGTTCTAGACGCTGGGACGAGTCTGTGGCAAAACTCAAGTGTTTCACACACACCATTCAGATCAGAGAGGAGATCGACAGCACTTGTTAGAGGCACGAAACATCTTTTAGCGTTAGATAAGAGCCTATTACCAACACAATCCAATCTGAAGTTCATTAATACATCGTTCCACCGGACATAACTGTGTTATATTCATAAACATAGGTTATATGTGTTTGCGCACGTGATATCAGGAAGCAGCGTAACACACACATGACGACAGGAGTGACGGCGGTGTGTAAATCGAGTTATTCTCACACTTCTGCTAGTTTTACTGAGATCTCTTATCCTGTGAGAACTGGCCATTAATATTACAGACGTCCTGTGGTAAAATTACATCACTCCATCGACCCTGGTAAAGCTGATCCCGTCCGTATAGGGCTTAACCACATTCAGTGCTTGGACGAACATTTTATGGTCCTATACTTTCCCTTACATTTGATTATATATACAAATAAATATATTTAGACCACTTAACTTAGTGATTGCTATCAGGGTGTGAAGAGACTTTGTCAGATTAACAAACACTGTTTCTGGAACCAATCATTCCAAAACATTTCTTTAAACTAAAATCTATGTAATAAAATAAAATAGAGGGTATTCATTTTTTGTTGTTATTTTGGCCTTCCCAAATAAGATAGATTGTTTTTATTTGTTATCTTTTTATATATATATATATATATATATATATATATACTTGATTTATTTTTAAAACATTGATTTGTTTTGTGAGAATAATCATATTGATGTTCTCCTCACAGGTGTTTAAACGTCACAACCCAGCAACGCCGGAGGAACAGGAGATGATGGAAAACCTGTTTGACGCCCTGTGTTCCTGCCTCATGCTTCCAGCCAATCGGGATCGTTTCCTCAGGGGGGAGGGGCTTCAGCTCATGAACCTCATGCTCAGGTCCGTCTCTCCCTTAGTTTTCAGTATTCACCACTCAGATGCACTTCTTATATCTTTTAAATTAGATTTTTTTTATTATTAGTATTAGATTTTTTTTCCATATGTTTTCCATTTGTTGAACATTACCGGATAATAACTGAAAGATTATTAACAAGACTGAGGTTACATTCAATCATCACATCACAATAATTATTATTTAATTGTATTATTTTATATTTTATTTTCTCTCTCTCTCTCTCTCTCTCTCTCTCTCTCTCTCTCTCTCTCTCTCTCTCTCTCTCTCTTGCTCTCTCTCTCTCTGTCTCTTTTGCTCTCTCGCTCTCTCTCTCTCTCTCGCTCTCTCTCTGTCTGCCAGTCTGTGTTTCTCTTCTTCTTCTTCTTCTTGACATCTGAAATATTTTCCCGCGGCGTTGATAAACTGTTGTTTGTCACTATGGGATGAAGGAAGTGGCAGTGTGACGGACAGCTACATTTCCCTTGAGCGAGGCCATGATAGTCGGCTTGTGTCTGTACAGAAACTGTTTCCAGCGTCTGACACGCTGCTTATGTCAGTTTCATGTTTTATATACACCTCAAGCAAATTTAGACAATTGTTCCTAGACTTTCGGAACAACCCGTGAATATGTAAAATGAAAGTGGACAAAGGCTTTGTGAATGAACATACGTTTTCTTTTTCTAAAACAAAAATAGAAATTAGTTCTTGAATGAAGTCCAATTTCTCTTGCTCTCAAGTCTGAGTTTAGTGAATTCTAAAAAAATGTAATGATTTTAATTTTTTTGCTGGTTAGGGTTATACAATTTTAATTTATTAGTAAAATTTATTTGCAAAATAAATAGTGAAAAACTTTTATCACTGCTTTTATTATATAAATATATATATATATATATATATATTATTTAAAGTCTGTAATTTTATATATAATAAAAAAAAAACTGTATTATATAATTGTTAATTAGTTTGTAATAAAACTGGACGCAATATAATAGTTAAATACAATTTTGTAAACTTTAATGTTAGTTGCGATTAATCACGATAGATATAAATAATTTAGTGCTTAAAATCGATTACTCGCAATTAATATATTATTTTAAATATATTATATTATTTTATATATATATATATGTGTGTGTAATATATTATATTAATTGCGAGTAATCTCAATTAAATTAAATATTACTTAAATAATTTAAGTAATATTTGTGTGCAAAATAATTTATTAAAAATTTGCTATTAGTTTAATTGCAAAGTTTGTACGCAATACAATAATAAAATTAATATATTATATTTGAAATATATTACGTATTATATTTTAAACATACAGCACTTGTATAATTTTATTGTAAATAAACTAGTAAAATATTATACATTTATTATATCATTATATTGCATTATTTAATTATTATAATTTTTTTAATTAATTTATTTTGAAATCTATGCAAATATGTATTTTTTTTTACCTGTTAAGTTCTGCTCTGATTCCTAAAAATTGCACATTTTGTCCCTTAAATGACTTGTAAGTAGGTAATTTCTTCTTGTTAGTGGTTTCAGTTTAGCTAACTACTTAGTTGATTTGCAGTTCTTTGAGTACTTTTAAAATATTTCAATATTTCTGATCGTGTGTGTGTGTGTGTGTGTGTGTGTGTGTGTGTGTGTGTCCAGGGAGAAGAAGATGTCTCGCGTCAGTGCGCTGAAGGTCCTGGATTACGGGATGATCGGTCCAGAGGGTTCGGATAACTGTCACAAGTTCGTGGACATCCTGGGCCTCCGGACCATATTCCCTCTGTTCATGAAGACTCCCAAGAAGATGAAGAAAGTGGGAATATCGGACAAGGAGCATGAAGGTTTGTGGAAACCTTCAACACTCGAGGAGAAGTGTGCTGTTCTGCTGCTAACTCCTGAAACACCTCGTCTCTGTTGTAGTTCTGCTTCGCTCCCTTTTTTAATCTTTTTCTCACCAGTTTTATTCTCTTTAAAATGGATTTAGTTTGGCGGAGTTGCTCAATTAGCGGGAAAAACACACACACAGAGGCATTGTAATATGACGGCGAGTTCACACTAATATCTTTTTCCCAGCTATTATTTACACTTCATCCCGCGGTTTCTTCCACGGGGAGTAAACTCTGCGGCTACTGTTATTGTTTTGCCACGGCGTTACAAATAAGCTCCTCAGACGATTGTTAATAATTATTACAGAGAGAGCCTACATCTACTATAGTTCTGAGTGTGATTCTGCACACTAGAATAAGCTCTGATAGGGCGTTTCATGCACAGCAAAAACTCCAGTGTTAAATGAACTCTCCTGGGAGTTTATATGGCTCCAGACTCAAGAGTGTTAAAGTGTTAAAATATGAGTGTTAAATTAACACTCAAGAGTGTTAAAGTTAATGAGTTAATTGAGTGATGATTGACCATTATTGAAGACACCTGATGTTAACAAGCAGAATCACTGAAGGAGAAAATCTATTTTTTTAAGATACCGTTATGGTGATCAGTGTTTGCTTTAGTTGGGCTCTTGACCCTTAAACTGTTAACACTAGATTTTGTCTGGCAGTTGTATCTGAGTTATAATTGCAGGATGAACAAAGAGAAAAGTTGATCAGGTTGTGTTGGTTATGTTTTGACATAATCATAATTTGACTTGAGTCACTAAACTCAATTAGAGTCTAATCTCTGACTTATAATGTATATTGTTGATTACAGCATCACTGTGGTTCTACAGCATAAGATCCAGAATTTTCTAAATAATCTAAAGGTTTTTTTTAAAGTTGTTCTGATAAAACAAAATCTTTCTTTTAGGCACAAACAGACATCAAGAATCAGTGTATGAATCTCAACAATGGTGACAAACAGAATATTCAATTAGGGAAAGGAAATTACTAAGACAATTCCGTTCATAATTTATACATACCGCAATGCATGATGGGAGCCATGAATGAGTTTTGATTGGTGGCACCCAGAATGCACTGCAACATGCTTTATTATTGTCACCATTGTTGAGATTCACAGGCTGATTATTGATGTCAGTGTGTCTAAATAAAGTAAATTTCTTTCGGTAATTGTCTTTTGATCAGAACAACTTTCAAGAAATATTTTGGATTATATTGAAAATGCTGATAATCATTTGCTGTAGAATCACAGGGCTGCTGTAATCAACAAGATAGACATGACTCTCTAAATGAGATTTATGCTTCAGGTCAAATTATGATTATGTCAAAACATAACCAACACCACCTGATCAACTTTTCTCTTTGTTCATCTGGCAATTATAACTCAGATACAACAGCCAAACAAAATCTAAAGTTAATGATTTAAGGGTCAAGAGCCCAACTAAAGCAAACACTGATCACCATAACGGTATCTTAAAAAAATAGATTTTCTCCTTCAGTGATTCTGCTTGTTAACATCAGGTGTCTTCAATAATGGTCAATCATCACTCAATTAACTCATTAACTTTAACACTCTTGAGTGTTAATTTAACACTCATATTTTAACACTTTAACACTCTTGAGTCTGGAGCCATATAAACTCCCAGGAGAGTTCATTTAACACTGGAGTTTTTGCTGTGTGGATGTGTGAATGTGTAAGATGCGTGTCGAGGGTGTGGAAAGAGCCGAGTTTCAAATCGAGCTGAAATGGACCATATTCAGGATAAATTACATTTGTGACCCTGGACCACAAAACCATGGGTCAATTTTTTGAAAATGAGATTTATATGTCATCTGAAAGCTGAATAAATAAGCTTTCCATTGATGTATGGTTTGTTAGGATACAACTATTGGTCGAGATACGACTATTTGAAAATCTGGAATCTGAGGGTGCAAAAAAATCGAAACATTGTGAAAATCTCCTTTAAAGTTGTTCATTTGTTCGCGATCGTTCTACATTCACTCACAAAAATACATGTTTTATATATTTATGGTAGGAAATTTACAAAATATCTTCATGGAACATGATCTTTACTTCATATCCTCATGATTTTTGGCTTAAAAGAAAAATGGATAATTTTGACCCATACAATGTATTGTTGGCTATTGCCACAAATAAACCTGTGCAACATGTGACTGGTTTTGTGATCCAGGGTCACACAGTTTGACTGCTGACAGTGTATTTCAGAGTTTGTTGGAAAGTTTTACAGTTTTGTCGGCTGTAGTAGCCGGTTCGGCAATATAAGGACATACTGCCACATTATAGAAATATATCTTAATACTCGGACTTCTTTGTGTACTGGTTTTGTTTAGATGGGGAATTAAATGTTGCTAAATTAACGATTTTTTTTATTTTTTTTTATTCAACACTGATAATAATCAGAAATAATTCTGTATATATAACATGAAAAAAACATACACACACACATATATATACACACACACACACACACACACACACACACACACACACGTATATATACAGCACTAAATTATTTATCTATCGCGATTAATCGCAACTAACATAAGTTTACAAAATGTTATATAACTATTATATTGCATACATTTTTATTACAAACTAATAAAATAAACAATTATATAATGCAGAAAAAAATTAAGAAATTATATATAATTACAGACTTTAAATAATATATATATATTTATATAATAAAAGCGGTGATAAAGTTGAGTGTTTCACTATTTAGTTTGAAAATAAATTTTACTAAAATTCAAATTGTATAGCAAAAAAAATTAAATTCACTAAACTCAGACTTGAGAGCAAAAGACATTGGACTTCATTCAAGAAACACAAGCAGAACTAATTTCTATTTTTGTTTTAGAAAAAGAAAGTATGTTCATTCACAAAGCCTTTGTCCACTTTCATTTTACATATTCACGGGTTGTTTTATAAATTTGCTCGAGGTGTATATAAAACATGAAACTGACATAATCAGCGTGTCAGACGGCATCAAATCATCATATTAGAATGATTTCTGGAGGATCATGTGACACTGAAGACTGGAGTAATGATGCTGAAAATTCAGCTTTGATCACAGGAATAAATAACATTTTAAAGTATATTAAAATAAAAATACATTATTTGAAATTGTAATAATATTTCACAATATTACTGTTTTTTCTGAATTTTTTATCAAATAAATGCAGGGCTTGATGAGCATAAGAGACTTCTTTCAAAATTATAATTTTTTTTAATATTTCCAAACTTTTGAGCGGTACTGTATGTGCAAAAATATATTTGCATAATTATGTTCTGGCTTAGCAAGTTTGTCCTCAACAGAAACTCTTTATCCTTGAAAATGAAAACACTTGTGCACATTTTTATTTTCTTCGTAAATTGGTTTGTTTGTTGCTTTAGGAAACATGATCGCATTATGTCATGATCATGTGAAATATGGCTGTTGTGAGATTACGCCGCCATCAATCAGCCGTTAGCGTCTTAATCCCTGACGTTCGTTCAGAGACAAAAGGTGCTTATGGAGACAAAGCCGCATTAAACTGATGAATTAATTATCAGCTTTGACGACTGAGAGTTTGAGTAATTTAACAGCTAAGCTCTTACGGCCGATGGAGAAACTTCACACTGATCCCTGTGAAACTCCCTCTGAAACACATCCCACCCCATGACGAGGGACCGCGTGCTAGCATTAGCATTCGTAATTAGCTGATTACAAAACGCGCTTTCCATTTGCAAGCGGAGAAGAAAGGTTCACCGTGGAGAAATAATGTCTTCTCCCACAATGCATTGTGCGCCAACTCTTTTATTGACGGATAATGGTTTGAAAGAACAGCAAAAAAGTTTCATTAAAACTTCTTTAAAGCATATTTACTGCGTCCTCCTTTTGTATGAGGAGCTCAAATAGAGCGTCCGCAAGTAAACAATCCTTGACAGGCACAAAGAAAGCGAGACGGCGTTAATCTCCCACTGCGTTTTAGGCTCGCTTTCTCTTCTTCAGTCCAGTAATTACATGTCGTCGAGCTGAAAAGCCGAAGAATTGAGAAATTGTCAGGATGTGTTTTAGCTAATGATGTCATGACACGCGGAACGTCTGTCTCAGTCGCAGTGAACTTTGAACCCAGCAGCCAATTTAGACTTCTTTAATGCAGTTTGGCTGTTTTGTGTGTGTGTGTGTGTGTGTGTGTGTGTGTGTGTGCACTCTAAAAAAATGCTTGGTTGTTTCAACCCAACATTGGGTCAAATATGGACAAACCCAGCCGTTTAACCCAACATACATCCATATTTGACCCAAAGTTGGGTTAAAACAACCCAGCATTTTTAGAGTGTGTGTTTGTTTCGTTTCTAACACATTATAATACATAGAAATGACATGGCAAGTGTATTTTATAGTGATAACGAGTGAATCGTTGAATCAGAGACTCAAATCGATTAACTGAGATGATTTCAGAACTGATTAATGCAAATTAAAATAAGACTTTTGATTTTGACAGAGTCCTTGCATCTGAACACTCTTATACTTGCAAGTTGCAAGTGTTGTTGAGACTCAGGGAGAGCGCTCTGAAGAAGCTGAAGGTTTGGGGTTTCGTCCTGCCGGGGGGGATGAAGGTCACGGTAGCGTCGCTCCAGGGTCGGGGAAATGAACATCCTCGGGACACAACAGAACAGAGTCGAGACGCCCCGACAGGGACTAATTCAACATCTGAAGTGGCAACTAGCTGAAATAATATTTAATATTTTATTTTATCTCACTTAACTTTTTAACTAGTTTTACTGGATAATTCTGAATTGTACTATTATTTAGATTTATATTATATTTAAATTAAATTAAATTTAAATTTATATTAACTAAATTTAAATTACATTTTTATTACTATTCTGAATTCGTTTTTTGTTGTCATTTTAATATTAAAGTTTTAATCATTTTGTTTTTCCATTTATGAGTTTTTTTTAAATGTCTATATAGTTTTAGTTATTTAAGTACATTAAATTAAACTAAATGAATCAGCTGAATTTTTTTTTTTTTCAGTTAATGTTTATTTTATTCCAATCAATAAAACAGTTTTTAATGGTTTTAGTCTTAGTTTGAGTTATCAACAATAACCCTGACTCTGCTTTCTTCATCTAAGTGTCAGTCGTTCTGTCGCTCTGATTATTTATTAGTCTTTATAGAGTAGTTTTAGACTGAATTGCTGGAGTGGTTTGTCTATTGCAGAGGATAATGATTCTTTAGAGAGATGTAAGACAACGATTGAGACAAACCCATTTGCTTTGACGTCTCAGTGGCGACTCAAAATTGGCCAAATGTGAACCGAACAAATGGCGGAGGGGAGAAGCAGCAGTTCATTTATTTCTAATGATTGTCTTTTAACTGCTTTTTAATCTCTACCGGACACGTGATAATTGCGGGAAGCGCTGGAATTGCTGTGCTAAATTGGATCAAAAGCGTTGGTGTAATTGCGCTGATCTCCAGAGCTCTGCTAATTCTCTCGTTTCAAATGAAACTTGGAATCGGATCATTGTTCTGCCGTTCTCAAAGGTTTCGCTAATGGATTCATTATTGAAAATTAGCTGTTCTTTTGGCTGCAGATTCGCATGTTGATAATGTGATAATCCGCTTTGTTTGAAGGGATTTTCTTGAACTGTAACAAAACACCTTTGTCTTCTCTCTGCATATTTTTCATTTGATTATTCAATTTCTGTAGTATTTCTTACTATATATTAAATAAAGCTAGCCTACTGTACCTGGAAATCTCTTTCGACTTGCACACCGTCTCTTCAAGTAGTGTTTCATAAAATATGCAAATGGTAAATATGTGAGTAATATTTTGAGGGCCGTTTTGAAATCCCAGGTAAGAATTTAAAGGGATTTTTGATTATTGTTGTTGCAAACCTGTATGGCTTTCTATGAGTTTCAAGCTCCAAAAAGGAAAGAAAAGAATGTTAAAGCACAGTAAACAGCCCTTGTGACTTGTTTCACATCTATTTTATATGAGAAACACACTGACATTTCACTGAGTTTTCCCTTCTGCTGTTTCTCTCATATCAAACGTGGCGTTATTGACCTCAAAGACATTTGGTTGCTGCGTTTAATGTTAATTTTGCCAATGTGCCATTTTGTAATCCATTTAAGCTTTGTCTGAGAGTAATATCGTTAAATAAAGACTTTAAATTTCAGTCTGTTCCTCACACAAAGCGTTTGCATTACTTCCAATGGTTTGTAATATTTTATGAAAATAAATATTAATTTTCATTTTTGTTAATTTTTTTTTTAAATATGCAACTACTCCTATCTACATATCTACATATCTACATATCTACATATCTATATATATCTATCTATATATATATATATATATATATATATATATATATTATAGTTTTTAAATACATTTTGCTAAATTATTTTACACTTATAAGTGTTTATTACTTATTCTGTTTATTACTTATTCTTACACTTATTCTAATTCTTTTTAATTAATTTATTATTTTGTTTATAATTAATATTAATTTAATACATTTTTGTGTAAATTATTAAATTTATAAAAGTATTTTCAATTATTATAAAATATGAAAATGAATTACAATTATGTTTATATAATGTATTATGTTAATTATATTTAAAAAAGATACTTTACTTTGTCAATTAATTATTTATTACATTGTGTATAATTAATAAAAACACATTTATTAATTATACACCGTTTTATAAATTATTACATTTATAGAAGTATTTCCAATTTTTATATATATATATATATATATATATATATATTTATTAAATGTATAAATCATTTATTAATTATATTATATTTTTAAATAAATGTTTCTAAATTATTTGAATACATTTTTATTTATGTATACATTTTTTTGTTCATTTTTTTTATGGATACTTATTCGAAATGGTGCCTTATTACAAATGATAGAAAAATCACTTCACAGTGTATTAATTTTTATTAAATGAATTTTATTATGTCTTTCATAATACATATCACACTATATTACAAGCTAAAAATGGTCAAATGACACTTTTCCCCATTCTTTGTGTTTTCCTTTATCCTTCTTGTTAGAGTAGAGTAGAGTCCCGCCCCCTCCTGTAAGCCCCGCCTCCTTCACCTCCTGCCAGCCAATGGCCTTCCCCCCTGTTGCCACGACGACCTGGAGTGATGTAGTTTTGGTAGCCGAGTCTTCTTTCCTGTGTGTAATGATGACAAAAGCTTTCCCGAGGCAGAGCTGGGAGATAACACACTTATCTCAGACCTCTCTGCTCTCATCCGCTCCCTGTGGCGCTGTTCCTCGCCCCAGACACTTTATTCCTCCGCTAATAATGTTCACTTTTCTCCCGGTGGCCTCGAGTCGACATCCTCACAGTGCTGACCGGGCGTTTCTTCTCTCCGTCTGGTGATTAATGCGTCTCCTTCGTTCACCCGACGCATTAGAATGCATGTGTTGGTTAAGAGATGATGCTTAAACTCATTGGTATTCAGCGGTGATGAAGGCCAAGGCCAAATTAAATGGTTTTATCAAGGCCGTCTGATTATATGATGTGAGTGTTTGTGCAAGATGGTGTTTAAATATTGATTTTTAACCTGATGAAGGACTACTCTTATGAACGTGTTGTTTTAGAAGACGTTAAATGTTTGTTTTGTTTTTTTGGTAAAGTATAACCTCTTCAAACACTCTTACAGTTTTCTTACGGTTTTGAAGTATGTGTGGAAGTTTAAACAACGTAGAAGAGCGTAATCTGCCCTAATAAACCATAAATATGAAGAAAAAGAAGTAAAATCTCAATAAAAGTCAGATTGTGATCTATTATTCCCTGCTACATGCACACACACACTCAGTTTTTCTTGTAATTCTTTGTTGATTTGCTTTTTTTGTTGTATTGTCGTTCTGTTTTTGTTTCTTCTTTCGTTATTTTCTCTCTCTTGGTGTTTTAGCGTCGGCCGTGTTCGCTGGTTTGTTCTTCGTTATTTTGTTTGATAGTTATATACTTCGCTCTCGTTTTCTCTCCTTTTGTTTGTTTGTTCAGTTCACTTTCGTTTGCTCACGTTTGTTTTCATTAATTGTGTTTTGCAGTGAAAGAACTAACAAACAAAAAGCTGAAAAAAATAATAACATGATATATTATTCCGTCACATGCATGAACAAACTCAACTAAAATGTTCGCATTTTCGCTTGTAATTCTGTGTTGATTCGGGTTTTTTTTTTGGTTTTTGTTTGTTTTTTCTTCTCTTTTTTTGTTTGCTGTTTTTTCTTTAGTTATTTCATTCTTATTTGTTTTGAGGGTTGGCTATGTTTGTTATTCATTATTTTGTTTGCTAGTTTAATCTTTCACTTTTGTTCGATCATTTTTGTTTTCATCCATTGTTTTTTGCAGCGAAAAAAATAAAAAAATAAATAAAACATGAACAATTTACATTAGGCTTTCGTTTGTTAACATTGTAAACATGAACTAACAATGAGCAACACTTATACAGCATTTATTAGTCTTATTTAACGTTACCTTTAACATTTACTAATGATCAAAAGTTGTATCTGTTAACAATCATGTTCATTTCAACTATTCTGAGATGGGCTTTAAAGCAATAATTCACCCAAAAATTCAAAACATTTTCTCAAATAATTTTTTGTCCATACAATGAAAGTCAATGGGGTCCAATGTTGTTGTCACTGACTTCAAAATAAATATATTTTTTGGTGTTCATGAGAAAGAAAGTCATGCAGGTTAACTTAAAATATAAAAAGTATAAACTAGTAGTGGTTGAGGAGAGATCCCCTGATATGATTGTAAAGCGCTTTGGGTGTACAGTAGTACATATGAAAGCGCTATATAAATGCCCGATTCTATTCTATTCTATTCTAGTATAAACTAGTATAAACTAAAAAAAGTAAATGATGACAGAATGATCATATTTGAGAGAACAATCCCTTTAGCATGTTGACGTTTCTTTCTTTTTTAGATGTGATATTTCTTGTGTGACGGACTCAGTCTTACTGTAAATTAAGCTTGTTGTTCCTTCTTGGAGGGAAACATGCCACCACATCTGAGTCTTGTTGCGTGCCGCTTCGCTCAGCTCTAATGCTTCTTCATTGGTGTGTTTTTATAGTCGACAGCAGCGTGCAGTGACTTTCATGCACTTCACTCACGGTCATTAAAGCTTTTAGTGCAGCCTCGTGTTTTCCATTTGCAGTAGTTATCTAAGGCAGTCACTGACTCGCTCGCCAATTTTTGTGCAATTTCTCCTTTTATCTCTAAGTAAATTACAACTTTTGACTCTGTGTTGATACTTACTATAAAATGGATAAAAAAAAACAAGCAGTAAGGCAAAAATAAGATGTGTACTGTATATTTTTGTTTGGAATGCACAATATATCGGCCACCATATCGGTATCGGCCGATAAATGCTCGTTTTCAATGTTATCGTTATTAACCCTATAGGAAAATTTGTCCAATATATTAAAGCCGATAAATAATGTGTTATTTCTTTCAGCTGAGACGCTTCAGATGCAACTGTTCGCCATGATGGTTTTAAATGACTTGAAATATGATTGGAATCACTTAAAAAAAAGAAAAGAAAATACTTTAAAGTACAACATAAGTCTGTCATATCGGCAACATAAAATTATAATGAGAACATCATAATTGTGTGCTTGGGACCTGGATTTTAATGGTGAGACTTTTGTTTTTGTAATCAGGCTCTCAAAAATTATATAAAAACTTGGATTTAGATTTATTGGCCAATATATCGGTTATCAGCTTTGAAATATCGGTTATCGGTAACTACCAAAATGTTCATATCGGTGCATCCCTAATTAAAATCAATGAAGCTGTCTACTACTTAAAGCACCTGTACTAAACTGGTAGATTTTCCATGTCTTCTGTAGCACTGATAGATTATTATGATCTTTATTTAAAGAAATTAATACTTTTGTTCAGTATTAAATTGATCAAAAGTGACAGTAAAGACATTTTTATAATGTTACAAAAGATTTCTATTTCAAAAACACACTGTTCTTTTTGATATTCATAAAAACAAAATACTGAACCGAATTTGTAAAGGTTTCCACTAAAATATGAAGCAGCACAACTGTTTTTAACATTGATAATCATAAATGTTTCTTGAGCTTCAAATCATCATATTAGAATGATTTCTGAAGGATCATGTGACACTGAAGACTGGAGTAATGATGCTGAAAATTCAGCTTTGATCACAGGAATAAATTACACTTTACTATATATTCACATAGAAAACAGGTGTTTTACGTTGTAATAATGTCACAATTTTTACTGTATTTGATCAAATAAATGCAGCCTCAAGCCCTATTCGGACAGGACTAGTGTAACATGGAGAGGAGGGGTAAAGTAATAATCATCAGAGCTTCTCTGCCAGGCATTCATATAATCCTACAGTTCAAACTACAATCCAGCCTCTAGCTCATAAATGCCAGAGGAGAACTGGCCCCCGACTGAGCCTGGGTTCTCCCAAGGTTTTTTTTTTTTTCTCCATTAGATCACCTGATGGAGTTTTAGGACACCATTAGGTCACCTGATGGAGTTTTAGGACACCATTAGGTCACCTGATGGAGTTTTAGGACACCATTAGGTCACTTGATGGATTTTTATGGTTCCTTGCCACTGTTGCCTTTGGCTTGCTCAGTTGGGGATATTTTGGGGATATTTAATTTAATTTTATCAATCAATAAATTCCTCTTGAAACAAACTTTGTTGTATTATTTTAATTTAATACTGTGAAGCTGCTTTGATACAATCTGTATTGTGAAAAGCGCTATACAAATAAACTTGACTTGACTTGACTCTGTGATTTTAGTCCCGTCCGAATGTGCATCTCAGTGATCATGACGGACAATGTCAGTAAAGATTACGCAGACTTTTACCTTCAGTAAAAAGGTCCGGAAAAATTCCCTCAGGTGATACTGATCCCGTGTGAATACACCCGCTGTAAATATGTACGTAAATATTACACATAATACATGATATAAATGTGTTTAAAAGTAGTTTTCCGCAGTTTTTCCAGTATGGAGACGCTTGTAAAAGCATCAGTTGTGTTCTAGACGCTGGAACGAGTCTGTGGCAAAACTCAAGTGTTTCACACACACCATCAGATCAGAGAGAAGATCGACAGCACTTGTTAGAGGCACGAAACATCTTTTAGCGTTAGATAAGAGCCTATTACCAACACAATCCAATCTGAAGTTCATTAATACATCGCTCTACCGGACATAACTGTTTTATATATATAAATATAGGTTATATGTGTTTGCGCACGTGATATCAGGAAGCAGCGTAACACACACATGACGACAGGAGTGACGGCGGTGTGTAAATCGAGTTATTCTCACACTTCTGCTAGTTTTACTGAGATCTCTTATCCTGTGAGAACTGGCCATTAATATTACAGACGTCCTGTGGTAAAATTACACTCCATCTACCCTGGTAAAGCTAATCCGGTCCGAATAGAGCTTTAGTGAGCAGAAGAGACTTCTTTCAAAAACACACACACTCACAACAATCATACCGACCCCATACGTCTGAACGGTAGTGTATAGAAGCAACTCAACGTGAACTCTTCTCTCTTCTCGAGTCAACTTTACTGTCGTTTCTGCTCCACTTTTGATCATAAGCGAAAGACGGCTACAAGAGGAGAACGAGGACGTGTAATCTGTGTTCTCAGTCTAGAAAAGCACATTGGCCTTTCACGGGTGTCACCTCCCACTCATTGCTCTGTGTTTTCCCTTTCTTTAGTGTATGTGGATGACAGGAGTGTGTTTAAATGAGGACACTAACGCCTTGTTTTCTTCTCCCAGAGCATGTGTGTTCCATCATCGCCTCCATGCTGAGGAACCTCAAAGGCCAGCAGAGAAGTCGTCTCCTCAGCAAGTTCACAGAGAACGACTGCGAGAAGGTAAAAATAAGACAGCTGACGGTACGCCTTTTATTATCTTCTGCTTCTATATCCGGCAGAGAGCGCTTGAGGAGAGATGGCGGCAGATGGGCTTAATGCTGCCGTAAAGATTATACACGCTGAGCTACTTAAAGAAGTCCAATTCATCTAGAAACAAAACATTACCGTCTTGGCTAGACATGTCGGTTATTATGTTTGTTAATTGGCTATTATGAAAAAATAAGATTTCATTAGTTAACATGAACTGAGAATGAAAAATACTGCAGCATTTATTAATCATAATGTTAATTTAAACAATTACTAATGCATTTTTAAGGTCAAAAATTGTTTATCTTGTTAACATTAGTTAATGCAATGTGAACTAACATGAACATTTTTATTAGTCTATTAACACTATTATTTATTTCTTTTTTTGATTTGTTGGTTTGTTCACCAACATTGTTGTTTTCATTTATTATTTTGTTTTATTTTATTTGATGTTCTTTATTTCCTGCCATTTTGTTTTGTTTGCTCTTGTTGGTTGATTTTTGTTCATTCTTTCGTTTTCCTCTTTGTCCTTTTGTTTGTTCATTTGTTTATTCATTATTTGATTAATTCTTTCAGTCTATCATTTATTTTTCATGTTGTTAGTTTGTTCACCCATTTACACCGCTCTACAGTAATTTGAAAGTGATTGCAGTACCAGTTTTGGCCACAATCTTACATACGGTTCCTTTCATTTTTTTCAGCATTTTTAAGTTCTTTGTTTCCTTTTGTTTTGTTATCATGCTGTTTTGTTCGCAGGTTTTTTTCTTTCATTTTGGCTTTCCTTGTTTTGCCTATTAATTATATCAGTCTATCATTTATTTCTTATTTGGTTTGTTCACCTTTTTGTTTGTTTTTCCATTTGTTGGTCTTTTATTTCCATCAGTTTGGCTCTTTTCATTTGTTTTGTTCGCTTTTTCTCTTGCTTTCTCGTTGTTTCGGTCCGCCGTGCCTCAGTGTAATGTTTGATGCGTGTGTTGTCTGGACTCTCTCCGCTGTGTTCATGCGGTTCGCTTCATCTTGTGTTATACGTCTCCTTTAGTCTCTGCCGGGGGTCTCCATACATCACCTGGACGAACACGTGTGCTGTTATCGCTCAGCAGTCACTACACTTAAAATAACCCTCACAGTCCTGCTGGGCCCTGTTTCATCTCTCTGACAGGAGCAGTGCATTATTGGTAGTTTCACGAGCTCAAAGATTTCGGCCATATGGGCATCATGCCTCACTTCTGTTTTCTGTCTTCAGATTGTCACAGTAATCGCTAGAAAGAGGATGACGAATGTCTCTTTTTGTTTTTAAACAACACAGCGCCATTCGTCTTGTGTGGGATTTCGCCGCAGTTAAATATGAATATAATTTACACAACGTGAATTTGGGTCCCGAAGCACATCTCCTCTTGCCGTTGATGGTGTGTTCGTGTGGTGTTTCGGTGCATTTGTAACGTATGCTCACCCTCGCTCTTTTTCTGCAGGTTGACAGACTCATGGAGCTGCATTTTAAGTACCTGGAAGCCGTTCAGCTCGCAGACAAGAGGATCGAAGGAGAGAAGCACGTAAGATTCACACACACACGCACACACACATTCACGCTTGATTGGCAGTATCTCCTCTGCGAGGGCAGATCTGTGTGTGAAGATAAGAGCAGACCTACCAGAATCAAACGAGTGCAGGTCGACACGCTTCTCTGTTGGTCCGCTCGCCTTTAAAACCGAACGCTGTTAAACTTTTACACCGAGCAGTGATTGAGCACACATTCCCATCAGCCCTAGAGTCTGTGAAGTCGTAACTCAACAAACACCCAAACAAAAGCCTCATCATTGGGTTGGTCTTGCTCCATTTAAAATGCTACATCAGAAACAGCTTGTGTTGGCGTTAAGACACTGATCCAAATACCATTATGTTCTCAGACCTTAAGACCATGATGCTGGATGTTTGTTTGTGGGCAGATAATGCAGTAACAGTCATAATTCGGCCCTCAAGTCAATGGAAAAGCGAGAACCGGCATCATTTTGTGGATCCTGGAGAACTATAATGTTACCTTGGGATACTTCTATTATTTCTTCTTAATAATAATAATAATAATAAATAGTTTTTTAATTCATTAATATGCAGTAGTCATGTATGCATAAATATAACTACTGCATTAAAAAATATATTTATTTATCAATATACATACACTGATGAGCCAAAATATTGAGCAGTCACAGGTGAAGCGAATATCGTTGATCATAAACAAGGCCACATATTAAAGTCCCCCTGTAGTCAATAATTGTATCCCTTAAAACTAATTTTTGATCACCAAAATTACATATTAAAACGTTTTTTCCTTGAGAAAAATATTCTTCATGCCTTAAAATAGCTTGAATTTAACATTTAGTATTCGCGGTTCTATGAATATGCAAATTAGCCCCGCCTCCACTCACTCACTCAGCTCAGAGATCCACTCGTTGACGATCACACGTTGATCTGATTGGTTACAAGGTAGTTTGTGACATCAGAAACACCAGCGATTTCAAAGCGTGTTTTTGAGACTGTCTTTGGTTCACTGCAGTTTTAAGGAGAAAATACTCAGTAATGGTGTCGACTTATGAATTTACTCATGGATTGTTTTAAAGCGTATTAAAAACACCACATAGACATATAAACAACATTAAAAGCTGGATTTACACCACAGGGGGACTTTAAAGTCTGGTTAGATGGTGAGCAAACAATTAGTTCTCGTAATCAACATGTTGAATGGACAGGAATTAAGATCTGAGTGACTTTGTAAAGGGCCACATTTTTATGGCAAGGCGACTGGTCAGAGATTCTCTGAAACTGCGAGGCTTGTGTGTCAGTGGTGAGAATTTACCAACACTTTCTGAAGAGGGCCAAACACAAACCGTCCAAGGCTCATCGATGTACAAGGGCAACAAAAGCAATCCCATCTGGTCTGAGGCAACAGAAGGTTTGCTGTGGCACAAGATACACAAAATTGTAATGATGGAGGGAATGTGTCGCAACTGCTGTGTTTGGAGCTGGAGACCAATCAGAGTGAATATGTGACCCTGGACCACAAAACCAGTCATTTATACATCTAAAAGCTGGGTAAATAAGCTTTCCATTGACGTATGGTTTGTTAGGATAGGACAATTATTGGTCGAGATACAACTATTCTGGAATCTGAGGGTGCAAAGAAATCAAAACATTGAGAAAATCTCCTTTAAAGTTGTTCATTTATGTTCACGATTGTGCTGCATTCACTCACAAAAATAAATGTTTTATATATTTACGGTAGGAAATTTACAAAATATCTTCATGGAACATGATCTTTACTTCATATCCTCATGATTTTTGGCATAAAAGAAAAATCGATAATTTTGACCCATACAATGTATTGTTGGCTATTGCCACAAATAAACCCGTGCGACTCATGACTGGTTTTGTGATCCAGGGTCACACATGATGAGCCCTGTCCACTGTCGAAAACGTCTACAATCGCAAGCGTCGCAATTGGACCTTGGAGAAGAAGAAGAAGAAGGTCGTCTGGTCCAATGAGTCCCGTTTTCTTTTACAGTCAAACCACAATGTATTCAGACACCTTCAACATTTCTCACATTATCACAGTTTATTCGCTATAGTTTAGAAAATGGTAATAAAATATGAGTTATCAGATCAGTTGATATTTCACTGGTTTTGTCCGTCCTTCTGTTAGACTCTCACTGATGAATTATGATGAATATCTGTCAGCTGTTAAATTTAACTACACAATTACATAATACCAGTTTAGCTCAACTAATCACCAAGCAATGCTTCAGTTTGTTCAGTCTGTGTGTGAAAAGAGCATTAGCAATTAAACACAAAACACTTCAGCAAAACATGATCAGCTCAAAGTGTCGGAAGAATTTTTGGTCCCAAATTTGTATAAATGTTACTGGTAGTCGCTGTATGAAGAATATTTGGGTATAATATGTCACAGTTTACTTTATATTGCTCTCCTCACTTACATAAATGAACTATAGTGTCCTGCACACACTAGTAAAAAAATTATATCTGGTGTCTGAATCATTTTTTGGTTTGGCTGTACATCACGTGTACGTGTGCGCCGTTTACCTGGGCTAGTCATGCACAAGGATCACTGGTGGATGATGATGGGAATGTGATGTTCTGATGAAACCCAGTATCCAGTCACTCATGTGGGAAACCCAGTATCCGGTCACTCATGTGGACGTCATTTTGACAATAATCATTGGCTGCGTTTACACTTGCCATTAACATGCGATCAAGCAGATCGGATCATAAGCCAATCAGGACACGGTGCGTTTACACCTGTCCACATCAAGTGGCTTCTGTGTCTGGATAACAGATCGGATCTCGCATTCCCAAGGGAAAAAATAAAAAATGGATGGCTCCGGTGCAAAGTTGACCTGAAGGGGTTTTCAGTCGGGGGACATTTCACAAATCTGGCAAAATGAGGAGGATGAAGAGGCCGGAAGTGCTAATGATGTGGATAGATGCTGTAATGGAAACTGTACAGGGAAACGTATCCGAGAACGTTGCCAGCTGTGGTGGGGAAAATGGGGGGTTGTGTGACGTCCACCTGTGAATGCAGACACGATGCTGGATTGCGTTTACATTACACTGAGATCCGATCACAATGTGTCCTCGACTACCTCCGAACCTGGACACGCTGATCGGATAACATTCCCATCAGGAGCGCGTTTACACTGGTCTTTTCAGTGAGTATTTGGACAACATCCGGATACAGGTCGCATGATAATGCCCAGTGTAACGCAGCCATGTGTCAGGGACAGTCCTTCATGACAGTGGTGTTTCCTGGTGGAAGTTCAGGAATGGTTTGAGGAACATGATGGAGAGTTCAAGGTGTCCAAATTCCCCAGATCTCAGTCAAATTGAGCATCTTTAGGACCAACAAGTTCGATGCACTGTGACTCCACCTCGCAACCTACAGGACTCGAGGATCTGTAGCTGATGTCATGCTGCCAGAAACCACAGCACACCTTCAGGGAAACACAGAGGAACAACTGCACGTTAGGCTGGTGCTCATAGTGCTTATGGTTAAGCCAAAGTTTATGCAAAACGCTGAAACAAACCATGCTTTATCTCTTAGATTGAGTGGTTGTATTCTTTTTTTTTTTTTTAAGTTACGATGTAGTTTGTGATATTTGTTGCATTGCAAACATTTGCATAATTCCAAATATGATGATATTGCATATCATTTTATTATTAATAAATGAATAATACAGTATTATCATTATTACGATTTAGAAGAAAATGGAATAATATTAGTAATTTGAGGATAACGTTTTTTTAAGTTGGCATTTAATTGGCATGTGGTCACAGGTGTGTGTGTGTGAAGGCTTTCTTCAGCCAGTGTTAATTAAAGTGGAGATGATTAAAGACAGATGTTAATTGATGATAATTGGCAGGTTGGGGTGATTAATCCACATTGTGTAACTGGCATGTGTGTTGTGTTAGTAGGTTAGGCTGTGCTGTGTGTGTGCATCTGGTGATTACACTGTGTGTGTTTGTGAGATTATACTGTGTGTGATTTTTGTGTCTGTGTGCGCGTGTGTGTTTGTGTGATTATACGGTTTGTGCGTGTGTGTCTGTTCGTGCGTGCGTGTGTATGCGTTGTGTGTGTGTGCTGGAGGATATTGGCTGTGTGTGTGTGTGGAGGATGTGAGCTGGGCGCTGATCAGGACTCCTGCGGCTCGTGTCTCATCCATCCTAATGTGTGTTTAAGACAGGCGTTCTGTTTTCAGGGTTGCTTGAGGTTGGGCTTTCTAAACATGAGTGAGAGATATCTTGAATTAAAAAAATATACATATATCTTAAAAGTATAACCCCCCCCCCCCCCCCCCCCCCCCCAAACTAAGAGACATTTTCATTTTAGCCAACTAGTCGTTGTTTCAGAGCAGATTAAGTCTGCAAAATGCATTAAAAATCTAGGAAAATATACAGTAATCCATGTGTACTTTCAGTGCTATTTTTAACAAAGACAAGATCATCATCATCGGTCCCTTTAGGGACGTACTAATTTTGTAAGTAATTAAATGTTTTTTTTTTGTTTTTTTTTTATGTAAAAATGCAGAAAGTTTTGTCTGATGGGTAGGTTTAGCGGTCGGGTTAGTGTGTGTGTGTGTGTGTGATGGGTACGTTTAGCGGTCAGGTTAGTGTGTGTGTGTGTGATGGGTAGGTTTAGCGGTCAGGTTAGTGTGTGTGTGTGATGGGTAGGTTTAGCGGTCGGGTTAGTGTGTGTGTGTGTGTGTGTGTGATGGGTAGGTTTAGCGGTCGGGTTAGTGTGTGTGTGTGTGTGTGATGGGTACGTTTAGCGGTCAGGTTAGTGTGTGTGATGGGTAGGTTTAGCGGTCAGGTTAGTGTGTGTGTGTGATGGGTAGGTTTAGCGGTCGGGTTAGTGTGTGTGTGTGTGTGATGGGTAGGTTTAGCGGTCGGGTTAGTGTGTGTGTGTGTGATGGGTAGGTTTAGCGGTCGGGTTAGTGTGTGTGTGATGGGTAGGTTTAGCGGTCGGGTTAGTGTGTGTGTGTGTGTGTGATGGGTAGGTTTAGCGGTCGGGTTAGTGTGTGTGTGTGATGGGTAGGTTTAGCGGTCGGGTTAGTGTGTGTGTGTGTGATGGGTAGGTTTAGCGGTCAGGTTAGTGTGTGTGTGTGATGGGTAGGTTTAGCGGTCAGGTTAGTGTGTGTGTGTGATGGGTAGGTTTAGGGGTTGGGTTAGTGTGTGTGTGTGTGTGATGGGTAGGTTTAGCGGTCGGGTTAGTGTGTGTGTGTGATGGGTAGGTTTAGGGGTTGGGTTAGTGTGTGTGTGTGTGATGGGTAGGTTTAGCGGTCGGGTTAGTGTTTGTGTGTGGAGTAGGTTTAGGGGTTGGTTAGTGTGTGTGTGATGGGTAGGTTTAGGGGTTGGTTAGTGTGTGTGTGTGATGAGTAAGTTTAGGGGTCGGTTAGTGTGTGTGTGATGGGTAGGTTTAGCGGTCGGGTTAGTGTTTGTGTGTGGAGTAGGTTTAGGGGTTGGTTAGTGTGTGTGTGATGGGTAGGTTTAGGGGTTGGTTAGTGTGTGTGTGTGTGATGAGTAAGTTTAGGGGTTGGTTAGTGTGTGTGTGATGGGTAGGTTTAGGGGTCGGTTAGTGTGTGTGTGTGTGTGTGTGTGATGAGTAGGTTTAGGGGTCGGTTAGTGTGTGTGTGATGGGTAGGTTTAGGGGTTGGGTTAGTGTGTGTGTGTGATGGGTAGGTTTAGGGGTCGGGTTAGTGTGTGTGTGTGATGGGTAGATTTAGGGGTCGGTTAGTGTGTGTGTGTGTGATGGGTAGGTTTAGGGGTTGGGTTAGTGTGTGTGTGTGTGTGATGGGTAGATTTAGGGGTCGGTTAGTGTGTGTGTGTGTGATGGGTAGGTTTAAGGGTTGGTTAGTGTGTGTGTGTGTGTGTGATGGGTAGGTTTAGGGGTCGGTTAGTGTGTGATGGGTAGGTTTAAGGGTCGGTTAGTGTGTGATGGGTAGGTTTAAGGGTCGGTTAGTGTGTGATGGGTAGGTTTAAGGGTCGGTTAGTGTGTGTGTGTGTGTGTGATGGGTAGGTTTAAGGGTCGGTTAGTGTGTGTGTGTGTGATGGGTAGTTTTAGGGGTCGGTTAGTGTGAGGGGACAGAATATACAGTTTGTACAGTATAAAAACATTATGCCTATGGAGAGTCCCCATTTAAGTAAACGTGAGTGCGTGTGAATGTTTGTGTGTGTGTGGTGGGTGGGTGTGTGTGAGTGAGTGTATGTGTATGTTTGAGTGCGTGTGAGAGTGAGTGTAAATGTGAATGTATGTGTGTATGAGTGTGTGTGTATGAGTGTGTGTGTTGTGGCGCAATCATATTTCGCTTAGCTCTAGTTTCAGGCCTTTGTACAGGTGTGTCAATTTAAAACCGTCTCGTGTGTTTGTGTGAGTTTGAGTGTGTGTGAGTGCACGTTTTTCCATCCACCTTATCTGCCTCTCCTCCTCTGCGTGTTCTTCAGGCCGATAAATCGTGTCTCAGAGGCAGTGACAGGAATACGAGCGTGGAAATGTCTGCTCTTGTTTCGCTCCCGTCGACTGAATGCACCAGCACTCCCTCCAGATGGATCCGCGCTCCCAGCTTTCTCCGAGTGCTATAAAACTATATCACCCATAGCAGAGCCCTTGTTTAAGAACGCCTCGGAGTGCTGTCAGCCAACCCGTCTCGCCTCCTTTTACTGCCTAATGACAGCTACAAATTCTCTCCGAATTGCATTTCCTAAACACAGACCCCCATAAAATCCCCTCCGCGTTCGGCCTGCGATCTCGTTTTACCGCAGCACTCTTTGGGAAATCTCGAAAGGATCCTCGGAGGAAGCGTTTGGCAGGGTGTGCTGGGATTAATTTGGTGTCGGCGTGTCCCGTGAGACTCAATCACAGGTCCCGGCGCTGCTTTGTTCTGCCTGTCATATTAACACCTGTGCCAGCCTGCAGTTCTCCAACATGAAGTGACTAAAAATCACTTCGTTTCCCGGAGGTGACGCCGCTTGTTATTTGCAGTGATGTAATTGACTAGCCGAAGGCTTCACCTCTGTAACGAGACTCGAGTAACGAATGCGAAAGATCAAACTGTTCTGACATCCAAGTGATGATGAACATATTTTTTGCACTCATTTTAAATCAGCCTGAAAATATGAACTAAAATCAACGTGTTCCTGGTCATATTTTGCTCCGTTCATTAGAGCACATTATTTTAATTAAAATGAATGTTTGCCTTTTTAATCTTTCCTTAAAATGTGATTAACTTGACCAATGTTCTGATCATTTACTCACCCCCACGTCAGCCAAGATGTTCATACGTTTCTTTCTTCAGTTGAAAATAAATTGTTTTTTGAGGAAAACATTCCAGGATTTTTCTCCGTATAGTGACTTCAATGGGGTCCAAATGTGAGTTTCAGTGCAGCTTCAAAGTCTCTACACCAGGGTTTCTCAAACTCGGTCCTGGAGGGCCACTGTCCTGCAGAGCTTAGCTCCAACACTGATCAAACACACCTGAGCAAGCTAATCAGTGTCTTCAGGATCACTAGAAACTCACAGCTAGGTGTGTTTGATAAGGGTTGGAGCTAAACTGTGCAGGACAGTGGCCCTCCAGGACCGAGTTTGAGAAACCCTGCTCTACACGATCCCAGCTGAGGAATAAGAGTCTTATCTAGACAAACCATCAATCATTTTCTAAAAAAACAACAACATTTATATACTTTTGAACCACAAATTCTCATCTTGCACTAGCCCTGCTCATTACGTAATCACGCTGAAAGGTAATGCGTGTTCCGGTTAAAAAAATGTAGGGAAGGGAGATAAACTCAAAATTGTCCGACATCGTTTTACCTTTTATTTATTTATTTTATTTGTAAATGGCGTTTGACTTAGTCTTTGCACGTTCGCTTTGTAAACACTAGGTCGGTACTTACGCCTATGTCACGTTTGACCTTTCAATGGTCATGGTTTTAATGTGTGACGCATCACAGCTAGTGCAAGACGAGCATTTGTGGTTAAAAAGTATACAAATGTTTTTTTTTTATATAAAATGAAAGATGGTTTGTCTAGATAAGACTCTTATTCCTCGGCTGGGATCGTGTCGAGCCTTTGAAGCTGCACTGAAACTGACATTTGGACCTTCAACCCTTTGGACCCCATTGAAGTCCATTATATGGAGAAAAATCACAAATAATGATCGGTTTGAAAAGGAAACCCCTCCATTGAGCTGCTCTAAAAGAGGAACTTGGCTTTCATCCTCATGTCTGGCTCAAAAATCCTATTTTTTAATGGATAAAATCACATCCTGTTCTTAGAATTGCACTGAAAGCATCTTTATTTCTTGCAGAACATCTGAATGGTGTTGGCCGATCTAGTTTTCTCAAAGCCTCTCTCGACGACATGAGCCTGTTTTCAGCAACCCGTGACCACTGTGCACTTCAGTTCTCGCCAGCCTGCTGTTTCTGCAGCGTTCCCGGTGTTCACAAGCCTCTCTGTTCATGTGCTTGCCAGTGTTTTATGCTGGAAAAGATTTGAATCCCCTGGAGAGAGGCCAGTGTCAATCGCCGCAATTAAGCCATTCAACAAATGCCAAATGTCTTCGTCCCTTTAGATTCGGCTGCAGGTGCTGAGAAGCAGAAATCTGTGAAAAAGCAGCCTTTTAAACTGATCTGAGATCAGCTCCAACCTTTTCTAACAGGAGGAGAACATGCATGGAGCTGCATGGCAATACACATCACTGCATGTGATCTTCTTGCAAATCAATATGCATTTATTTATTATGAGTCTACTGGTCATCATTTTCCTCTATCAGGGCTGCACGGTATTGGAGAAAACTGATATTGCGATATTTAGTTTTTCTGCAATATATATTGCGATATGAAAAGATACAGGAATTTTCAACTGATTTATAGAATAGCTACATTTGGAAACAATTAATCATTCTAGAGTGAGTAGGATGATCTATTTTTGGCGGAAGAGCATCTGCATGATAAATGTAAAAAATATTTTATTCTTAGTTTTTTGTTTTTGTTTTTTGTGCCAAATCCTTGTAAAAGTTTAACGATTTGGGAAAAACTTGAAAAATGCGAGTGTTCACCATTGGGTTTGCTTTTTCCAAGAAGCAAATCAAACCTCTTTCAGAAACCATAAAGTTGAACGGATTTAAGAAAACAACAACTTTCCACTTGAGTTTTCATAAGCCGCATTCCCAGTTTTTTCATCTTTTCATTGACTATAAAATAACAACAATATTTTATTGTGAATCATGTTTAATAAAAAATATAAACCACCTTCAACATATATATTCTAATAATACTATTTCTTCATTTTCCACCGGTAAGCCATCAAGCATTTATTTTTTTATTTTGAATTAAAATATGCGCTGCTGTGATTTATTATTATTATTATTATTATTATTAATAAAAAATGAAATCAAATAAATATATTGTAATACTATTGTTCTGTAATATAAAAAATCAAGTAATAAAAATACTACTTATATTTACTTTTTTAATTTATTCTTTTTTAAATTATTTATTTTCTTTTTTTCTTAATATATTATTTTATGTTAAACCATCAAACTTTTATTTTGATGGGTTGCTGCCAATAAAAATATGCGCTGCCAGTTTCAGAATGCACTGTGTTCATTTACACGCATGCAGTCTGAAACCGCTTCACTCTGAAACCGGTGGCGCATATATTTATTTAATTAAATCACAGACTGCATGATTTGACAATTGCACTAAGAAATAACACAATATCAATTAATTGTCATATATTGTGCAGCCGTAACCTCTGTTTGTGCTGCTCAGGATATGGTGCGGCGTGGCGAGATCATCGATGACGTGATGGACGACGAGTTTTACCTGCGCAGGCTCGACGCTGGACTCTTCGTTCTTCAGCTCATCTGTTATATCATGGTGGAGATGTGCAGTGCAGGCGTTCCTCAGGTGCGTCACACACACACAACCCTCGTCACACAGGCATCGTTTCAGGTGCAACTAAAGCTGAACGTGATTAATTCTGCGTGTCTTCTCTTCCAGTTACAGCAGAGAGTCCATCAGATCCTCAATCTCAGGGGAGGATCCGTCAAAATAGTTCGTCATATAATGAGAGGTAAGATTATACAATATATTGTGAGCTTTTCAAATGCATATATCAACATCTAAAGAGAAATTTTATTTGAATGACCATGACTGATTTTTTTGCACTGTGACATAAATCTGCTTATCTCTGAGATCCGCGCAAAATCTCATTTTATGTAAGCTTGCTTATTTAAAGTCCCCATGAAATCAAAATTTGTTTAACGTGCTCCAAAACAATGACAAAATTCACATTTACAAGATATAAGCGTTCAAACTATGGAGCTAATAATATGACAAAATGATTTGAATTTGAATTGTGTAAATTTGAATTATTTGCAAGTGTAATCTAACAAATTTGAATTTTATGTGGTATTTTAAATATTTCTGAATTTGATTTCTTTAAACGAATATTGAACATTTGAAATTTAACGAATTGAAATGTTTTTATGGCTGAATTTTTTAGACATGTATTTTCAAACAGCATTTTTTTTTTTCTGAATTCTTAGACTGCAAATTCAAAACTATTTAAAATACCACATAAAATTCAATTTTGTTAGATTACACTTGTAAATAATTCAAATTTACACAATTCAAATTCAAATAATTTTGTCATATTATTAGCTCCATACAAAACGTGCAGTCTCTCACTTATTCCAATATGGATCAATGATTTTGATGACATCACTCTGCACTTCAGCCTCTCATCAGATTTTCTGTCCAATCAAATGCTCTCTAGAATCTGAAGCTCCGCCCCTACCCTATAAATAGATGCTGAAGCTACACCGCACACTGTGGCTAACGAGCCTTCATCAGGGTGTGGGTAGCAAACACACTCCGGGTCCTTTTAAACAACTGTTAGATAGTCATGTGACAGTCACCTGATTACGTAATATACAGTAGTCAATATTTCAAGTGGATCAAAAAAGTTCATCAAAGTTGTCTTAAGACAAGAACGGGTATTGTTCAAAATGAATGTATAACTTTGATGAAAGGTTTTGATCCACTTCAAATGTTGACTTCTGTAGAATAGTCCCAATAGAGAAGACATTGTTAGAAAAATAGAGAAGATATGGCTCACTAAAACATAATTAAACCCAACATATGTTCCAAAAAAAAAAAGATATACTATAACAATGCACTAAAGTGTAACAAATCAGAATCAACAATGTATTCCAATAACATAATTCTACAAAAAAAAAAAAAAAAATCTTCTAGAATGATCATTTTTATCAAGCTCGGTTATTTAAGTTCAGTAATTTCACTTAAATGGCAATTAATAGGTAATCTTCATTGCCATTTAAGTGAAATTACTGAACTTAAATATACGAGCTTCATAAAAATGATCATTCTAGAAGTAAATTTCAGATGGCACTTAGAGGCTTTTGCATCTCTTCATATATATATGTGTGTATACAGTACAGGTTAAAAGTTTGGACACATTACTATTTTTTATGTTTTTGAAAGAAGATTCTTTTGCTCATCAAGCCTGAATTTATTTGATCAAAAATACAGAAAAAAAAAAAGAAAAATTATATTGTGATATATTATTACAATTTAAAATAATTGGTTTTCAATTTATTATACTTTAAATGATCATTTATTTCTGTGATGCAAAGCTGAATTTTCAGGATCATTACTCCAGTCTATCACATGATCCTTTAGAAATCATTCTAATATGATGATTCATTATCAAAGTTGGAAACAGTTCTGCTGCTTAATATTTTTTCATAATCTGTGATACTTTTTTAGGATACTTTGATGAATAAAAAATATTAAGCAAATGTTTTAAAAATAGAAATCTTTTGTAACAGCAATATACACTACTGGTCAGTCATTTGGGGTCAGTCGTTTTTTTTTTTTTTTTGAAATAAATCAATACTTTTATTCAGCAAGGATGTGTTAAATAGATAAAAAGTGATAGTAAAGAAGATTTATATTATTAGAATTTTTTTTTTTTTTTTGAATAAATGCAGTTCTTTTTAACCTTTTATTCATCAAATATATTAGGCAGCAGAACTGTTTCCAACACTCATAATAAATCAGAATATTAGAATGATTTCTAAAGGATCATGTGATAGACTGGATGTCACATGTGACACTGAAGACTGGAGTAATGATCATGTGACACTGAAGACTGGAGTAATGATCCTGAAAATTCAGCTTTGCATCACAGGAATAAATAATTTTTTAAAGTGTATTCAAATAGAAAACTATTATTTAAGTTATTTTAAGATATTTCACAATATTAGTTTTTTTTCTGTATTTTTGATCAAATAAACGCAGCCTTGATGAGCATTAGAGACTTCTTTCAAAAATATAAAAAAACGTAATGTTTCCAAACTTTTGACCTGTACTGTATATGTGTGTGTGTATATGTATGTATGTGTATATAAATACAAGTACAACATTACATAAGATATCAATGAAATGACTGATTTATCACTTTGGTCATTATATTAGGCCTCTCAAACCTTTAGCACTCAGTGTTTTCAGATTCGGTTCACTAGTCCGGTCTCTGTAGAAGCGTAACAGTATCAGGTGGATCGTGTGAAGCCGGTGAAGAACACACTTCCGCAGGCGATCAGCACATTCCCTGTTGCTAAAGCAAAAGGTTTGCTGTGCGCTGCAGTGCTCCTCGCTAGCGGCGTATTTCACTCGCACTTCCATCCATTCTCTCTCTCTCTCGAGCGATATTACTTGTTCGGCTTCGCCCACTCTTCAGCCCACAGCACCTTGATTAAGTCTTGACAGCTTTCTCTCTCTCTCTCTCCCTCCCTCTTTTTTAACCACTACTCTTTCATACTTCATCCAGTTTTTCTCTCGGAAAGAACCCAACTCTTCTTTGATTTTGTTTTTATTAAAGTTTAGCGAACATTGTGTCTGGAGGTAATTCTGTGATGTCGTGTTTCATCCGAATGATGAGGATTTGCGATATTAAAAATTAGCAGCAATGCATTTTTTATTTTGCCATTAAGTTTCCTGATCCTTTTTTTTTTTGTCTTGCAAGTATAAGAGTGTTCAGATGTAAAGGACTTGTGGTAGAAGTAGTTGGAAAGTCTTATTTTAATTTGCATTAATCAGTTCTGAAATCATCTCAGTTCATCGATTTGAGTCTCTGGTTCAACGATTCACTCGTTATCACTCTAAAATACACTTGCCATGTCATTTCTATGTATTATAATGTGTTAGAAACAAAACAAACAAACACACACACATATATTTGAGATATTTTCCCCCTAATTTGATTCTTTTTTTATACATTTTGTTTTAGAAACTTTTCCTATGCTAATTGAAATGATAGTTTTACATACGTATAAATGAAACTGACAGTATTGAATGATAGAATCATTGAGTCATTCATTCAAATAATTCATTCAAGAATGAAGCTTTGTGAATGAGTCATTGAGTCATTGAATCATCGAGTCATTGAATCATCGACTCACCCGATTCATTCAAAAACGCTGAATCATTCAGTAAAGAAACAGATCTTTGTTTGGAACTTTTTCTGTTGGTGAAATAGAGCAAAAGCAGTCAATATTTTGGATCTAAAATTTCGCATCTTTGCATTTATATTTGGCCTTTACGTTTCCCGATCCTTTTCCTGAGTGTTAAGATAGAGCGTGTCAATTAATTGATTTGAATCTCTGGTTCAAAGATTCACTCATCAGTCTAAAACACAATTGCCATGTATTTTTCATGTATTAAATTATGTTAGAAACAAAAACGCATACATATGACTTTTGTTTAAGAAGGGTTTCTTTACCCACTGCTTATTGGAAAGCACAAGACCTTTCTTTGTGCTCTTGTTAAATTGTGCACTTCCTCCTCGGCATGAACATTAATGATTCATCAGAGAGAGCGCGTTCCCACCTGAACTCTGCTTTAGCTGGTGACGGAGATGAAAACTGCTGGCGGTAATGGTCAAGAACGCACCCTCCCTGTTCAAAGGCACAAGCGTTGCTCTTTAGAAAGCTGCTATTAATGTGAGCTAATGGTGTCTCTGCTAGAAGTGGTTCATGTGAGTCGTTTAACTAAATCTCCATCCCCATTTAACTGTCCGTTCACTGCAGATTCTCCAAACTCTGCTGTGTTTTACAAGCAACGTATTTTAATCCAAATGTATTGAAATTGGAAATGCGTAATATTTTGGTGGATATATTTAGTGGTCATATTCAGTTTTTTTTGTTGTATGTCTGATTAGGATGATGATATATATATATATTTTTTTATTTGAACAAATGTCACTTTAAAGGGGTGGTTATAATGCACTTTTCACAAGATGTAAAATAAGTCTCTGATGTCCCCAGAGTGTGTATGTGAAGTTTTAGCTCAAACTACCCCACAGATATTTTTATATAGCATGTTAAAGTTGTCACTTTCTGAGGGGGAGCAAAAACACACCGTTTTGTTTGTGTTCCTTTAAATGCAAATGAGCTGCTGCTCCCAGCACAGGGGACGGAGCTTCAACAGCTGCACTCACAGACATGCACTGAACATTTCAAAAACTTTTAGCCTTTAATGTTCAAACCTGAGTCGGACAGTGATGGAGAGACTCAAGAAGAAGTGACGACATGTAGAGCAACATTTCTGTACGGTTAGTTGATGAATTTATGCAGCTTGTGTGTAGTTATCTTCTAGTCATTGATTAGCATATTCTGTCTTGATAATCTATAAATCATGTTCAGGGGGCGGGGTTTATGTACATTCTAGGGTTGGTGATGTCACTAACCCAGGAGGAATGGGGTGTAGTCTCTACCAGCCGTTTGTTGTAGTCCTTAAAGGACAAGTTCGGTATTTTACACTTAAAGCCCTGTTTACAGATCGTATCTGATGAAATAGAACGGTTAAGATTAAAATTTGGACACATGCTGCTGTCCCGAGAATTTTAGGTTTATTTCGCTTCCCCCCCCCCCCACCCCCACAATGGTTGTCTATATGCACTGGAAGATTCCGTCCTAAACACATTAAACTTTCGTTTACAAAGACGTGAAACTCACCGAGTGGTCAGGGGGTGTTCACTGATATCTTCACTCAAAAATCGCTGAAAAAGATGCATTCCAACAGGTTTTATCGTAGTTTTTGTCCAACTCCATTGACTTAATAGGACGTGCTGTGAGACCGCAGCACCTTTACGGTATTACTCCGCCGCTTCTTCTTCTGCTTCTTCTGTGTATTCAATGAAATGCCCGTGGTTTGCTTGCAATTGGCAAAGGTGCATTATCGCCACCAACTGGGCTGGAGAGTCTATTATTCAAGCTCTCAACGGAAGAATCACGGGTGTGACGCGTTTGGCAAAATAGGTCCACAAAAGCGAAATAAACCTAAAATTCTCGGGACAGGAGCATGTGTCCAAATTTTAATCTTAACCGTTCTATTTCATCAGATACGATCTGTAAACAGGGCTTTAAGTGTAAAATACCGAACTTGTCCTTTAAAAAGCGATTTCTTTAAAAGCAAATATCTCCCTTTGCTTTGAACTTTGAGTATTGTAACTTTGCAGATGTTGTTTAAGCTCAAACAGCAACATTACACACTAACTAAACTTAGAAAAGTGAAATCATAATCAACCACCCCTTTAAAGTTTGATTTAGAACGGTATTTTTTATTTATTTTTTTACAATTGATTTATATTTTACAGACAAACATATTTTCAAAGTGGTCAAATGTATTTGTCTGATTTGGACAATCAATCTATGAAACTTTTCGAAAGCCCTTAGTTTTCCATCTTCACTGCTGTAAATTTAAACCGTTTGATACTTTAGATTTTTTCCCCCAGTACACCTGATTGAAATCTCAAACCCACTGGAAGCCTTTGTTGGCATTTGTCACGGTTTGTGGTGTCCTTCAGACTCGTGACGGGTTTAATCCGAGCCGCAGGTCTGGAACAGTCTCAGCTGCTGGAGGAGTGTGTGTGAGTGTGTGTGAGCGTGTCCCAGCAGCTGGTGTGGGCGATCTCTGCTGAGAAATTGAAGATTTCACCTGCCCTCTGTAGCAGCTGTGCCCGTGTCAGATCCGTGCCCGTGTCCTGGGCATCGCGCCCGCAGGTCTCTCAGTTCTGCAAATGTGCTTACACCGTATTAAAGGCAATCACGGGGAAAATGAAAACAAATGTTACATGAGGAATCAGACAGGTTGCGTTTGCTCTGCGGTTTAACTGTTATTGCCGTTTGTTTACTGGTTTGACTGATGGAAATGTTCCATTTCATTTTCTGCACCATGGGAAAATAGTGCAAATCTGTCGTTCTGTCTGTCATCCAACCATCCATAGATCATTCTGTCTATCCATCTATCTATCCATCCATCTGTTATCTATCTATCTATCTATCTATCTATCTATCTATCTATCTATCTATCTATCTATCTATCTATCTATCTATCATCCGTTATCTATCTATCCTTCTATCTATGTTCCTATCCTTCTATCTATCTATCTATCTATCTATCTATCTATCTATCTATCTATCTATCTATCTATCTATCTATCTTCCTATCTATCTAGTTATCTATCTATCCTTCTATCTATGTATCTATCCATCTATCTATCTATCTATCTATCTATCTATCTATCTATCTATCGTTCTATCTATCGTTCTATCTATCTATCGTTCTATCTATCAATCCATCTATCTATCGTTCTATCTATCTATAGTTCTATCTATAGTTCTATATATCCTTCTATCTATCTATCTATCTATCTATCTATCTATCTATCTATCTATCTATCTATCTATCTATCTATCATTCTATTGTTCTATCTATCCTTCTATCTATACTTCTTTCTTTCTATCTAGCTATCTATCTATCTAAAAATCTATCTATCACTGTGTGCATTAGCAAAAAAAAAAGTGTAATTATTTTTTAAAAACTTTGTTCTGTGTAAGATTTGAGCCAAAGCCGCAGCATTTCTACCATTGTTGTCAGGTGTTATTGGTAATTTCTATTTCTATTTCTATTTCTATTTAATTTCTGCTAATTGCCTGTTTCCCAGATAGAAAACCGCTTCTATGCAGGAAATCACTGGCGAAACCAGGTTTATCTGCTGTGTTTGACTGCAGAAACTCTGAAATGAAAACGCCTACAGAAGCCTCGACGCACTCCAAGGCCACGTTTGAGTCACAGGGAGTGTGTCATTGTGTTGCGCGCGTGACCTTGCGTGTGTGTGCACTGGTATCAGTGGGAAGCTCCTCTGCAGTGGGATGAAGTTTCCAGCATCTCACAGCTCATAATGGATAATCCTCTCAGATCATCCGGCATGCAGACTCCTCAATCCTCCCTCTGTGTTTTTCCAGCCACTTTCTCCAGCCCTCGGGCTTCTGTTTTAATGTGCCACTTAGCTTCTTTTTTTTCTTATTGCTTTATTTATTTATTTAGTGCTGGGTTTGATCCTCTGTCCCAGGGCTTGAGCAGGGCTTAGAAACTAATCCGAGAGCATGTCTACCTTTACACGCTTGCCGCTTGTGGTGTACACTTCTCAAAAACCCTCTGTCGAAGTCGGCATGAAATCAAAATGGACCCTATTTCCTTTCTTAATGCACATTCCTGGTATTATTGTGAACGATTTATCAATGCTGGTTATTTTAAATATAGGTGTTCCTATAGCCAAGGTCATTGGTTTGATTCTTAGCAAATGCAAGAACTTACAAAATGTAAACTGTACCTTCAATGCAATGCAAGTTGCTTTGGATAAAAGCTTCTGGCAAATGCATAAACGTAAATGCTAATGCAAAAGTGCAATTGTAAATCATCTTCAAACAGCGGCCATTATATATATATATTTTTAACATTTTCATGTTTCTTTGGTGTGTAATGTGAGTTTCGGTTCATTTTTGTGACGCGCTCCAGGTCACGAAAACCAAGACGGCAGAACGTGCCTCTTGTTGGTTTTCTTTATTTTACAAATGCACAACGTTTTGTTGTTATTGTGAGAGCATGTCTACCTTTACACGCTTGCTGAGAATCCCAAGCGCCCTCTGTTGAAGTCGGCATGAAATCAAAATGGACCCTATTTCCTTTCTTGATGCACTTGTGTTGGTCTTATTGTGAACGATTTATCAATGCTGATTATTTTAAATATAGGCGTTCCTATAGCTCAAATGGTAGAGCTTGTCATCTAGGTCATTGGTTTGATTCTCAGAACTTACAAAATGTAAACTGTACCTTCAATGCAATGCAAGTTGCTTTGGATAAAAGCATCTGTAAAGCATCATAAACGTAAATGCTAATGGAAAAGTGCCATAATAAATAATCTTTAAACAGCGCCCATTATGCTTTTTAACATTTTCAAGGTTCTTTAGTGTGTAATGTTTAGGTCTATCTCCGCTGAGTTTCGGTTCATTGTTCTTGAAAACCAAGATGGCAGAAAGTGCTTCTTGTTTGTTTTTTTTTATTTTACAAATGCACAACGTTTTTTTTTTATTGTGAGTTTGCACAAATTAAAATAGTTTCGAATGAGGTATTACTCTTATCGGCATGACTAAAATGACGGAGTATTTTAAGTTGTTTCCGCTGTTATCAGGAAAAAAAATGCGAGTGATCGCGCCGGCGCCTCCATGTCATGCAGTAAACGGAAACGCTTTAGCTTCCACACTCCGCACAAACACTTGGATATGCGCCTTATAATAGCGCACATTTATCTAGGTTAACGTTAGAGAGAGAGGCAAAGTTGCTACTACTTGCATGTTTCAAATGATAAGCCATATTTGAGGTGTCCAATTCTGGAATCGAATACTTGAGGTCAGGAATTGGATACTTTTTATAACATTTAAATATCGATTCCTCTTATGAATTCCTTTGTGAGCATTTCAATATGACTTTAATCCATTCCTGCTGCCGTCTCTATAATTATACTGATCAAACAACAACAAAGAGAAAATTCACCCATTCTTGACTAAATAACTTTTGTAACTATATTTGTAATGTATTTTATTTATAAAGTGCAGTGCTATTTTACATTTCATTACAGTTTCTGTACCAGATTAACTGAAAATCTTAAAACAATGTTTATTTCAATCGTTTCTTTGTTCAGTTGTGTCTGTTTGTTGCGATAGCTAATTTTTTATTTGTTGTTTTTTTAATTACTGAGTGTTTTACTTGTCTTTAATAATGCTTGAAATTTATATTAGGCTTATATTTTTATTAATTTTTTAACCTTATTGGAATCTAAATTAGAAATAGATAAGAATCAGAATCGATAAGCAGAATTGAAATCGGAATCGTTAAAATTCTAATGATACCCAACCCTAACAAACACGTCACAATATTCCTCATTTAAATAATTAATACGCAGAATAAAGGGGCGGGGCCTGATTGGGTTAGTTAGTAGTGTGTTAAACTGGCGGTTATGGTAAAGGGCGGGACATTTCCAAAACACACTCGAAGAGCTTGACTAATCACAACACTGCTTCAGCCGACCAATCAGAGCACAGTGTGCTTTTCAGAAGGAGGGGCTTCATAGAGACAGGAAGTAAACAGAGCGTTACTGACAGACTGGGAAGAGAGGAGCTGCAACAATGGAGAATATGAGGAAAATAATGTACAATCAAGCATGAAAACCTGTTCCTAGTAGAGCCAAAAAACATCAAGATATAGATCCTTATAGAATTAACACTTTTTTTAACACTCATTTAGTTGCTTACCTGTATGCTCTTATTTTTTGTGTTGAAGAAACAGTGACAGAACAGAAACAACAGACTGAAATTCAAGTCTTTTTTCATTGACGACCGTCAAACCTGGCTTTTTTTAGTCTAAATACAGATGCTAATGCCATTTCAGAGCTTTAGTGGAGGAGAACAATAAGGTCTCTTAAGCTCAGTCGAGGAGTGTTGTAAGTGTCCTCACTGCGCACATAAAAGTCTCGTTCTAAGCATATGCTGCCTTTATCGTAACGTCTGTAGCCCTATGATTTCTTGGGCAGCGTTCCAGCTCTCTGCAGGTTACAAGAAACCGGAGTGTCCCGAAATAGCCGGACCTCAATCAAAACGGCAGATTTGATCTGACTGAAGGACACGCTCTCAAAGGCACACATCAGACGGCCACGGATCTTAAAGCTATTTGCCCGTTTAAGAACGGTACTTCTTAAATCCCGGTACCTCCAACCCCAAAACTTGCAGACTGAAGCCTAGTCTTTTTTCCCTCCATAGCTCATGCATGACGAAGGAGGTCTGAAAATAAACTCTGGTGGGCTGTCAAGTGATGTGTGACAAATTTTGTAAAAAAATACTTTCAAGGATACAAATTCTCACTTAGATTTTTTTTGTGATTAAAGTATGCAGCCTCTCCGTTGAGACGGCGTTAGCGAGGGTTTCTTGGCAGGGATGGGTGGTGTACATGAAATTCATCCAAATTACTAAACATCCCGTTTCTTTTTTCCTCTCTTTTCCCCCCCAGAATATGCAGAAAATATTGGCGACGGCAAGAGCGAGGAGTTTAAGGAAAGTGAGCAGAAGAGGATTATGGAACTACTTGAGACTTTCTAAAAATCCGGCTGGAACTCGATGTGTTTTTTTTGTAGCATTTTTCCGTGTACTGGTTGACGACTATGTGATGCTATGTGGATTTTAACTTTCATCGTCATCCTGTCCTGACTTCTTTAAAGAAGCTGAGAAGGAAAAATCTGATTTTTAACATTTGCCGGGCTGATTGTATCCCGACAGATTGGATATTGCTATTGTATTTGTTGATATCTGACACTTTTTGTTTGTTTATAGTTGTTTCTTTTTTTCTTTTTTAAAGGATGGATATTTTGTGTCAGAACAACTTAAATTTTCTTGTAATAAAAGTTTGTGCTTTGGTTTCTTGGTGCTGTTTCCTTTGCTAGATTTCATACATCACCTTCCACAAGACTTAATGACTCATCGGACCAGTTCAGGCAGGGAGCAACTCTGGTGCTGTAACATCATTTAGGAAAATGTAATGTTTATGACTCTTTTCTCCACTCCAGCGCTCCTGCGGTAAGCTAATTAAGGCGAAGAATTCTATGTTTTCAGTCTTTTGTTTATCATTTGATCATTTAGGTCTCTTTATATGGATCTAGGGGCCAAAAAAATAATAATTCTGGTGGATTTTACTGGCCATGAAACTGTATGTTTCTCTATTTTCTCGTTATATCTGCATTTTCTAATTTTCTTTATTCTCTTATTTTAGTTTCAGTGGAGAATGTCTCACCACATGGAGTTCTGGATTTCCCCCCAAAAAATCATATTTGGCTTCTTAATAGCTAAGCTAATCTTCTGAAGGTACATTTCAGGGTTCCCGCATTTGACCAATATATTTTCATAATTTTTCTATGATGTTTCCAATTGGTTGTGATTTACTGGATAAATCTATTAAATTAGGGATGCATGATATATATCGGCATCGGGCGATACGTTCATTTTTAATGTTATTGTTATCGACCCGATAAGAAAATTTGGCCGATAAATTAAAGCCAACGAGTATGATGTTTTTAATTGCTTGAAATATGATTTGAATCACTTCAAAAAAGGAAATACAGTAAAGTGCAACGTGTGCAGCGCAAGTCTGTCAATTATAATGATAACATTATATTTATGTGCTTAGGACATGGCTGTTAATAGTGAGACTTTTGTTTTTGTAATCAGGCTCTCAAAAATTATATAAAAATGTGGATTTAGATTTATCGGCCAATATATATACATGTATATGTTTTCACCCTTCAAATATAAAGAATTATCGGTTATACTATCGGTACTGGACAACTTTTTTTATATCGGCGCATCCCTATTTGAAATTATTTTCGATTCTGACCGATTTGCTACTGAATCTCTTTAAACAATTTGTTTCTGTTTGCTGAAATATTTTCTTTTATAATAGAGTATTACTTGGTGATTTGGTGAGTTTTAATTTTCCTAATATTCTCAGATTTTTCATGACTGTGGGAACCCTGAAATGTTGTTAGAAGATGTGTAACATACAGTATATACATTTTTTAGCACCATACTTTACTGTTTGAGCTACAGGAATATTTAATACATAAGTATATGTCACAAAACATTGCAAATATATATATATGTTGCAGTTGTTAAGTGTTAATTTTGGTGCTGTAGATTTGATCTTTCTCTTTCCATTAGAGGAATTGGCTGCTGTGATTCTAATGGCCATTAATTAGATGTTTGTCCAGTGGCGATGAGCCAGAGATTCAAAATCCCTTGCTAATAGCAGGCTTGCTGAGCTAGCGTGAAGATGCTACAACTCTCTCTCATTTTCTAACCTCTCTTACATCCCCTTGTTAATTTACAATCCCTGCCTCTCTCTCTCTCTCTCCCGTGGGGGTTAGCGTATGTATCGCGGCGGCCAGGGGAAACGTTCTGCCGTATAGAGAGAGTTTGCTTACTAAGCTCTCCTTCGGTACGGACAGTCTTCAGCTGAAGGTTGAGAATGATTGTTAAAGCTCTAAAGCCAAATTTAATCAATCCAGAGGAGTTCTTCGACAGGGCGAACGGGGGGCCATTACGTTGGATTTATACTCACTGGAGGGCCACCGCTTTAACACAGACATTATGAAGGGAAATTATTATTGTAGTAACAAAAACATCTCGTGTGGCTCCGGGGCCTTGATGAATCGGCTTCGTTTGACGTGGCGCTGCATTTCTCCAGCTAATTAAGTGCCTCAGTCTCATTACAGCTGCACTTTATCAGACATCGACAGCTCGAGGCCCCTGTGGTCATCGCTCGCCGTACACCGGCTTCCAAGCGCTCCTACCGTCAAAACAAAAACCAATCAGACAACAGATATTTTTATTTTATGTTTTTACTAGTGGGTGCAGAACACTATATGAATGTGAGGAGAGCAAAATAAAGTAAACTGAGACATATTATACCCAAAAAGTCTTCATACAGCGACTGCCAGTAACATTTATACTAATTTGGGACCAAAAATGATTCAGACACTTTGAGCTGATCATGTTTTGCTGAAGTGTTTTTTCTTTAATTGCTAATGCTCTTTTCACACACAGACCGAACAAACTGATATTCATCATAATTCATCAGTGAGAGTCTAACAGAAGGACGGACAAAACCAGTGAAATATCAACTGATTTCATAACTCATATTTTATTACCATTTTCTAAACTATAGCGAATAAACTGTGATAATGTGAGAAATGTTGATGGTGTCTGAATACGTTTAGGTTTGACTGTACATGCACCAGTTGATCCAGTCAAAGGCCCTTGTTTTCCGGCCTGTTGTCGTTTTCCCGTGATAACTCCCTGTCCTTTATCCCCGGGACAAGAGCACAAGAGTCATTATCTCTCCGACTCTTTCTCCGCACGTTCTCTTTTGTTTATCCATCGGCCTTGTCCTCGGAGGAGCTCCACTTTTCCCCGCTCCCGGCTGATGCTCCTGGCATATTAAATATTCTCTGGCTGTCCTTTCCGTGCTTCTATTGGCGTAGCACAGCTTTATTTGTGAGATCTCTGTATTTCCCAGCGTCTCTGGAGGTCAGTGATTTCCCGCTAGTTCTCGCTGTTACCAGGGAGATGGTTTTCAGAGAGAGGGAGGCGTAAATACTGTAGAGGAATCCCGACAATTGGAGGAGGAGGTGATGTGCGACAGTTACCCATCTGTTGAATTGTACATCATGATGAATAGTGTGCGCTGAGAACATTATTGATGCCTCTCTGCCAACGCATCAAACTTGCAATGCAAATGAGCGGTAAGTAGAGAACAGGGCGAGCGCCTGGCGCGCTTCAAGGACATGCTCATTACCGTAGCCAAGCTTGTCGCTAGAAAATGCCAATCACTTTCGTCTGGTTGGTTTGCCGAGGCCGCAACGACTCATGCAGAGCAACATCTGCTTCCACCCTCCCTTCCTCTGAAATCACCCATATAAAACTTGGGATCGTTATTTGCATTTTGAATTGACGGGAAGGGCAGGTATCCCAGCACGCATCTCTTATCAGTGATTATGACACCGGCGCGCTAACGGTGATTCAACAGCAATTTCACAGCCCAGAGAGCTCGGAATAATTGTCTTTTTATGAGTGATTGAGTTGAGCTCGGCAAGCGCTGATTTTCACCGCTTTGCATCGGCTAAATTGATACGAACCTGTGGCGGGAATGTTCTTTTATTTCCACTTTATAGTCCCAGTATTGTGCAGGTCACAGGGAAAGGTTGTATTGAGTCTGTAAGAAGTCAGTAAGTAGGTCAGTAAGAAGTTGATAGTAGCATTCCCTAAGTATTTATCTCCCAAAAAACATGTAAAATCATTTTTATCTTTACTAAAAGTAGTGGAGTTGTCCAGGTGCTTCCTATATTCTACATAGTATTGTTTACCATATTCATAGGAGATATATATATATGATACACATATATAGTATCCAAAAGCCATATTTTTTAAGATAATGTCATGTTGAGAAGGCATGAAAACCACTGGCCTTTTTAGTCACATTGCAGCTGTCAAACTTCTGGGTTTAAATGTCATGAATGCATTTTGTTTTTCTCACAATTCTTAAAGAGAGAAGGAAAAAAAAAAGAAGAAAAAACCCTGTTGTGTATTTTTACTACTATATTTGTGTTAAGTATTGAGTTTAAACAGCCTTTACATCATTGACTATGTTCAGAATAGCATAGGCCTACTACTATAATTTTTCTGTATACAATACATTATATGCAATTGTTTATGCATTTTCTGCTTTTTCATTGTGATTATTGTTTTCCACAATGCAATGTGCTTTACTTCACCTTCCATTTTCAGCCTGGTGAAAGGCCTAGAGGTAATGTTTTTTCATTATTTAATTACTCATTCAATCAGTAATATGATAACTCTACTTTTTGCATTTAACATGCAGTGGATATATAAGTTATAACAGTTTAATGATGGTGAAATGTAGATGTATTAAAGATATATGCACAATTGCACAATGTAAATGAACGGTAAGTTTGCACAAAAATCATTTACTCATCCTCATGCCATTTCAAATATTTGCCTCTCTGAGATATTATCTTCTTTTGTGATGAATGACAAACGTCATGCAGGCTTGGAAGTGGGAGGCTTGGAAGTGGAACAACATAAAGGTAGTTGATGATGACATTTTAATTTTTAGGTGAACCATCCCTTTTATCTGACTAATCACTTCTGTTAGTCAGCCAGTCAGGCACAGGTCCTCTACCCAGATTAATCATCCTTCCACTAAACATCATGAGGTAACGCATACGACTTGTTGGACAACACTTGTTTGAAATGTTTATCATTCCATATTAAATATTGTTTAACACAATATGTTTATAAAATAGGCAGTATTCAGTAATAGAATGTGGAGTAGGCTAAGCAGCAGCAGTTGCGCTCAGTCCAAGATACAGAAAAAAAATATTTTGCTGCCAACAATATCATACTTGTTGATGACTGAAAAGCCCTCTACATTTAAAGTTAAATTTACCTCCGAAACATTTTCAAATGGAATTTTACCGCCACCAGCGATGACGTTGATCTTTGACCGTTTGCGCGACGCCATTTGCATTAAGATGCGTGTGATCTCAAAAATAGGCTTATTTCTTATTTGAGTCACAGAAAAAGCAGATAGAACTAGGAAAAAAACATAATGTGCATTTCAAGATTCACATTTCTTGTTCTAGCCATAGTGCCTGGATATTGAACATTCAATAAGTTACATTTACCTCAGAAACATGTTCAACTGGAATTTCACCGCCACCAGCGATGACCGTTGATTTTTGACCGTTTGCGCGACTCTTCACTGTAAAAAATCTCTTCGTAATATTATTCCGCCTGATTGAAATTGCCTAATGACAGCCGCCGCACTCCCACTCCTGGTGCTGCATCCCTCCGCCGCGTTGGTTAGATCCGGGGAGTTTCTCTTCGCGGAGAATCAAATCGCATCAGTGGGCGACTGCAAACACACACAGCCTCCTCTCATCCTCTCCTGCCGCTGCCACCAGGGACAAAAACCACCAGTAAACACTCACCACACCTGGATCTATCTCTTACAGCCGTATATTTTCACCTGATGTGAGAGAGTGTTTTACAGGGAGCAGTGATGGGCGCGTTTGGAGTGATTCTGAGGAGTTTACATTGTATGGGACTCTATATCCAACTTAGTGCCAGTCTCAGACAAGCTGGAAGCGACGACGTGGAGAACCACATCTCCAGTAACGGTAAGATTTGTGGGATCGATCCGGTTCTGTACTCGAAGATTCACGGGTTTGAGGTCCGTTACGGGTGTAATTTGAAGCCGAAACGCGCGCAAACGGAACAATGATGGAGATGCGCAGAGCAGTTCATCTCAGACCCAGACCACACAACTGCACTGTGCTTATTGACAGGTGGTACCATGGTATTTGATGGTGATATCATGGTATTTGATGGTGATATCATGGTACTGGATAATTACCTTATATACCATGGTACTTTAAGGTACAACTTCAACGAATATCGTGCTATTGCCATCATTGGTATTAGGTGGTAATTGCTTGGTAGGCTACTGTGTAACATATTCATATACACTACTAAGGTCCTTTAAGGTATTTCAAACAATACCATTATATATTATTGGACTAATCTAAAATATGGTATTATTATAGTTAAAACATGGTGTTTCCATTCTGTGGCTTTTTAACCAAAGTCCAGTGGCTGTTCTGTTTCACTAATGGTGTTAAATGTTGATCTGTCCTGTGGTACTGAATGATGGTTACTGTATTTATATCCAAAAATACCATGGTATAAGCTTTATGGTAATGTCTAGAAATATCATTCTGCGGCTTTTGAACCTGAACCTTTATAAAAAAGTACTATGGGTCAACGAGGCAATTTAATAATTATCGTAGAGGCGATATTATATTGATAATCTCCAAAAACACGGAATTTTAATGGTTAAAATAAGATGTTTCCATTCTATTACTTTTTATTGTGATAAAAAAGGACCATGGTATACTTAAACATGAACTATACTGAATGATTGCCATATTCATGGTGTTTATTTGGTTTTAGGTGTTTCAAAGAATACAATTGTATTTATATAGTAGTCTCTGCGAAAACATGTTTGAAATTTGGTGGTAATTTTTAACCTTGATGGTTAATAATCATCATATTCATAGCTTCATATTGTTATTTCACTTAGCCTATTTGATGGGTTATACCATGGAACTGCTTTGCATTGCTTTCATTGTGAACTTAAAATGTCTTCCTTTTTAGCCAAATTAAGTTGCATGTGATTTAAAAAATAGGCCTATTTCCTATTGGCATCAGAAAAAGAACTAGAAAAACAAATCATTATGTGCATTTCTAGACTCACATTTTTTTGATCCATAGTGACTGGATATCGAACATTCTTCAAACTATAGTAGATATGCATTGGATATTTCATAAATGCCTATTCTGTATCCATTTAAGAAGTTTTTTTTTCAATTGCACGAACAATAGATGACTAATGCAATGAATAAAGCAGTGCTGATGAACCCAGGCATGCATCATGCTGATGAAAGAGTTCACACGCTGGATTGTGGGTCGCTCACCATGAAATTAAAGGGCAGAATGTGATCAGAGCTGATATTCATGAGGAATATTAAGAGGGCCGATGTAGTAGGATCGGGAAACGGATCTGAATGTGCGCTGATGACATGGAGGCCTGGACTTCTGTATGATCTTAGGCTGGATTTATAGTGGACGATCAGACTGCACTGGAATACAACTAACACTGTTTCCTTCAAATAGTTTTATTGAAAGATTAGGATCATTATTTGTTGATTCACCCAAGTGTTCATGGGTAGATATGAATTTAGGCCCATTAAGTCCTATGGGTTTCTTCTCATGAAGGCTTTGTTTGTCTGGAAAATAGTCATAATGCAAAACAATAGACTCCATTTTCACAATGCAAAATAAAACTGCATTGTTTTTCCCTTCTGACTGGCCATGTTGTGGTGAGATTCACCCAATTAGCTCGACCTGATTGTGCTATTGTTCATTTGTGATCTAAAGCAGAGCTGGTTCCAGCGTCTCTGGAGTGATGGACAGCTTACCGTGCTCGTGCTCAATACCTGTGCGTTAGTTCCCCTGCCGCTGGGAATGCCGTGGCCTGCGGTAACGAGGCTTAATTAATGTCAACAACATCTTAAAACCTCTGTTTTCCTCTGACCTCACAGTAATGAAACAAAGAGCGCAGACCTCGCCGCAGAGCAGCACACATCAGATGAATAGCAATAGCGGAAAGAGGAATCTCATTTTCTACGCCAATAGAGTTTTAATTCACACACACACACACACACACACACACACACACACACACACACACACACACACACACACACACACACACACACACAGACAGTGTTTCTAAACATCCGGCTGTCCTTCGACTGTCTTCTGCTGGAGTCATGGCTGTGCTGCCTGTCTTCAAGATGTGGTAGTCAACATGAATTCAATATTCACTCGTGTAAAATACACAACCCCTCCTGGTCTTATAAAAATCAAGTGCCGTTCTTTCCTTTTTTTCTAAATCCTCGTTGACTGTCTTGTTTTGGATTGTGAATGTGGTTTCATGTTGATTTTAAGCGTTCATATTTCAAAGTTTGATTGGTGGATCTTAAGATCCTCAAAAAGTTCATCAGAAAAGTTTTTATGTACTTTTATTTATTTATTTTTTGTGTTCTTTTAGACCTTTTCTATTGATTGGCGGATAAGATTCTGATGATCGGTGAATCATAAGATCAAGATCATCAAAAAACAAATAAATTCTTCAGAATATTTATTTATTTTGTCATTTATTAAAATTTATATTACATTATTTATTGTTTTTATTTATTTATTCACAGATCAACCTTTTTGAAAGATGAATTCTTAAAGTCTGGAAAACCACACACACACAAAAAAAATCTTCAGAATATTTATTTTAGTAATTTATTTAAATTTATATTAAATTATTTATTGAATTTTTATTGAATTTTTTGTTGTGGTTTTCCAGACTTTAAGCATTTATCTTTCAAAAGGGTTGATCTGTGAATCATACAATCCTCAAAAACTAACAAATAAATATTTATTTATTTATTTTACATTATTTATTTTTATTAATTATCTTTTTGTTTATTTTTATATTTTGCGGTTTTCCAGCATTGATCTTTCAAAGGGTTTAATTTGCAAATAATAAATTATTCCGAATATTTTCTTTTATTTTGTCGATTTTTTTATTTATTTATTTTTTATGCTTGTTTTTGTTTAATTTATTTCCAGACTTTAACCATTGATCTTTCAAAGAGGTTGACTTGTTGTGAATCACAATATCCTTAAAAACAAATAAATTCTGTTTAGAATATTATTTATTCTTTTATTTAATTTAATTTATTTAACATTATTTATTGATTTATTTCTATATTTATTTTTTGTGGTTTTCCAGACTTTAAACATTAATCTTAAATATTTATGTATGTGTTTATGATAACTTATTTTACATTTATTTATCATTTGTTCGGTGGTGGTTTTCCAGACTTGATCTTTCAGAGAGTTTGATTGGTGAATCATAAGATCCTCAAAAATGTTTCGTTAATTAATTATTTATTTATTTTTCCAGACTACAGGTTAGATAATGCAGGTTTGGACTAAGGCGTGTATTGAGTGGGAATCTCTCTTGGCTGGTCTGGGAACAGTATTTTGTCTCTGGCCGTTCAGCGGTCTCACAGTGACCCGTTGATTCGTCTCAGCTCCTCTAATTCTCCGTGGAGCGTTGTGTTTCTCCTCTCAGTGTGTGTCCGGGTGAAGCGCTTGATCGTGATGTGCTACAGAAGATCAAGGCACAGCGAGGATGGAGAAAGTCATTTTTTTAAAAGCTGTGGGACCGTTGGAGATTGTCTTCTCATAGATGCTTAAAGGCAGAGTATAAGGCAATGTTTGTCATAAACACGTTTGAAACTCTCTTCACATCCTGATAGAAATCAATAATAGAAGTGGTCTAAACATTAAAAAATGCACATATATCTTCCATGAGAGTCTCAGGTCCAAAAAATGTTCGTCCAATCATTGCATTCGGCCTGTGACGTTCAACTCGGAGCTGTTCACGTCCTCAGACGCTCTTCTATGGTCAAGTCAATCACCTTTTATTTATGTAGAGCTTTATACAAGGCAGCTTTACAGTAATAACAGGATAATTATTCAGTGATGTAAACAGAGTTTATTTCAGCCGTACAGCGGACAGTGTGTCAACACTATCATCAGTGTAATGAATGTGCAGCAGTCAGGTGTACAGGTCTGAGCTCTTCAAGTTGTTTGTGTTCATTATTATTGTAATGTTATGTGCTTTGAGATATGAGGTAGTCTAACGCCGTCTCTGCCGTGTGTGTGTGTGTGTGTGTGTGTGTGTGTGTGTTCATGTGTTTTGATGGAGACGCTCTGAGGGACGGTGGGATCTTATGCTTTCAAAGCCAGTTCGCTATTGCTAGCCTCTCTGGAATTGCCGATACTGTCGCTTAGTTAAAAGTTGCTATCATGAGATTATTATTCTGTTTGTGTAACTGAAATACAAAGGTAATGAGTACTAATGAGTATTTTTTTAGGCCATATTTCACACCAAATCAGAAGAAAATCATATATATATATTTGCATAAAAATTAAGACTTTTTTTTCAACCATTAATTTTTTTGAATTCTTTTAATGACCAATAATTTTTTATAACAAATGAATCATGCTGTGTGGGCAAAATGTGTTCTTTTATTTATATAATTATTATTTTTTAAACAAAATCAGCATGGATTAAATTTAGTGCCGCAAATACCGCAAATTTTTTTTATCCCCCGACAAACGTGGACAAATCGTAATAATATATATTTTTCTTTTCTTTTTTTTTTGGCATGAAATATGACCCTGAGATTTCTTGACACTTTTTATGAGATTTACCCTCAATTTTGAATCTATGATGTCTTTGTGTCAGATGTAGCCTTCTACGTCACAATTGTTTATATATATATATATA